>CM051017.1:21217124-21267124 GCA_027704905.1 Muraenolepis orangiensis
TTGTAATTTAAAATAAATGACATATCTCCCAGCGGGGTCTCGTGAAAGCGAACCAGAAGTCCGTTGGTGATTGGTTCAGACCCAACCCGCCACCGCCGCTGCTCCACTATATGAAAAACATTTTTGGAATTTGTTTTAAAGCTGAATGTCGCAGTCTCCCCATAAAGCTCAGTTTCCGTAGAGAACGACTACCCTGTCGCTTTTTGTATATTTGACGTGCAAACGCCCCGTTTAGAGCTTTGAGTTCCCACCCGGGGGGCGGGGGGGGGGGACTTGTTTTCTCAGAATGTATCCCCCTGACGTCGGTATTTGTAAGAGGCTTGCTTGGCATGACAGCCTCCACACCAATGGCAATCGCTGTTTTTTAACTTTGGAAACACAAGTCATCGTTGAAGGCACATGAGGGAAGCCATGCACTCTTCAGATTCTAATTTTGCGTCGTTGCTAATAATAATAATAATAATAACGGTCCCTCAACCCGGACCAATTTGTTTTACATTTGTCTGATACTGTTCTCGTTACAAGTCTCAACCGGTACTTTCCTTTCCCCTTTGAGGCATGAGCACAGAGGAAGGAAGTAGGCTCACGGCGGCGGCGGTGGTGTCAGAAGCGTGCTGCAGGAGCACTGCGTCACTGTGTGGCGCGGGGCGTTCGTGGGACCGCCAGGAGAGACATTAGCGGGGGGGGGGGGGAATGGCGGAGCCCTAATGCACTGCTTCATTGTCATGTAGGGAGACCTCTCGCACATTAGGGCGCATATTAGCAAGAAAAATGGATGACAACGCAAAATGTGTCGTGTGTGTGTGTGTGTCTGTGCAATGCGTGTGTGCCTGTGTGCCTGTGTGCCTGTGTGCCTGTGTGTGTATGTCTGTGTGTGTGTGTGTGCGTGTGTAATAATGATGGTGGTGAAAAGGCCCAGAATAATTTTCTTTTAGTTCTCAACAGTTTAAAAGGTTGTTATTTTATTTGAGTTATGTTAGTTATTTTCTACGTGCCAAAATATGAAGGGAGGTTGACAGTTTTTGCAACACAGCTTGCTGTCAGTATAGCAATGGATAAACAACGAATGCTGTACAACGTTAATTTAGTTGTAGGGAGTCTAGTATGAACACTTTATTGAACTTAGTAATGAGCTAGTACATCGACTATATACTACTCGTTCAGGTAAATCCTACCCTCCGTCTAGAAGTTTTTTTTTTCTTCAATTAAACAGGTCAATTTAAAAGGGATTTGCTGGAAAAGACTAATAGGATTTTAAGCTGATAATAATATTATATAAAGTATATGAATTTGAATATAAAGTCACGCCAAGTCCATGTTATGTGTAGAGCCTATGTATCATTCTCTCTAACCCAAGCCCCCAAAAATGGAATTATCAAGGATGAAACCTTGAGAAATAATAATAACAAGACACTTAGATCGGGTTAGATGTCATTTTTCTAAAGAGCCTTTTTTAAGCTTCAGATATGAGACTTCGCTACTGAATAATATTCTCCACGAGTGCAATTTTGCACTCTAAAATTAAGGATTTACAGACCCCCTTTCCAAAATAAGATGTACTCTCTCCTCCACTTACCTATGACAAAATGGCACGACACTTATAATTAAACTGATGTTTTAAATTGGATTTAACTGATTTGTACTGAACTGACTTTGAATTTAACTGATCGCCAACGGTCACATTCAATATCGCACTCGATTCGCCATAATTGGGGCGTCTTCGGGGGGCCAGAGGAAATGGAAAGGGGCGGAGACAGGAAGTCTGTTGAGCGCAAACGTGGCGGGACGAGGTGTGGGAGAAAGGGCGTGAGAAAACCTTGCGAGTTAACTTCTGGTGATGGAGGTGAAGGAGTGAAGCATGGATCGATGTTGTGTCTGTGTTCTTCTGACACATGCTGGTGCTGTGGCTGTAGGGATCTTTTATTGTGTGTGTTGCTCAATGACTCACACACACACACCACACACACACACACACACACACACACACACACACACACCACACACACACACCCACACACCATAATGAGTTGACAGCTAGTTATGATTGATTTATCTAAAGATCAGCTTAATGAGCTTTAAAGCTCACTGTCTGTTGTGGTGTGAAGAAAACAGAGAGTGACACACAGAGAGAGAGAGAGAGAGAGAGAGAGAGAGAGAGAGAGAGAGAGAGAGAGAGAGAGAGAGAGAGAGAGAGAGAGAGAGAGAGAGAGAGAGAGAGAGAGAGAGAGAGAGAGAGAGAGAGAGAGAGAGAGAGAGAGAGAGAGAGAGAGAGAGAGAGAGAGAGAGACAGAGACTGACAGAGAGAAACAGACAGAGGATGACAGTACAGAGATTTGAAATATTGAGAATGACATAATTTAAATTGAATATGAGCAACACAATTACCATCAAGTGAAGCATTCATACATACACACACACACACGTGTACACATACACACACACACAAACACACACACACACATACACGCTCACACAAATACCGTGTCCTGGCCGTGTGTAAATCACTGAGAGAGTCGTAAGTGAAGAGGTACGTTAGAAGCGCTTGCCATGGTGCAATTGGTGCCGTCTCAGTCATCATGAATACAGGAAAACAGCCTGTGTGTGTGTGTGTGTGTGTGTGTGTGTGTGTGTGTGTGTGTGTGTGTGTGTGTGTGTGTGTGTGTGTGTGTGTGTGTGTGTGTGTGTGTGTGTGTGTGTGTGTGTGTGTGTGTGTGTGTGTGTGTGTGTGTGTGTGTGTTTTCTTTAGGTTTATTTCCGTAAAGGAAGAAAATAATATTTCCCGAGTTCTGGATTTGATTGTGATTATATAGAGGGTGGCAGCTCAGTCTTTTGGGACTTGCCGTTGGAACCGGAGGGTCGCCGGTTCAAGTCCCCGATACGGACCAAGTACGGAGAACTGTTACTTGGAAAAAGTAACACCTAGGCACCTACTGCTTAGGTACCCTTGAGCAAGGCACCAGACCCCTACATATGTATGTATATATTTTTGCTCCTGCTGATACTGATACTGGGATTGGTTAAATGCAGAGAAACATATTTCACTGTGTGTGTGTGTGTGTACAGATTTAGATGATATAGTTCTCAGAACATGGCTCAGGTCTCGGCAGGCTGAATATAAAAGCAACATAACAGCAATATTTTGGGGAGAGGGTTGTCCCCCGAAAATGATTTGTCACTTGCCACTAAAGATGTGTTTTAAAAGCTTTCTATGGCCATTTAAATCGCAAAACATTTATTCCCAAATGTAATAATGCTGCAGAAAAATATTGTTGTGGCGTTTCCTCTAATAAAGCCATTGAATACTCGGTTGTTTCTGGGAAGGCCTTCTTCTTACAAATGGTCCCCAATCCAAATATATTGTGTACCGAATATATTGTGTACTTAACAAACGTATTAGTGTCAGAGAAGCTTAACCCTCTCTCGGATGCGTCAGTCATCACCAACCACTGGTCAGGCGGAGGTCCACACATCCACACTCACACTCACACACACACACACACACACACACACACACACACACACACACACACACACACACACACACACACACACACACACACACACACACACACACACACACACACACCTCGCCACTGGTGTGTCCCACCGGGTGTTGCCACACATAGCTCCCATGCCTCCCATGCAAGCACAGGAATACTGAATATGTTCTTTATTGACATTAAGGGTTGTTGTCACGGACACCAAACGTGAGCAAAATGATTGAATGAGGCCTGCAATCGTTGTTGCTTTTAGAACAATCAATCAAAGTGAATAATATAAATTGGAACGTATTTTATTGATATTTTGTATTGTATTCATTTTTAGTCCCATATCTACTATATTGTATATTGGTTTCCCGTGACATTGGGATGTAGACATTCAGTATATAATAAGTCGTGCCAATATTATTTTGAGATATTGCGTCTAGGACCGACGAGACTAAATGTAAAGTAACCCACACTATAGTTGTAGAATACAAGAGTATTTTATCTATGCATAACACCTGTCTCCTCTTTAGTAGAGTGAGCCCCTTTAACATGGAGTTACAGAGTCCTTTTTACACAGTTTTCCCGTCTTTACTGAGATTAGGGAAAGTTTACTAGTTTATTAGTGGAGCAATAAAGCATTGGAGACAACTCAAAGTGGGGGCACTAAGAGTTCAGTTCCTCTGCTCATCTTTACGACTCGCAGCTGCGAGCATCTCCCCCTCTCTGCCCACTCTTTACCAGGTTACTTAGTTTAAGTCCCCAATACCGTTTTCACACTAGGCTTAAATATGGTATTCGCGGCACTGCGAAACTAGTTTCGCTTCGCTTTTGCTTTCACGCTGGCAAGTAATGCACATTAGCTAGAGAGAGTGTGAACATAAAGTGTATTCGATGCGCACTAACTAATACGGTATCGACACCCGTTTTAAGTAATACGGGAGTCGATACCGTATTCAGTGTGAAAGCGGTAATAGTTAAAGAAGAGGCTATTTATATGAAAACCGAGAAAAGGATTAAATAAACCTACCATCGCAAGTTTCATTCTGTTTCTTTAGACGATGGACATGATTGTGCATAAAGGATCGGCCCTTTGGACCACATCCACGTACGTCCCCTTGAAGTCCAGAGGTTTTTCCCTAAGCCTTTAAAACAACGGAAATTTATGCCCACAGACTTTCGTTCAGCTTCTTATCTTCGGAGTGCTATAATAAACCGTGATTACATTATACAAGTTTCTCTGTAATGTGAGCAGAATGCGTGTAGGTGTCAGGTTGACAGGCTAAACTTTTTGAAGCTTATTTCTTCCACAGTAATGAGCATGCATTTTCCTAGTTTGTTTTTTATTTATTTCTCAAGCCCAGTAGGATAGTGATGTTTTGGTGTTTATAATTCCTTATTTCATGGCTGGGATAAGTTAGTGCTGAGAACCAAAAATATGTAGCAAGTCAAGATGTATATTTTGAATCACACACACACACACACACACGCACACACGCACGCACACACACACGCACACGCACACACACACACACGCTTACACCCACGTGCACACATATACATACTCACACACACACACTCCAGAATACATGCGCACACGTACACACACACACGCACACACAGTCATACGTTTATCTGGGTTCTCCACACCTGGTCCAAAGTCATTTGGAACTACAACAGTTGCTCTGCCTTCATTCATTCCAGGCCAAGATGGCACCCAAGGGCAGAGGCTAGCCAATTTAGGTGGATGTTTACAACCGATTACACAGCATGTCATTCAGAATGCATCCCACAGGAAGCAAACAGACACGCACAACACAACACACACACACACACACACTTTCACAGATCCACAAACACACACACACGCACACACAAACACAGTTTATGACAGTGTTATTAGATGAAAGTTGCACCAATAAGAACAAGCAAGACAGGAAATGATAATAGAAAAAATACTTAATATACAACATTGATAGCAAGTAGGTTGCGACAAACAACTTTGAATACAAGAGAAATTGGGCCAAAGTAGTGACGACGTTCTCTCATGAATGCAAAGCGGTTCCATAATTGACATGCCAAGAGATCCGGCTCTTGGGGTCTGCAGCCAGGTAGCAGCGGGGCTATCAGAGTGGTTAAGTAGGGTTTGAATGGGAGACACAGCCTCGGACCACGGCCCCGGACCCCTTCTGTTGCTCCCAGGGCATGTTAGAAACCCTTCTGTTGTATTCCGTGGAGGAATAGCATCAAGGCTGACCACGCGCTGCCTCCTTCATCGATAGCACAGACGCGGGTTAATTAGCCTAGACAGCTTTCACACACACTCACTCACACGCACGCACACACACACGCAGGCACACAATCACGCACACACACAAGCGTGCACACACACGCACGCACACACACACACACGCACACACACACACACACACACACACACATACACACACAGAGTTATACATACATAAATAAACGTAGCTTGGCTTAACTTGGTAATGGTGTGTGTGTGTGTGTGTGTGCGCGTGTGTGTGTGTGTGTGTGTGTGTGTGTGTGTGTGTGTGTGTGTGTGTGTGTGTGTGTGTGTGTGTGTGTGTGTGTGTGTGTGTGTGTGTGTGTGTGTGTGTGTGTGTGTGTGTGTGTGTGTGTGTGTGTGTGTGTGTCGGGAAGACACGCACTGTGAATGTTGAATTGATTTGCATGTCTAGGCCTTTTGTAGTGTTGCAGACACACTACAAACACCAACACACACTGATACCTACACACACTGACAGGGAGAAGCATGGCTACTATGAAAATAGAGGTTTTGGTTCAGTGATTCAATTAAAGCTTGTTCAAGTGGATATAATGTGGACATTAAGTTCTTACATTTTTCTTTGGAGGGTTATATCCAGTAATAATGTGATAACGCCTTAGTCTGCGCTTTAGTAGTTTACAATGTGTAATCAAAAGCAACTGCTTTCTTTGTTTTTTACTCAACAATTGATGTAGTGCGTCCTGCAATAATAAGTCTTGAAAGCTAAAACGATCTCCCAGTCATTTCCCAGACAAATATTCAGCCCCCCAAACACAAACCAAGTTTTGCAGACAGCTGCTTCGGCGGTGCCACCCTCTTGTTTGTTTACACTTCATGTTATTTATTGACATCTGCTCACTCTCTCTTCCTCTGCCTGCCTCTTCATCACTCATGTTATCTCCACTTACTTTCCTCCTCCTCCTCCTCCTCCTCCTCCTCCTCCTCCTCCTCCTCCTTTCATCTGTTACTTTCATACTCTCCTGCTCTGACTATCTACAGGGGATTGATGCTTGTTCGGTAATACAGCAGAGAGACACTGAGGGGATGCAGGTGAAAAACCCCAGTGTTATTTACTTACAATTAAAAAAAAAGGCAATTAGTGTGGACAGAACGTGATCCTTCTGGGGATTGAGTGGTTGAGCGTGGTAAAAAAACAAGCCACAGAACACACGTGTGAAGCCAGGATACCGGTGGAGTGGGGAGGTGTGTGGGATTTAAGCTATGGGTAGTATGTAGGTCAATGCATAGGCATCAAATGAAATAATGAATCCTACATACAGGTTGTTAAGATTCAAGAGACTTTATTTATCCCGAGGAAAATGAAGGTGAGTAATATATACGGAATATATGGAAATTCATATATAAATGAATTTGTTTTCTGAAAACAAAAACAAAATGTGGAGCTATCGTCGTAGTCGTCTCGCAAACCTATCGCTTTATTAATATCTAAAGTGTTTAGATTAATATCTAAAGTCTGATGCTTAAAAAAAAGAGTGTCTGTCAAGGTTTCGAATCAACACAACCGTGTAGACCGGCCCCGACTGTAAACAAAAGACACGTATTAAAATCCCCGTCTTCATTAAAGCTTCATTGACGCGTACATTCGCAGAGTTTTCTTCAGGAGAATCTCTCTGTAACAAAACAGGAATCCAAAGTGAAACTCCGCCCCCCCCCCCCCCCCCCCCCCTCCCCCCCTTCGGTAATCTGGTTCCCGGCCCTACTCTCAAGGCTCCGTGGCCCCCCCTGGCCCCCAACCCCCCCCCCCCCCCTCCATAAGTTCTGCTGTAGGATCGCTGCTGGGTCCCTGGTGAGGGGTTGAAGCAGACGAGGTGGGGGGGGGGGGGGAAGCGCCTTGGAGCGCAACGCCTCGTGCTGCATGCTAAAGTGCATCGGCACCAGATCCATCCTCCTATTGTGTGCTGCTGAGGAAGAGAGAGAGGGGGAGGGGGGGGGGGGGGAGTGGGGGTGGAGAGGGGGAGTTTGATGGGTGGCATTCAACATGCTCATCACGCGGGTCTTATCGCCGTCCTCACCCCTGCCAGGGTTATTAATGGGCCTGCCTATACGCTGTGGGCCTTGTGGGTTTTTTTTTTTTTATTAGAAGAATCGCAAGAAGTGGAGGGGAAGGAAACAGAGATACAGACACAGCATCAGAGGCCGGTATTGCCTGTAGTCTTTTTTGCACTGGTCTGAACACTAAGAGCATCGTGTATATGTATGTTTATACAGTATATACCTGTGTGTGTGTGTGTGTGTATATACACTCGTCACCAGAAGTCAAAAGTGCATTTAATTTCTAACTAGTCTCCAATAACTGAACCAGTGCTCAGGTAGAAGTATAATAATTTAGGCAAAAGTGTAAGGGAAAAGTACAATAAGTTGGCAAACAATATATAACAATATCTAGAACAATATCTACCTATCTATAATATGTAATCTACTTAGATAATTGACTTAGCGCTACGAAGAAGGATCCGGGAAGTGTGTCCTGAAGAGATGGGTTTTCAGCCTGCTGCGGAAGATGGGCAATGACTCTGCAGTGGTGACATCTGTGGGGAGTTTGTTCCACCAAATTGGGGCCAGGACGGAGAAGAGCCGTGACCGTGTAGATCAGCCATACGGGCCCCTAAGTGAGGGGGCAAGCAGATGGCCCGAAGAAGCCGAGCGAAGTGGACGGGTTGGGATGTAGGCCTTGACCATTGCCTGGAGGTAGGATGGAGCAGTACCTTTTACTGCCTTGTAGGCTAGCACCAAGGTCTTGAACTGGATGCGAGCAGCTACAGGTAGCCAGTGTAGAGTCCGAAGGAGGGTAGATGTGTGGGAGTACTTGGTGCGGTTGAACACCAGGCAAGCTGCATCTTTCTGAATGAGCTCCAGGGGCCTGATGGCAAATACCGGGGCGCCAGCAAGGAGGGAGTTGCAGTAGTCCAGCCGGGAGATGACAAGAGCCTGGATGGCTTTTCAGTGAGAAAAGGCCGAATCCTCCTGATGTTGTAGAGGAGGAATCTGCAGGAGCGTGTCACCAATGCAATGTTTGCCGAGAACGACAATTGGTCGTCCAGGGTCACACCCAGATTCCTTGCCTTGAGTTGGTGTCACCACAGCGTCATCAATGGTGACAGCCAGGTCTCGGTGCAGACAGCCCTTTGCCGGGAAGAGTGGAGAGAAATGGGTAAGGGAGGGATGTGGGAGGGTGGGGGGGAAGATATGGGTGGTTGATGCAAGCATCGGCCGGGGGGTCAGGGAAGGAGGATCGGATAGCGTTGACCTTCTTGTCAAAGAAGTTGGCGAAATCATCCGGGAGAATGGAGGAGCTGGGGGGAGGGGGATGGAGGAGGGAGGAAAAAGTATCAAACTGTTTTTTAGGGTTAGAAACTGCGCTTGGAATTTTGGAACAGTAAAATGCAGCTTTGGCGGATGAAAGCGACAAGGAGAAGTTTGACAGGAGCCCTTGAAGATGGAGACGTCCTCTGGGGTTTTACCTTTCTTCCACCTGCGCTCCGTCTCTGCGTACGCACTGAGTCCGACAACCAGGGGGCACGTGGAGTTGGACGTGCAGACCTGAAGGTGAGGGGACAGAGAGTGTCCAGAGAGGAGGACAGGGTAGAGAGAAGGTCAGTGGCAATATCAGGGGGTAGAACAGAGAACGAATCAGGAAGAGGGGGAGGGCAGAGAGAACAGAAGAGGAGAGATCGGCAGGAGTGAGGAGATTGCGACGGGACTTCACCATCTTGGTAGGGGGAGAGTGGGAGGGGGGGAAGGGAGGAATATATATGTATATCAGGGTTTCCGCTAGGATTTTTTCAAGTGTCCGGACAGATTTAATTTTACCGGACAAATTCGAAACTTACCGGTCATGTTTCAAAAACAGTCTATATTACAAACGCAACTATAATGTACACCTAGATTGACGAAAGAATGACAAAGACCTCAAATAAATTTGACTATTTAATGAACAACAAAACGAACAAGAACGATTGAGCAAAACCTCGTTAGCTGCAAAAATCGAGGCTATTTCAAAACACCTGTAACATCTGTAGTCCGTTTTAACATAGGCTACATGGCATCACATTTACCCTGTAGGCTACCAGGCAACTTTTTGCTTTCTCCTTCATTTCATTGCGGCAAAGTCCTCTGCTGCCGAGCTGAAATCAAAGGTGTCTAATGTGTCTTTGCAGCTTGCAATACGCATAAGATCACTCTCTCCTCCTCCAGACGACTCCACAGTGATGTTTTCAAACGATTCTGCAGGGAGAAGCCCCTCTCTGCTGGCACGCTTGACACGGGCAGAACACAGGCAGTTTGAGCCCGTGTGGCCCAGTCGGGGTACAGCTCGCTGAACTCAGAAATTAGCACTTGGCAAGCTGTCGCAAACATTAAAGCCCCATAGCTGTGGAGCGCTAACATTAAAGCCCCATAGCCGTGGAGCGCTAACATTAAAGCCCCATAGCCGTGGAGCGTGCCATCACTGCACCTGCATCTCGTCGGGCGCGCTTGACGTCATGAGAGGGGCGGCAGCTGATTGGTCACTTCATTCGATCACCCTTTCGGGGGGAGGGGGCAGTAATAAAGCTGTCAAAACTCAAATGTCCAGGATGTAAGTTTTGTATGAGCATTATTACCAGACATTTTGACCGGCATGTTTTTAAATGACTGTTTTTTTTATCATTTTTACCCGCTAAAAACCGGTAAATACCGGCTAACGGAAACCCTGATGTATATATGTGTGTATATATGTTTACAGTATATATGTATGTATATTTATGTATATATATATATACTGTATATATATATAATGATAGATATCCATAAATATATATAGATATATATATATATAGATGGATAGACGCTCCCATTGGAGATATCAGAAATAAAGTTTGAAACCTTTTTTGAGACAATAGTCTGTACAGGGAAACTCTCGGCTTATTTTTCCGCCGTGTTTGACAGTCATGCGTTTTATTGCTACCTCTCTTCTCCCATTGTTCCTGACGGCGCCAGACAATGTTGTCAGTTATTCGGCAGGCGAAAAGTGTGACTTTTCCTTTTTTCTCCCGGGCTGCCAACAAGTTTAAAAACTTTTGTAATGAGGTGTTCCTTCTCTAATGATTCGGCAGACGGGGGGGGATGCAGTCTGACACTCTCAGAAAGAGTTTGAGAGATTGTGACGAGCCGGAATAATTGTAAGTGATACGCGACAAAATGGTGTGTGTGTGTGTGTGTGTGTGTGTGTGTGTGTGTGTGTGTGTGTGTGTGTGTGTGTGTGTGTGTGTGTGTGTGTGTGTGTGTGTGTGTGTGTGTGTGTGTGTGTGTGTGTGTGTGTGTGTGTGTGTGTGTGTGTGTGTGTGTGTGTGTGTGTGCGTGCGTGCGTGCGTGCGCGCGTGCGCGCGTGCGCGCGTGTGTGCCGCTGTTGAAAAGTGCCGTAACTTGCTACGAAGAACAGCTAAGCCACTTGATGTCCCAGTTTGATGGTTTTTTGCCTTTTTACGATTCTTTCCTTCTTTTTTTTCCCCCCCCCCACATCACACACACGATGCACAGAGCTGTGCGGAAAGAACAGAATACATAAAGCGCCGAAGATGAGAATCCTAAAAGCAATTTAAAAATTGTAAACAACTTTTATGTCTTGCGATTTTTTTTCTTCTTCTGTGACTGTCCTCATGCTGACACTTATGGCCGACTCAGCCGGCGGCCGGCGCTGGGAATGAGATTGTGACACGAAACACGAGACAATGGACACTTACACGTATAAAATAAAATAGCATCTTCACTAGACCACTGATGTGAAGCGATCGTGAATATTGACAATGTGGAGACTCTCAACCTTCTGTCTAGACGGACCGTCTTCCCCTCAAAGAACACTGAGATTTGTTTTTGTCCAGAATGCACCTGAAAGACCAATTAATAACCTGGTTAACATGAGGGTTGTTTTCTTTTATATATTTGATTTTATTATATTAGATTTTTATTGTATGAACTGACAGTGGAGTTGTAAATCGATAGTCTGAGGCAAACTCCGGGCTGAGAAAACGTAAATGTCAAACGCAAACGGGAGACAACCATGAACTTGAAATGAGGGCTGATCACATGCTGATCACGTGCTGATCACCTGCTGATCACATGCTGATCACCTGCTGATCACATGCTAATCACATGCTGATCACCTGCTGATCACCTGCTGATCACCTGCTGATCACCTGCTGATCACCTGCTGATCACATGCTGATCACGTTAGGGAAAACGGCAGTGAAAGTAAAAAAAATCACCCAATAGGCCCCAATTCAATCCTATGATGCTCTCCTATGATGCTGCTGCACTACTGGCACTTTAAAGTGTTTTTTAAATGCTTTATGCACAATTCAACACATGAACATATCATCCATCAGTCACTTTATTGTTGTTTTTATTGTCTATAGTATTTTTTAGGGGGGGGGATGGGGAGTAAGTATTTCATTGTACTTGTTGCAAATGGCATATCAAAATCTTGAATCTTGATGGCTTCTTTTGCCCAATATGAGTAATGGTTATAGGACATAAAGCTAATTAGATTAGATTAGATTACATTCAAATGTATTGTCATTGCACAGCACAAGTACAGTACAGCGAAAATAATTTAGCATCTAACCAGAGTGCAAATGTTGCAGTAAAATAAATGTATATGTATATACAGGAGTAGTATGAGCAGTTCTATCAACAGATTTAAATAGATATGGCAGGTACAGTAACCAGGTATCTTAGTAATACATATGTAAACTATAGAGAGGTAGGTAGTTGTGATACAGTTTGTTTTTACAGTTTGTTTTTTTAATACCATTGATCGTAAGGTACCGCACATTTCATGTAGCATGTGCTTAGATCCCATGTTAGAAGAAGAAAACAATCTTTTACATTGCATAATATCAATGGTATACTTCTTCCAATAATTTATTTCTGCAGTCATTGGTAGTCAAGTTGCCACAAGATCTTTCCCATCTGGTTTTGCTCTGGAAGCTAGACGACTAGGACTGTGGTGTTTTCACATGTCCACCATTTAAACACTGTTACCTTCAAATGTTGGTGAATTGGTGATTTGATGAAATGCCGCTGGCTCAGTCTCAGTCTCATTAAAGATTAAAATGCAATGTCATTGTATGGCTTAGCTTGTTAGGACCACGCTCTCTCTCTCTCTCTCTCTCTCTCTCTCTCTCTCTCTCTCTCTCTCTCTCTCTCTCTCTCTCTCTCTCTCTCTCTCTCTCTCTCTCTCTTTCTCTGGCTCTCTCTCTCTCTCTTTCTCTGGCTCTCTCTCTCTCTCTCTCTTTCTCTGGCTCTCTCTCTCTCTCTCTGTAATTCTTTTAGAATATCTCCTCTACTGGCCGACTCCCTTCTACCTCAGGCTGTGCGGCATAAAGATCTCCGAGATGTGAGCTCATAGTTCAAAGCTCCTCAACATGTACATTACCTTCATTAATGGTAATTACAGCTGAGGCTAACGAGAGAGATTTTCTGCATGCTGGTTCATAGAGTTGATTCTGGCTCGAAGCTGTTTTAAAAGTTTACACATTCGCCAAGGATACGGAAAGCCATAATGAGCGCTAAATCACTTCCAAAAAATGTGCTCCCCTCTTGTGTATACGAGTATATATTCACACTATATATATAATTATGTATTATATAATGTATCCGGGTAACAAGAGGTTGCCATGTATCAGTACAAACATGTCTTCAACCTTGTCTTCAAACGTGTTTCACCACCCTAGCCTGTAGCTATTACTTTGCTGGCCGAAAATAGCGCTAGGTGACAATAACACCCAATCAACCTGCCCTCTCGGGCCCTGCTGGTCTTGGCTGTCCTTTTCCGGGTTTATCTTCGTCAAACGTGAAGAAGGTCTCCAGCCCACCTCTGTCCAAGTGAGGAGTATAAAAACATCCATGCATAGGACTGCACACACACGCTCTGGGTCGTCGGTGGCGGCGACAGCATTTTAACAAAAACTGCCAACACTGAAATTCACTGCAGCAGAATTATTCAGTTTCTCTTGGCCGTCGGAGTGCGAGTTGAGCGAAGGCAGCACCAGCCGCTGTTCGCTCTCGGGCATGCCTCGGCCTCTCTCTCTCTCTCTCTCTCTCTCTCTCTCTCTCTCTCTCTCTCTCTCTCCCTTTAGCCGTAAATACGTCAGAACAATGTCAGAGTCAGCGAAAACATTGCAAAATGCGTCCCGAGTCTATAACATTCTATCCACAACTATCTATCTGGGATTCATTGGTGGAAACATAGCTATTCCGCAATAAAACCTAAGAGAAGAATGAATTTTTCATTTTGGGGGCGGGACACGCCCAGGGGAGGACACGCCCAGGGGAGGACACGCCCAGGGGAGGACACGCCCCCCAACACGCCCCCCCCCCCCCCCCCCCCCTTGCTACCCCCTTCGACGATGATGCGGAGGAATCATAAATGTTCATATTTTGAAGCAGGCAAACTGTCGACGCCTTCTCTGTCACACACACTGAGGAATTTATAGCCTCGATTGACTACATTTTTCAACAATGTTTGACTGGACATCCACATCAAATGTGGCAAAGTTTCCCTTTAACAAACACTGTGAAAGATCATCTCATGTCTGTGCTTCTTAACACTCAAACAACACTGGCATTGGACCCCTTCAGCGGTGGCAGTTGATGTGTTCTGAATCATCTCTTTGGAAAAAAGGAAGGAGTTGAGGGAAAGATCACAGACTGACTCACAAAATGAGTCTGATGTGAGTGTGAACACTCGCTGCTATTTACCAGATGACTGGGCTTACCACAAAACAAGCCGGTTGAATGGCAGGAATTATTAAATACATTTTAGAAAAGTAAAAAAATACTGACTTGCTAGCGGCCGTGTCATTCTGAGGACACAGAAGAAAAACGCTTTTAAATTCAAATTTGGCCCTGGTGGGTATTAGAAAAAGAAAGTTGGAATATTTTCTGTTTGTAATTTATTCAGTCAATAAATAAAGTGGAGGCTGATGTTTAAAGGGAAAGAAAAGGAGAATTTATCTTCAAAGGTTGTGGTTCTAACCAATATTTTAAACAGCCAATATCAACGTTGATCATATAGATTAAACAGAGAGGTCAGTACTAGCCACGGTGACGGGAGTAGTGCTGAACTCTCTGCTAAATCTACTAATCTTCAGGAGAAATTCCAACTTTCCCCTACAAAATGCCATTCAGCTGTCAGTCACTAACGGCCAGTCAAAATCAAACATAACAAGAGAAAGATTGCGTTATTGTTGTGACGGACGGACGGACGGACGGACGGGACGGACGGACGGGGGACTTTCCAGGCACATAAACTGTTGAAAGCGCTGACGGCTCATAAAAAATCATCAGAGTTTAAAGGGCACTACACTGAAAAATGTTGCCCGATGATATCGGCGGTATAGACTTGTCCCAGATGTGTCGGAAAACACTGCGGATCCCTGCAGAATCCTATGGCCTACTGCCGACCCCTCTGATGAATAACTGTGTAATGTCACACTGGTGTCGGCCCACACAAAAGTACGAGTACAAATTGGCCTTCAAAAAAATGAAACCACGAAGAAAAAGAAAAAAAAAGTCTTTCTTCTATTCATGAATTGCTCTCTTCTCTGGAGAGTTTCCCACGGGAGAACCACGGACCGCCTCTGCCTCCGTTTCATCTATCCATCCATCCATCCTCGCACCGTGATTGGACGCCGCACACTACGGGCTGTCCAATCGAGAGGAGCGTGTGCTCACCGCCCTATGGTTCATCAGACCACACGTCGCTCTCCTCTATAGCTACGTCTACAATTGTCTTTCTGTGCGGCAGCTCTGAAGTCACTTACGGAGAAAGCTGCGTTTAGGCACTGTACGGGCGGTGAGTCACTAAATCACCACTGGATGACTCAAGATACAAGATATTTTATTGGCCATTTGTAACACAAGTACATTGGAATGCTTACTCCACATTCCCTCCCGTGGAATACTATCTCCTTTAAAACAACGCCATAACAATTTAAATAATCATAATTAATTAATAATTAATAATAATAATAATAATTAAAGCTGCGAGCAGCGTTGAGCGGGTCTGAGTTATGGCAGCCGCTTTTGAGGAAAACTCCCTATTGTCATATTGAGGTGTCGAGGGCCGGACCATTGACTGTCATCTGAAGTCTGGTGCCGTTTGGACGATTTTCCATTGAGTTAAGACAACATTGTGTTCCATGGCGAGGGATCGCGTAGCATGGAGCGAAGGCGAAATTCGGCGCCAACTCACGGCTACGCCGTGCGAAAGAAAAACATTCTGTGGATAACTTTAGGTCGCCCATGTCTCGAGACGCTACCCGACAAATTTGGAGTCTGTCGGATAAAGTCCCTAGGAGGAGTTCGTTAAAGTGCGGAGGATGAAAAACGCAATAAATCGCGTTTTTTCCGACGCCGAATTCAAAATACCCGACTTCCTGTACGTAATTTTATTTCCCTCCAAGAGCGTTTTTTGTTTGTCTCCGCACCCTAGATATGCGTGGCGAGTTTCGTTTGTTTACGGGAAAGTTAAAGTGTTGTGGAGTTAACGTTAAAAATGGAAGTGGGCGTGGCCTACGCAATTTTTGGACGCAAAGTTCGGGAAGCAATTACACATCTAAGTTGCGACACTTCTGACGCGCGTGCAAAATTTGGTGAGTTTTCACATATGTTGCGGGGGTCAAAAGTGCGCTAAAATACCGATTTCAATAGGGTCTTCGACGACCTCGGTCTTAGTCTCAGACCCTAAATAGGGTCTTCGACGACCTCGGTCTTAGTCTCAGACCCTAATTATTAATAATAATAATACATAAAATAAAAACAAACAAAAAAGAGCGGCAAAGTGACTTAAATTATATGTACATGTGTTGAATGTACATGTTTTTTAGATTTTTTACAAGAATCTTCAAAAGCATTTAAAGTGCCAGTAGTACAGCAGCATCATGAATACAGTGCAGTACAGTGCAGTAACTGTGATGAGTCCAGAGAGTCCAGCAAAGTATGATAGTGTAATGTTAATGACTATGTTATGAAAGTGAAAGTGGCAGCACCCCTAGCAGTTCACTAGGCACACTGCCTGTGGCCTGCTTAAACCTGGTAGTCCTTGTTGTACGGATGCTGCGCAAGCGGCGACCAGACGGTAGGGGGGTGAGAAGAGATGGTGGCCCAGGGTGGTTGCAGTCCTCTATGATGGACATGGCCTTCTTCCGACATCCGGTCCTAAAGCTCACCGACCACACGCCTTTTTAAGCAGAGCAGCGGGGCTCTCACCAGTATCTCGACCACCATTTTGTCACTATTACTGGCTGAAGTTATGAGCGGGGTTATTAGCGTTTTTCATGAGAGAAATACGTTGATTGTTCGGTTTCTACACACACACACACACACACACACACACACAGCATATAATCACAGTTGATTGCAGCCGTGTTCCATTTCACCTTTAATCCCCCCCTTGTGGTTTGAAAACACAATCACGTCATTCTTTTGTGTGTGAAACAACAACAACATCGTTATTTAATCCCAAACAAAAAAACTAAACTGTTCGATTTTGCGCTCAAGCCGCCCTCCTCCGCTCGACGGCCGTGGCCGGCGTGTGGATTAGCCTTCAAGAACTCACACAGCGCACTTTACACTACACTCAAACACTTTAACCGCCACCGTTTTCCATGTGTGTGTGTGTGTGTGTGTGTGTTGGTGTGTGTGCGCAGTGAGGAGCCCTTTCAGATGGTCATCATGGACATGCAAGTGCTCTCACAACTTGATAAGGATGGCTTAGAAGAGCCACCTCCTCGTGTCTGCTGTTTGCTATTAGGCTGTCAAAACATGGAAGACACACCTGTGTGCGTGCGTGTGTGTGTGTGTGTGCATGTGTGCGTGCGTGTGTGTGTGTGCATGTGTGTGTGTGTGTGTGTGTGTGTGTGTGTGTGTGTGTGTGTGTGTGTGTGTGTGTGTGTGCATGAGTATGTGTGCGTGAGTGTGCGCGTGTGTGTGCGTGTGCATGCGTGAGTGTGCATGCGTATGTGTGTGTGTGCGTGTGTGTGAGTGGGTGTCTGTGTTGTTGTTGTTGTTGTTGCTGCACAAAATAGGGACAAATGGAGAGTGTGACAGTTATGTACAAAAGCGGTGCTTCCTTTGTGGCAAATAGGGACCAAAGCTGTGGGTTGTGCTCGGTGTTCCAGGGTCTCTTGATGTCTCCTGTGTGTGGTGTTGTATGCCCGTCGTGAAGAGATCTGACACTCACTGTGGAGTGCGGCCGGTCTAATCCACTCCCTGCAGGAGGGCCGGTGCGAGGAGCAAGGATATCTCCTCCTATCCGCACTGTCGTGTCGTGATGTCCTTGAGCAACAGGGAGGACTCACCTCCACACAATGTTATGTCTATGTTAGGGATGTTGTATTTTCTCTTCTTTGATTTGTCGTTAAGGGACGGTGAGTTTGGCACCGACTGTCCCCGCTATATAATCTATATATATAGATTATACTATATATATAATCTCTATATATAGATTATACCGCCCGCCGTTCACCTATACTCAAATTATTGGAGTCAAATATGATGATAAACACACAGCTGTTTCGCGGCCCGGCAGTATCACCTCCACGGCCCGGTACCGGTCCGCGGCCCGGCGGTTGGGAACCCCTGCTCTAACCCATCCCACTCATTTTTTTACATTATTACATTTTTACTATACGGCCTCATTTGTAGATCAAATTTGCTCTGTCAAGCCGTGTGCTCGGCTGGAAGTTCATTCCAGAAAAGGAATGAACTGAAAGAAAAGTTCCTTAGCTCTGTTCTAAAGCGAAAGGCCATTGTGTGTTCATATGAATCATGCCACGGGCCTTTTCAGCTCTCTCAAGGCTTACTTACTTTTATTGACCTTCATAAACCACATTTTTTGGTATTTAAATCCCTACAAGATATTACCAGTTCCCCTATCTCTTAATTTCCTTTTTATCTTCTACCTACTTTTTTATTGCACTCTATTCTCTCGCTCCCCTCTCTCTCTCGCACTCTCGCACTCTCGCTCTCTCTCTCGCTCTCTCTCTCTCTCTCTCTCTCTCTCTCTCTCTCTCTCTCTCTCTCTCTCTCTCTCTCTCTCTCTCTCTCTCTCTCTCTCTCTCGCGTGCAAGTGCACAGCAGCGGAGCCATTCCCACCAAAACGTTATTCGATAGATTAACTAAATGTAGAGTCCTAGCCTAGAGCTAGCGCGCCTTGGCTGTGGCCGGACAGGAAATGAAATGAGTTTGTGGAACTCGGCGGTAAGTGTGTGCGGCGTGTGCAGCCAGGGCTACACCTTGCGGATGTATAGTTAGTAAGAATTCCCAAGTCCTCCAAAAACACCCAGCAGGTGTCCTAGTATTCAGAAAGAGGACCTTGCTGGAGAAAGATTAAAGCGTGACGGACAATTGCTCTGGTATACCGGAGGAAAAGTATGTCTACTTACAACTCTTACTGCATGCTTGTTGTGTGTACACCCATGCGCACACACACACACACACACACACACACACACACACACACACAGTGCATCCACTGTATAAGCTTATGTTAACGACGACGATACATAATTTTTATAACATGCAATGAAGGCAAATTCTTTAATGCACATTTTTATATTCAGGACTGCCGTGTAATTGTAAATCAATGAATGAAAACAGATTGTTCATGCAAACATTATTTACCATTAATTAACGCAATTATTTAGAGTGGCAATTGATTTGCCTGTGGTTTCACAGAGGCTGACATTTTGAATAAGTCTGTCTGATAAATGTGAAGTCGTTGACCATTATTTTATTAAACTGCACACATATCGTCCAAACACTGAGCTCCGAGCTTAAACCCTTCAAGTCCACATCTTCCCAAAGCATATCAATTATTCATTCGATAAACCTCACTACAGCAAAGAAAAGAAAAAAACGCTTAAGGAAACACATGACAAAAAATGATTTACTAGATCAAGGAAATGCCCCTTTCTACATCTACGATATTGGAAAGCTGATATATGTGTAGCCCCATACGTTTTAGTGGAGTTGTTTTTTAACGTGTAATGCATGATTTCGCCACATGGGGCATCACTTGACCTTAGGAAAAGCAATTGGTATTTATTTTTAGCATGTTGATGGAGTGTGTTGAATGTACAGTTTTCTGCTTGATTGTGTTATATTGTAAACATACTCTCTATGCCTATATCTAGGTTTTAGATACTGGTCCAAAATAGTATAGAAAGTGTTACATATGGTAAAGTGGTGCCCTTAAATATGTTGTTGTGTATGAATCAAAAGTGCCATTAATTCAGTCCTGGTACACTTTGTTAACTGCACGTTGCTGATGGTAATTAAGGTTGAGCAGTGGAGCGAGTTCACTAGATTACTGAGAGAGAGAGAGAGAGAGAGAGAGAGAGAGAGAGAGAGAGAGAGAGAGAGAGAGAGAGAGAGAGAGAGAGAGAGAGAGAGAGAGAGAGAGAGAGAGAGAGAGAGAGAGAGAGAGAGAGAGAGAGAGAGAGAGAGAGAGAGAGAATTTGTAATGAAATAGATTAACAGTGTCTCCCTAGAAAGGAAGAAAAAAAACTAAACGTGTGTGTGTGTGTGAGAGAGAGATTGCATGGCTATTCAATGCATTATTGCATTCCAACTGAGGGAATCGGACACGAGGGGTTTGGCTGTCTGTCTGTCTGTCCGTCTGCTTGTCTGTCTGAACAGGGGTTACAGTGATCCCCCACAGGGATGAATGAGGGTAATTTCTAACAGACCTCAATAAAGGCAATAAGGCAGCGCTCAGAGGCTGCAGATCCATCACCTCGATTGTGGTGATGGAGGTGTGCAAGTCTGTGTGGATAGCAAAAGTCAATATGGGTCACTGCAAATACATACAAAATCAATACCGCCCTACACCACCCTCACCAGCCCTCTGCCGAGTCACCCCGTCATCATTAAGGGTTATGTTTATATAACTATGTACATTCGGAGTGCATTTATATTTGTATTTCGTTGATGGATTTGAACACTTTGCCCCTTGTTCTCTGTGTTCTCCAGGTGGAGAGGTGCCCTACACCACCCTGGCCACCAGGATGATGATGGGGGTGTGGTGGATGTTCGCCCTCATCGTCATCTCCTCCTACACCGCCAACCTGGCGGCATTCCTCACCATCACACGCATAGAGAACTCCATTCAGTAAGTAAACCTGTCCTTCTCTCTCTTTTTCTTCTATTATTGATGTCAATTCAGTACAGATTTATGCACATATACACCCGCAGGCACACACACGCAGGGGCGCACACAGGCACACACACACACACACACACACACACACACACACACACACACACACACACACACACATACACACACACAAAAGAGTGCACAAACCGAATGGGCTGTATTCGTCACACACACATGTCCTATTAACAATCCAATTGCAATTCTCAATCACTGTAGCCAGACAGGACGACATTCTGTTACAATGTGCGATGTTCTCCAGTACTTTTCATCTCCTACCGCCTGTCTCTTTTCTTTCTTCCTCTTTTCAATCAATCAGTCCTTCTATAAAACGTGTGTGTGTGTGTATGTGTGCTTGTATTGTGTGTTTGTGTTCATCTCTGATCCAGAGGTTTGACACAATGCTATTGTTAAACTACATATTGTATTAATTTGGTTTTAACAAATGCATTTGTACTGTGGCCAGTCTACTACACAGGTTTGATTTTAAACATTGACGGACACTTTGTCTCAGGACTAGGGGTGTACAGGAAAATCAATTCAGGCAATTCTTGTCTTCTATCATTCCCAATCGACTCACAACTTGGATGATTGAGGATTAATCAGTTGAAATAACTTTTTCAGATATAAAAAAACCAAAATGCTACATCTGCTTTCATGGCATAATTTGCCACACCGCCTTTCTTAGCGCATAGCAGACTAGAGTATATCCATAAACAAGTACCCCTATGTACTGAACAGAGTATCATTTTGAATCGAACGCCCCCCCCCCCCCCCCCTCAACAAATCTAAATCCAATCAAGAGATTCCTAAAGATTAGCACACTTACTAAGGACGTTGGTTAGTCCGTTTTAGCTTGTCTTCGCTTCTACGACGAAAAAACTGACCATGAGATCACTAACGGGAACATTATTGCCGTCATGTTTGGATCTCCTGAAGCCTTAGTGTGTCCTTCAGAGGCCAATATGATGCCATCTGAAAACCTCCAGTACAGATCAGTGTGGGCAGCACTGCCGTGGAGGGCGCTGTATGAAGAGTCTTGCAATCGGTGACTTGGCGTCGTCGCTAATGGCAACAGGTCCCGTTAACCTCCTCTAAAGCGAGAGTGTAGTACGCTTGTTTGACCTCAAGAGTTCTTCCCTAGTAGTCATTTGTTTTATTTTTCTTATTTGAAAGATCGAAGCCACATATAACAATATAAATGATGGTCAGCCATATCTTTAGATTAGATTCGATTAAAATGTATTGTCATTTCACAGCACAAGTACAGTGCAGAGAAAATAATTTAGCATCTAACCAGAGTGCAAATGTTGCAGTAAAGTGCATGGTAATATATACTTTACAGTTTAAGGTTGCTAAAAGACAGTCTATAGGTATAAAAACAGTTCTAAGATTATTTATAGAGTATGTGTGGGATATGAGCATAATAATAGGTATATATATATATATATATACAGGTAAGTAAGTATTTAACAGGTAGTGATCAGGGGTATGCAATTATGAAAAGCAGGGTCAATTTTTATAAATGTATACATATACATATCACGTGTATTATATATACATATACATATATAGGGATATGCAGTTATGAAAAGCAATTATGAAAAGCAGGATAAATAAATATAAATGTATATGCATATATATATATATATATCACGTGTATTGCTGCCAGGTGTATTGTCAGGTTGTTTCCAGTTGAGACACATTCGGTCTCCCACCCCCCCCCCAGAAACATGATTGGTTCGAAACATACAGTATTTGAAGCGAAAGAAAGTGAAATGCCTCATTCACAAAGATTTTAACAAGTCTGATTCAACATCTAAAGTCTGACTTGTGAGACTAGTGTTTATACTGTGTGTGTGTGTGTGTGTGTGTGTGTGTAGTTTGCTTGTATTATGTGTTTATCTATTTGTACTGTGTGTGTGTGTGTGTGTGTGTGTGTGTGTGTGTGTGTGTGTGTGTGTGTGTGTGTGTGTGTGTGTGTGTGTGTGTGTGTGTGTGTGTGTGTGTGTGTGTGTGTGTGTGTGTGTGTGTGTGTGTGTGTGTGTGTGTTTGCCCATCCATGTTGCAGCAAATTAAGAAAAGATGAAGATTTTAGAGAGAACAATTTGGTTGATCCCAAAATTAGAGCTCAAATCAGGCATTAACATTTTCCACACATAAACACAAAACAAACTAAGTGTGCACCTCCCCCCCCCCACACACACACACACACATCCTCAAGGTCTTTTATCGATGCTTGTTAATATGTTTGCATGCCTCTAGCCCGATGGCACGAGAAAATACTCATCTCTCGTTGGACTAATCAGGGTAGAGAAGCATACAAATGCCCGGCAGTGCCATGGTTAATTGTGCCTGGCGTCGGAATAAATAACATTTATTTGTCTGAATCTCATCTCCCGGTGTGCCTTAATTTGTTTGTGTCACTCACTCGTTGCCTCCCCCCCCCCCCCCCCCCCGCTGTCCCCACCGTCTGTTCTCTGACTACCATCTGTCTGGATATCAAACACAATATCTCTATATAGAGTGGAGATTGCGTCTTAAAAGGCTGCGTTTCTTCGTAACGATGCGTAGAAGAACCTTTTCTGTTGTCGCCGTCTGTCCGCATGCCGGAGTGATGAGTGCATTTCAACTTCTGAAACTGATGTGAATATGGATCAGCAAACAGATATTTGGGGACGGCATGAAGCTCAGTCTGGGCGGCAGGATAGCCTCACTCAGTCTGTTGGGACTTTGGGGCTTGGGAACCGGAGGGTCGCCAGTTCATGTCCCCCAAAAACACCTGGGCACTGCTGAGGTGCCCTCGAGCACGGCATTGGACCCCTATACACTGCTCTCCGGGTGCTGTTTATACAATATAGCTCCTAATACCACTGCTCCTAATAATACTAGGATGGGTTAAATGCAGAGAAACACATTTCACTGAGTGTGTGTGTACATGTATGTGAACAATAAAGACGATTCAGACTCACCAGGCGGCACTGTTGGTCACCGCTCCCTGCCTTCGAGCGTTGCCTAACCACGCAGGGCTTCTCTGGTTGTTTGGGCACACAGATGAGTGCACCTCCTCTTTACTGGTCTTCCCAAGCACCTCTATCTGGTTAATGTGGCAGTAGCTTTAGCAGGGGAAGGAGGGCTGTCACTTTCACTTTTCACTTTCTTTTTATTTTCCCCCCGATTTTCTGTTTACACTATAGCTGTCATTACTTATCTCCGTTTGCCGCCTCATTCAGCATCCGTTTGGCTGATTAAGGATTTCCATGAATTGCGATGTGTTCTGGTTAATGACTTGACTCTTCTGGGTCGTTAGAGGGGTATTTACCTCCTAAACAGCGACCCTCGGGGACCAAGGGAATTTAGATAAGGAGGTGATGGGGCGGGATGCCCGGAAAAGTGATTCCGAAACGTTATTGTGAAGAATAACAACGATTTCCGAAAAGTAATACTCAAGCAGAACAGAGAACTGCAACGCAAGAAGAGAACGATTTTTTGTAGAATAGCCAAAGGCGCTTTTATTTTTTTATTTCCCCTGTTGAAAGTGTGACAAGAGAAGTCAAGAAAAGACTGCAATCTTGTCAACGGACGGACGAACACTTGTGGAGTCTGGAGTCTGAAGGCCATAGGGTCTGGCGCCCATATGTTAGTATCCTTCCTCTCGTCAGGAGAAAAGGGAAGCAAGGAAAAAAAAGAAAAGAAGAAGATGTGATTCCCGGAGATCTCTCTCTGTACCATTTCACGCTTGGATGTTTCAGTTTAAGTGCGTCGGTTCCCCGGGAGAGAAGGGCTCGCCTCGCACGAGCACGGGAGCTCGCCACGAAGAGCCGGAACCATGCAGGGAACATGTGGAACATCAGCAGAGAGGGATAGGGACGACGTTGGGAGACATGGGGGAGGGGGGGAGAGAGAGAGAGAGGGGGGGGGGGGGGGGAGGAAAGGATGAAAGTATTTGATATGCTGAATGAAGGAATTATTTCAGGGAAAGGGAGGGAGGAAGGAGAGAGCAAAGAGAGGTAAAGCCAAAGAAGGTATTTGATTTAGATGATCTGATTTGATAAAAATCTGTGTGGGTGGTTGTGTGTGTGTTTATATGAAGTCTATTGCAGTGTTGCAGTGAGCCCCCTGTGTGTGTGTGTGTGTGTGTGTGTGTGTGTGTGTGTGTGTGTGTGTGTGTGTGTGTGTGTGTGTGTGTGTGTGTGTGTGTGTGTGTGTGTGTGTGTGTGTGTGTGTGTGTGTGTGTGTGTGTGTGTGTGTGTGTGTGTGTGTCCAATTCTCACTTTCCTCCACTGAACAAACTAAAGATGATCTGTAAAAAAGGATTTTCATCTCCCTACTTTCCAAGGATTGTCTTTTCATCTCAGTTCTGAAGACAGAAGCAAAACAGCTTCTCCTCCCTACTGTGTGTCTCTGGGGTTTCTGTCCCAGACGTTACTAAATATGTAATGCCTGAATGATATGTAATCACAATAAATATTTACTTCTTCTTGGGGTCTTCTCTTTCTCTCATCCCTGCCTTTACATTTTGGCATACACACACACACACACACACTCAGTTATTTATATTTGACAACATTTTCCACGAAGAGGAAAAAGAAAGAAAACGGATTTGTACTCGAGGAAAATGTCGGTAAACCGAGACAGAAGCTAAGGGGATTGGAGGGACATGCGTCCATATGGATGGGCCAACATAGCCTGCTGGAGCTGCTGTGATGATATGCTATTTTTATATATTGTATTGGGTTAGTATGCCATTACAATGGCACTGTGTGCGTGTGCGTGTGTGTGTGTGCGTGCGCGCGTGCGTGCGTGCGTGCGTGCGCAGACATGCTGTGCTTTCTTTCAGAAACAATCGTTACAAACATATCCGTGGTGCCCGGGCTGAGGCCGTTTCACAAACAAATCGTTTGTTCTTGTAATGGCTTCCCATTAACACTTGAAAATCTGGTTTTTCCTCAATATATAGTCTAATCCCCCAATGGCTGGGCATTGTGTGATAAAGAGAGAGACCCCATTTGTTTTTAAAGATTTTCAGTTACATATTTATACCGACTAGCAGCGGGCGGTTTTCTTGGGTTTTGTTGTTGTAATCTTGGAACACGCTGAGGAAAACTGCGCAGTGCTGTGACCCAATGACCCCGTCTTTTTTAAATGAACGCAGATGTGAATAATGTAGCTTGTTTTCCGAGCCAAAAGAACAAAGGGGGCCGCTGAAGAATAAACCTAAAACATTCACCCGTTTCAGAATCGTCCCGTGAGCACAGAACCCGAGAGTGAACGCACACTCACTCTATAAATCGACCGCGCCACAATTAGCGCGCTACGTCCGAGTGAAGGATATCTAAAAAACATCGCAAACGAATATGACTTTCTATAATCCGAAGTAGTGCAAAGTAGTAGAGCGGTGAAACATATTTTCCGCAAAAGTCTTCTTCAAAATATTATGCTTTGCATGCATTTGGCTGCGAAACACCGTATATTAAAAAAAATATGACCTTTAAGATGCCCCGAATGTTTGCCGAATGTGGGCATTCACCGAAGAATTCACTCTTTGTCCATTTTTTCTGAGCTGATTCATCTTGTCGCCATGCCATCAATAATAATAATCAAATCTGTTGATTCTCAAAGGATTGGATGGATTGTCATCCATCATATTAACTAATTTGGTCAATTGCCTCTACCTTATCACTCTTTTAAGAACTTTGTTACGATACTCAAATAAAATAATTGCTTAAAATAATTGACGAAAAAAGCGTGAATAAATCTTAAAAGTTATGTTTTCACCCACCGGACTAAAAATAGCGTTAATCATTAAAACTAGTAAACCCCACACCTGCTACGCCAAGATATGCTACACTAAACCAAAGCTACGCTACTCTCAGATAAGCTAAGCTAAGCTAAGCAGGACGACGCCTCCACCTGTACGCTTCAAAGAAGACGTAGCTCCGCCGGACGACTGAGCAACGGATCAAAACCACTTCGCTTAATTCCCCCTCAGCTGGAGATAAGCGCTTGTTTACATAACAGTTTATTGAAAATTTGCGCTTACAAATTGAATTACGAATCGAGGGGTTGGTTGTTCATCATGTCAACAAAAAAAACAACCTCTAGAAATAATTGGAATGATAATAAATGTTCCCGGTTTTTCTGCCTCAGGTCTCTCCAGGACCTGTCGAGGCAGACGGACCTCCCGTACGGCACCGTGCTGGACTCGGCCGTCTACGACCAGGTGCGCACCAAGGCTATGAACCCCTTTGAGAGGGACCCCATGTACTCCCAGATGTGGCGCATGATTAACCGCACTGCCGATAACAACGTGGACGAGTCCAAGGAGGGAATCCGCAAGGTAAGGCTTTCTTCTTCTTTCACTTCTTCTTCTTCTTCTTCTTCTTCTTCTTTCATTTAGCTTTGTTTAACTTTAAAGAAGCGCAGGGGAGACCAGACACACAGAGCACAGGGTGGGCCATTCATCAACAGCCCAACTTGTATCATGTATTGTCTTTGAACCCCTTAATAGGGTCGTAGATCTATTCTCCGGTCCTGTGTTCAACCTGCACTGCTCCATGCTAACTTTTTTTTCTCTCCCACTGGAGCCATCTCTTTTCGTTCAAACTTATTTCAAACTTCTTTTTCTCCACAGCCATCACTTTTTTTGCGTAACTTTGGTCTTTGGAGATAAAAGGCAAAAAACAACAACAAGATGGTGACTTGGCTCTCGGCACACAGTTAGAAGTGCCGGTTGATATAAATGTAGTCTCACCGAACAGAACCTCCACTCTGTCACAGTTAACGTGTCAACGATTTGCTCAATTATTCTGTTGGCTTTGCTGTATAACCCTGGGAACAATATTGTATATATATATATATATATACACTGTATATGGCTTTAATGACTATGTTCAAGCAGCATTCCTCATCCATTCATTCAGTGATGTGCTGTAACTCACTTCACATGGTTATTCTAGGGTGACCACACAGGACACGGTTCTTGCAGTGATAGATAGGCGCCTTTCTGAACGTCTCACGTTGAACAAAAACTTAAACTCTGAGTCGAAAGGCATCCAACGTCATTTGTGCTTTTTTCTCATGGTCCAATCGGATGAATTTACAAGCAGCAAGCGGCCAATTTACTTTTGTTTACGATGCTCAGACTGACGGCTGATTCGGTGGTTGCATAACAACAAAAACCTGTTTAGATTGGCTCTTTTTAATAATAGGATTGCGTCCTGCGTGATCAGGGCTGAAGAGCAGTGCAGTACGCCTTCAAAACGCATCCTGTGTGATCAGCACCCAATGTGACTTAATGCGACTGTAGGACGTCTATTAAGTCTATTATCAAGGTGTTCTCTGAGTCCTCCCACTGGCTGTGTGACATCAGTGTGCATCGTCTCGGTGACCTCTGTGTCTATCGTACAGCGACTTGCTGGTGGGCTTATTAAACCCAGACGTCTCAGCCTCGTTCTATCTCCACGCTGCATATTGAGAAACAGAACCCAGCCACGGCAGGGCTGTGGTGCTGTCTGTGTGTGTGTGTGTGTGTGTGTGTGTGTGTGTGTGTGTGTGTGTGTGTGTGTGTGTGTGTGTGTGTGTGTGTGTGTGTGTGTGTGTGTGTGTGTGTGTGTGTGTGTGTGTGTGTGTGTGTGTGTGTGTGTTGAAGATAACTCCTTCTAAACGATGGAAATGATACACATACACACACATACGCGAGTGCAAAGTTAAACACTTAATCCCTGGCATATAATTAGCCGCCGTCGTAAATACCTGCTTGCAAACGTCTCATTTGTAGGCATAATGTATGCTTTGTGCGCGCGTTGGCCTCCCACTGCTAGCAAGCGCGTAGCTCGCTATGCCCCCCACCCCTCGCCCTCCTGCTGGAATATATTAGCATCCTATATTAGCATCCAATTTCAGCAACAGCCAGCCTTCGCACACGCTGCAAAGTGTAATCGACACTTAAGGAAGTGTGTGTATGTGTGTATGTGTGCGTGTGCACGTGTGTTTTGTGAGTGTGTGTGTGTGTGCGCGCGCGCGCATGTGTGTTTTTGTGAGTGTGTGTGTGCGCGCGCATGTGTGCAATAAGAGAAGATGGATGAATCACATGGATGTGTATTAACAGAGGGCGTGTGACATTTATAGGTGTGAGTTATTTGGGCGGGCAGATGTTGAGTGAATAAGTTATGAGAGCCTGCATGATATTCCTGACTGGGCCGAGTCTAGTGTGTGTGTGTGTGTGTGTGTGTGTGTGTGTGTGTGTGTGTGTGTGTGTGTGTGTGTGTGTGTGTGTGTGTGTGTGTGTGTGTGTGTGTGTGTGTGTGTGTGTGTGTGTGTGTGTGTGTGTGTGTGTGTGTGTGTGTGTGTGTGTGTGTGGTCTGTTGGTAAGATGATTGATGGATCTTGGGGTCATGATTTGCTGTGTTTACAAACCCATATTAATAAACCGTCCGATCGCGTTGTTCACCCGGACATTCCTGTCCGTGTGATGCAGGGGAGAGAGCCCCTCGAAGCCCAGGGTTGGTGGGATGCCATGACCCTCAAACGGAGTAGTCCGACAGTACACTTGTCCTTATTAAACCAGCAGTCCTACACTCGTCCTTATTAAACCAGCAGTCCTACACTCGTCCTTATTAAACCAGCAGTCCTACACTCGTCCTTATTAAACCAGCAGTCCTACACTTGTCCTTATTAAACCAGCAGTCCTACACTCGTCCTTATTAAACCAGCAGTCCTACACTCGTCCTTATTAAACCAGCAGTCCTACACTTGTCCTTATTAAACGAGCAGTCCTACACTTGTCTTTATTAAACAAGAAGTCCTACACTTGTCCTTAATCACACATCTTCATTGTTAGTACTAAAGTGTCTCTAACCTCAGTGGACAGGGCTGCTCCCCCACTAATTCCTTCTGATTGATGAAACTAACTGGGCTGCTCCGCCACTTTAACGAAAAAGCGAGATGAGCGAGTGCAAATTTTCCCGAAGTAATTTGGTCTCTGAACGGCCCCAGCCCCCAGCGCTACGTAGCTAGGCTGTTACAGCCGCGGTGCTTGTCTATGTCATCGTGGCTCTTACAATGTCCCAACACATCATGAGTTTCCCCACAATGTGAAGCAAAACGAGGCTTTCTTGAACCCTATTCTTTACAAAAGCGCCGCGTCCGCTGAAGCGGGACGGCCGGGCCAAGCTCATGAGTGAAGCCGCCGACGGTGCTCCTTTCGTGGGCACGGATGTCACGAAAAGTCGGCGTGATTGCGAGAATACAGCTCCGTTCAGTGACTTTCAAAGTTGCGGCATCGGTTAGGCTGTATGAATCTTATGTGGTTATTGATGTTGTTTAATATTTGAATTGTTGTTTTGGCTCAATGCATGCTCATGATGTATTCGGCCACTTGTTTCCAGTGTGTGCAAAACTCCTTCAATAAATCTCCGTCTGTAATGAAAGCAAAGTATTTGATCAACAGTTGCATGGGCTGGAGTTGTCAAAGTCAATCACATTTATGAGTGGGGGGTTTTTTTTGGGACAAAAAATATGAGGATGTGATTGAGGAGGGAAGTCTATATCTTCTGTCGTAGCAGCGGGTCTTTTAACATCTTTCTAATCATCGTTTTAATGCGCCGGGCTATATTTCCATTCCAAATGTCACCATAACCTATCGCCGACTTGATTAACTAGGCCCTAATAAAATCATAACGCACCCCAGACTCGTGGCCTCGGAAAGTGGTGGCCCACACGTAGCTCAGTGATATGTCTGATATGAAATTATGTTTTTATAAACAAGTATATTATATAAAAACCCTAATCTAAATAATCATAAATAATGTAAAATAATGGAACATATTATAATAAACCGATCTTCCATAATAAAGTACTATTGTAAACAGGGTATGTGTGGCAGCACTGGGTTCATAGACCTGGCTACCCCAGTTTAAAAGTAATAAGTGAAAAAACATTTTTACTTGATCAGTTTCGGCCTTATAAAGAACCCTGATCGGTGTGTCCCTAGATGACAAAGTCCCTAGATTTAATTTTCCCTTTGACATGGATTGTGGTGATGAAGAGCCACGCCTCCCGGAGCAGGTCGCTCAGGTCACCTGCACACCCAGGAGCCCAGGAGGGGTTGTCTGGGAGTGGTCTGGCTCTCCTCTTTCTTCTCGTCTCCCCCTCCCCCCTGGCGGCGCGGGCTGCAGACGTAAACAAGGTGGCCCCGCACTGAGACCTCCCCTCTTTGAAATGTGTTCCCCCTTCTGAAGTGGGCCAGTACTGATATGGTCGTCCGTCCGTCCCCCCCCACACACACACACACACACACACACACACACACACACACACACACACACACCTCTCGCCTCTTCTGCTCTTTCTTTGGTCTTTTTCTTTTGGGGGGGGGGGGGGGGGGGGGTTATTGTGTGTCCTTTTGCTTTCTACTTGACACACCTGCTGCTTTGCTGCTATGTCTATCTGGTCTATCTCTCTCTCCCCCCCGTCCTCTGTTTCTGTTCCTCATGCTTCTGTTCCCCACTTTCTCCTTCCCTCCATCTTCCTCTGGCATTGTTTTTTATGTCTCTCTCTCTCTCTCTCTCTCTCTCTCTCTCTCTCTCTATACAGAGTATATATATATATATTTATATATATATATTGCTCTCAGTCACTCGTTCCTTTAAAGAAACCGGGTGCACTCTAGTGGCACTGGGTTGTTACTGTGCCATATCACGGTCTGTGTTGGCGTGTGTTGCCCTTCTGGCTGTTGCTTTATTTCAAATAATGTATTATATTAATATTAAAAGATTGCATTAGTCCCCCGTCACCCTCCCCCACGTCCCCCTCCATCCACCCCACCCACCCCTGAAAGTTAATTAACAGTGAATGATGAATGATGTGAATAATGAACCCCCATCAAGTGTTTGTCATGTATCTACAATTCACTCCGCATGTCACTGTTCAGTGGATGGTACCTGGATGCTAAGCTCACACACACACACTCAGACTCACACACTCAGACTCACACACTCGCACACACTTCCGCGCACACGTGCAGGCACACACGCAAGCACACACATAGTGACAACTTCTGTCACATCTTCCCACTGTTCTATATCGCACAGCTGCGTGCTTGGAATTATAAATATATATATATATAATATATATGATCTCTATGGTTTTTTTATATGTATTTGAATAGGGTTTGTATGCATTGGGGCATCTCTATTCTCTTTCTGTTACTGTTTATTTCAGTCCATCTGTCGTTCCTTCATACCTCTTAGCTGGTGTTATTGTGTCAGTTTATTTTTCTCTCTCCCGCCATCGCTCACTTCCACTCTCTGTGTGTCTTCTCTTCTTGATTGGTCGTATTGCATCAGGGTCTCTCTCTGTTTCTCTCTCTCTCTCTCCCCTGTCTCAGTGTAACTCCGCCCTCTTCTCCCTCTCATCTCTCATCTCTCCTCGTCGATAAAGCTCTCTCTGTCCCGTGTCACGGTGGACTGCTGTGTGCTATGGATTTTCTTCCACTTCAGATTTCGATCCCCTGTAGCACAATAATATTATGTGTCAAAGCAGGTCAAAGTCGGCGCTGTCTATTCATATTGCGTGCACATACACAGACACATACACGCACGCACGCACGCACGCACACACACACACACACACACACACACACACACACACACACACACACACACACACACGTGCAAACGCATGAACAATGTGTGTGTGCACTTGTGTCGACGTGGTTGAAAGGCAAGCATGCGAGCACGGCAAGTGAGGAGGCACTTACTTGTAAATACACACGTGCGCGCGCGCACACGCACGCGCACACACTGCGCTCGGAGGCGAGACGTGTCACGGGCTAATATACCTGTCTCTTCCATTACAGCCGGTGATCAGGACTCTCGGTAACCTGCAGCCTTTTAGGTTTTTGCCTTGGTGGCTTTGGTATCTCATCAACTTGGTGTCAGATGGGATATGAGAGGATGGAGGATGCCACATGTCACTGCCTGTCAGGCATCTCCTCCCCCGGCTCTAAAAGACTGAGGTGGGGTTTTTATCCCGCCGCCATTGTTGCCGTTGTCGATGCTTTCTTGCATTGGAGCACTGGAAAGAATCCTCCCTTTTTGACTTTTTTTGGAGCACCGTGTGCATCAGTAGTATTGTAACCGCAGTGGATCTTAACGTAGGTTGTCTTTAGGTCCTGGGTTTTCCCGCCCCTGTTTGTTTGTTGTCTGTTAGCAAGATGTACTGGAATTTGACCAAACTTGGTGGTTAGATTATTTACGTACGTATATGTGCCACGGAACGCAGATCCCGATCCAAAATCCGGATTCAGCTGACTTTTTGTTATTATTTGTATAACCACAAAATATAGTCCCTTGTGGATATATATATATGTATATATATGTATATATGTATATTGTAGTGTGTATATAGTGTGTGTGTGTGATATTTTCATTGAGTGCAGTGTAATCCTCAATACAGAGAAACCATTCAGGGTCATGGGCCTCAGAGAGGGCATGACTCCAACCTTACTCTTTAAATTGTTAGAAAAACGATGGAATATGTCTGGCGTTATTAACCAGTGATCCGATTGGACAGCCACGGAAGGGCCCCTCTTCGTCCCTGCCAATCAGGGCTCATTTTGAAGCCTCAAACGTACACTAAAGAGTCAGCTTCTCACCATGAGGGGCCAGAATGCATGTCCCGTTTGCCCTGATCACGCACACACTGCTGCTTAGAAGATGCAAGGGAATACTTAATGGCTCTGGCATGCTTGAATGTATTAACCTGAGTTCACAGAGATATAGAGAGAGAGAGAGACACACACACGCACACTCACACACACACCTGCTTCAGTGGAGTCTGCTGCTGCAACACATGTCCTCTGTCTGACCTCTCTGGGAAACCCTGGTAGGATTTTAGGCTCTGGGTTTAACTTCTTCAGGTCATTGATGTGTTAGACCAGGGAAAGACTAATGTTTCTGCAATTAGACGGTTGTACTTCTTCATGTGTTTAAGCCCTTGGCTGACCCGGGGGGGCCTCTTGTCAGATTGTGTTTAAGAGGGATGTTTCAAACTGCCGCCCGATCAATGCCATGTTCAGGGGGAAATGTTTTTGCTCCGCGGTCGAACCTGCTGACACGTATTACCTCAGAACCGGGGGAATTTCCACTCAAAGCGACAGATTTCAACATTCTCAGATGTTACACGTTCCTACAAACCTAGACTTATATGCACAGGGAAACTTGACCGCGGACCAGAATAAAACAATCTATAGAGAAAAATGTCCTGGACGGATTGACTGACTTTTTATTCTTGAGAAACGGGTGAATTTAAGGTGAATAGTTTGGGTTAATACCGATTGTCAACACAGTAAAACAAAACAAATAAAATAGGCAATGATTGTTTTTCCTACGCCGTGCCTTTAACTCATCTCAAGGGATCGTTGGAAACGGTGATGCAATTTTCAGACATCCAATATCCATTCCAATACGCGGCATTTAAATCTCAAATCCCTTCCAAAATATTACCATGCTGAAATGGAACTGACCGGTCCAGCTGATACGGTGATATCAATCAAACAGACGCCAAACATATTGAATGTCTTGGCACATTTTCAATTGATTGAAAATGTGATTGTGTGTGTGTGTGTGTGTGTGTGTGTGTGTGTGTGTGTGTGTGTGTGTGTGTGTGTGTGTGTGTGTGTGTGTGTGTGTGTGTGTGTGTGTGTGTGTGTGTGTGTGTGTGTGTGTGTGTCTGAGTATACAGCATTTTTCCTATATGTATTTTCATATATGACAAAAAAAATGCATGTATACTCTACTTCTTAACTATATAAATGCAATCATAACATTTTGACACACACCCACCCCCACCCCCACCCCCACACACACACACACTCATACACGCACACGCACACGCACACACACACACACACACACACACACACACACACACACACACACGTCCTATATACATGTTAATAAGTCACTAACTAACTTCACAAAACGGCACATGTTCCCTTAGTGCTCGCACAGGGGGGGGGGGGGAGAGAGAGCATATTGTGATTTGAAACATTCCACTAATGGGCTTACTTATTATACATATGTTTTATTATACTCCGCACCCCTCTTACGAGCCTTCATCTGCGGGACATATCATCTCCCTATGGCTGAATATCCATCCCCCCGTAATGACTGTAGCGATAATGGCGCTTAGCATAATTTTCTCACCTATCCGCGCAGATTGTGTTACATGCTCCTCCCTGCCACCATTCATTTGCCCACTAATTCCTCCACCAGCTATGCATGATGGGTAATAAGGCAGAGGTTCCATTTTGATCGCTCAAACTCCTCTGTGAGCAGGTAGGGGTTATGCATAATGTCTCTCACCCACCCAGGAGAACCACTTAGACCCAGGGAGAAGAGAGATGGTGGCGGTGAGGGAGGGAGGGAGGGAGGGAGGAGGGTGGGTGGGAGGGAGGGAGGGAGGGTAATGGATGTTTTGGGGAGGAAGAGACTGAAGAGGAGCAGGAGGACTTGCAGAGAAAGTGCAGAGGACACAAGGGAGGACAGAAGGGCACGAGGGAACACAGAGGAGGAATTGGATGAGGGAAGGAGAGACGGAGAAGGGGAGAAGAGATGAGGATGGACTGGACGAGGACATGGCGGAGGGGGAGGGGACGGGGAGAGCTGGGACGGGAATGTGAGGGGAGCCACGGGGATGATACGGATGGAGAATCGGCGAGATGGGGACCTCACGAAGGGAGAGAGAAAGACTGCAGTCGAGCGACGGAGGAAAGGGAAAAGGTTCGAAGCGTGTTAGGACGGGTATGGGCGCGGAAGACTGAACGTTTTGGATTCTCTTTTCTTTTCTTTTCTTTTTTTACGACTCCTTTAACGGCCTCTTGGGGGCAGCAGCCAGTGGAGCTAATAAAAACGTATCAAATATAAGTGAGGAAGGAGAGGGGAAAGACATAAAACAATATGCAATTGAGCGATGCGATGTCGAGTGAGGCGAGGGTGAAGCAGGGAGAATGGAGTGACCCAGAGACCGTGGCCTTAAGCTTCTGTCTCTGGAGAGCGTGCCTCTCCCCTCCCCCCCGGGGGAGGGGAGAGATATTCGAGGATATTGACATCTCGGAGTACAGGGTGCGGGGTAACCAACCCCAACGTCTGCATGTCTCTACCTGTGAAGGCAACCCCCCCCCGCCCTCCATCCCCCCCTCCTTCCCCCCGCTGCCCGAGCAAAACGCCCTCAACCCTCAACCTGCTCAATACAACAAACAACATGTACTCACTGTCAGTCGCTTTGGATTCAAATAAAAACGTCCGCTCGCTAGTATATAGTTTGAAGTGCATTAAGACGTTGCCAGTAATACCGCGGTTCATTTTAAAGCCGGCAAACACGGGAGACTCGCGGAGCACAGACGTTGACGGACGGCGGGAGAGACGGGTGATTAGAGAAGAGGACTGAGGGCTGGCAGGATGAATACACACTCTATCAACGGGTCACATCGTATCGTTGTCACTCACAGCAGCCGGGGGTTGACAGGACACCTTACCTTTAGCGGCTCTACAATACCTTGACTAAAGCTGACTTCTGACTGACCGATCAGTCAATGTGTGTGCGTGTGTGCGTGTGTGCGTGTGCGTGTGGTGTGCGTGTGCGTGTGCGCGCGTGCGTGCGTGTGTGCGCGTGTGCGTGTGTGTGTGTGTGTGTGTGTGTCGTGTCGCGCGGCGCTCTTTACCTCAAACAGGTAAAGAGCGGATCATCGTCGTAAGCGGTGTTGAATCCCGCCGAAAACAGTGCGGCATTAAGGGCGGCTCACTTAACGCAATTATGTTAAAAGTGTTTGCCGTCAGCGGGAGATAGCGCTGTCGACAGTCTGAAGGGGAGAGGATAGAGAGGAAGGAGAGGATGGTGGCTTGTCAAGGGGGGGGGAGGGGGTTTGCGGCGGAGTGTGTGACAGACACCGGCAGCGAGCGAGACGTGGAAGCCAAACACCTGAAAAAGTATCTCATATTTCTCAATAGCTACTCTGACAGTTAAATATATATATATATATATATATATATATATATATATATATATATATATATATATATATATATATATATATATATACGTATATGTATACATAGGAGTTGGGTGGATGTCTTTTGTGATAAGTCGGTCATATATATAGAGACTCTCATCATTCATTGATTGCTGAACGTTTTAGAATCTCTGGCTGGGAATTCAATTAATTGATCTTTTGTTGCATTCGTTCAATGCGGTTGCCATGTTTGCCCTCGTCAAACACCCCCAACGCTACAGCGGTGCCTAAATGAATAAGTGGAAAACGATATTATTTATATTATTATTATTAGACAGCCAGACAGCGAGAAAGAGAGAGAGGAATCGTCAACACACATTTGAAAAAGTATTATTATTATTATTATTATTATTAGTCATCACAGAATATGTCCTCTTGGGCAGTTGAGCCCAATGAACCCCACCCACTATGTACCAAGTACAAAGGCATTTTCCCACAGAAATCCCGTGACCACTAGTCGACCGGTGCACGTCCCCTGTGGCCCGCGGGGCTTCCTTTCTCTATACGGCCCTTTTCTGTCCGTCTGTTCCTCCCCTTCCCTTCCAATAAGCTGTTAAGCTCTTGTCCTCCCCAGATCAACTATAAGAAGTTGACTTCACCTCCTGCCACCCCCCCCCCCCTCCCACACACACACACACACACACACACACACACACACACACACACACACACACAGACACACCAAGGTTGTTGTGATTCTCTTCCCGAGTCCCTGCGTCCTGTTTCGCATTGCCTATCTCCCGTCATTAGAGATAGGATACAGGATACTGTTCAAACAGAGCATATTAATGAGACAGAGTGTGTGTGTGTGTGTGTGTGTGTGTGTGTGTGTGTGTGTGTGTGTGTGTGTGTGTGTGTGTGTGTGTGTGTGTGTGTGTGTGTGTGTGTGTGTGTGTGTGTGTGTGTGTGTGCGTGTGCATGTTTGTTTTTGTATGCTCTCAATTTAGATAGGCCTCATTGCCACCTGTTTGCCCTCTTAAATCACAGTCAACCCTAGACCTACTACATCTATCCGCGGTACAGCGTGTGTGTGTGTGTGTGTGCGTGTGTGTGTGTGTGTGTGTGTGTGTGTGTGTGCGTGTGCGTGTGCGTGTTTGTTTTTGTATGCTCTCAATTTAGATAGGCCTCATTGCCACCTGTTTGCCCTCTTAAATCACAGTCAACCCTAGACCTACTACATCTATCTGCGGTACAGCGTGTGTGTGTGTGTGTGTGTGTGTGTGTGTGTGTGGTGTGTGTGTGTGTGTGTGTGTGTGTGTGTGTGTGTGTGTGTGTGTGTGTGTGTGTGTGTGTGTGTGTGTGTGTGTGTGTGTGTGTGTGTGTGTGTGTGTGTGTGTGTGTGTGTGTGTGCGATGTGGCCCTTCTTCAGCAGCTTCCTGTCACCAAGTTATTGGTCAGGTCAGTTGCCAAGGTTACCACTCAGGGTGGCCCATCTGTGACCAATAACGAGTCTTTCATCTGTGTTCTCTGTGTGCCCTTGCTTGTGTGTGCTTGTGTCTTGGCCTGTGTGTGTGTGTGTGTGTGTGTGTGTGTGTGTGTGGGGGGTGCCTGTTTTATTTGTTTGGTTGTATTTACTTGTTTACTTGCGTGCTCTGACAACAGAGAACCTCAGGCCAGGTCCACACTAGATGCTGAATAAATGAGAAATGAAACAAATGTTTTGGTGCCAAAAAGTGTTTCATTTAGTGTCCATTTTAGTATTTTTTTTGTTCGTTCACTGACGTTTTCTGTTACCGTCCACACCGCGGTTGACAACAAACACGGTGGCTTGGTCACATTGTGATGATCACACCACTTTGTTGTGGTTTTAACGATGGTTTTCAACGTTAAAATGTATTATTTCTTGAGCTATTATGGGTACCATTTACTAAAAAAAAAAACCCCCTCAAGAAGTACCCTGCTCAATATTTGCATGCAATTAGCATAAATATTGAGCGCTGAAGGTGAGATGTAAAAATGATTCACATTTTTTTGTTGCCGTCTCACGACCAAAACCCCCCCCCCCCCCCCCCCCCAAACGAAAGCCGCACTTGATATTGCCTGTGCCTGCCTGTGCGCATAGTTAGACCTATGGGGAGGTGGGAGGGAGGGGGGGGGGGGGGGCAATACAACTGAAAACACAAAGAAGAAAACCCACCTGGATTTGTATTGAAGGCATGTTTGCCCTTGTGTTGTAAATGTCAGCGCTGCTCCATATTAGTACCTGGGGCTGGGGCTGGGGAAGTTCTCCCCCCCCCCCCCCCTGGAGGGCCGTCCTAGACTCCCCCCCCCCCCCCCCCCACCCTCCATATTGGCTTCCTCGCTGTAACTCTGCGGTAACGACATACTGTGTGTGTCTTGTGTTTGTTTTGTGGCTGAAAGCAAAAGCACAGCTCATTATGATTCAACACCCATGGGCCTCCATGAGCATGAAAACATTATTATTATTTGTTTTGCTGTTACAGTCCTCTGGTCCTCCTGTTTGATAGCACAGTGTTGCTTGTTTCTATGGTGGCCACCGACTGGTCTGTGTGTGTGTGTGTGTGTGTGTGTGTGTGTGTGTGTGTGTGTGTGTGTGTGTGTGTGTGTGTGTGTGTGTGTGTGTGTGTGTGTGTGTGTGTGTGTGTGTGTGTGTGTGTGTGTGTGTGTGTGTGTGTGTGTGTGTGTGCCTGCGTGCGTGCGTGTGTGTTTGAACTTACTGCTTTATTTTCTTTGTCGTTGCCCATTTCTTTTTCGATCATCTTTTGATGAATCATCAATCCCGCCGTTCTCTAATTAATTGTGTGGTGTATTGGTCTGTTGACACGGCTCTGGAGTTGTCTGATAATGAAAACTGCCCACATGAGAGGAGCCTACATCTGGCCTTCTGTTGCGTTTACAGTGTCACACATTAGGTTAGGACCCAAATGCAGCACACGGACACCAAGGACAGTTTGTGATATTTATTGTAATATCCACACAGACAGGGGCAGGCAGAGACTAAGTCGAGGTCGAGCAGGTGATCAGGAACCGGGCAGGGCAGACGAACCAGGCAGGAGCAGGCAGAGGCGTAGTCGGGGACAGGCGGTAGATGGGGAACCAGGCAGGGTAGACGAACCAGGCAGGGACAGGCAGAGGAGTAGACAGGGACAGGCGGTAGATTGGGAACCAGGCAGGGCAGACGAACCAGGCAGGAACAGGCGGAAGCGTAATCGGGGACAGGCAGAGGATCGGGAACAGGAATCAGACTTGGTAAACACTGGAATGTCTGTATACTCAGGAACAATCTGGCCCTGTATGAGTGTGCGGGGGTAGGCTTAAATAGGTAAGTTAATTGTGATGCGCTGCAGCTGCGGGTGAAAATTAACAAGGGGGCGTGGCTATCCGGTAGTGCGTAGTGGGAGCGAGGAGACAGGATTGCGGAATGCGATAAGGGGGCGTGGCTACCCGGGCGAGTGCTGTGGAAGCGGGGAGGCAGGAATTCAAACTGTGACATACAGTCTGTATGTGGTTGGTTGGAGCGCTGTCTGATTGGTCACTGTATGCAGGGGGAGGGGCCAGAGACCACTCCTCTCTAGAACCAAACAAATCCATTCAAAGTTTTGACTACATCTGTAGGTGCTCAGCACCTCTGTGTACAATGTGTACAATCCAGTATTTGATTAGTCCCAGGCTGTGAGCTAGGAAATTTAGCACATGCAACATTGAGCATCAGATGCACGTGAGAAATTGTTTTGCTAAACACCATAATTCAGAGTGCAGATGAATGTTTAATGCCTAAACTAACTCAGAAATGGAATACATTTCAGCATGAAACATTGATGTCATTAATGTATTTCAAGGTGTTTATGTATATATAATATATAAGTACATAAGAGATGATAGAGAAAAAATATTATTTTTAGAGAAAACATTATTTTTCATCAAATTAATGAAAGAAAAGCACGGAAGGAAACTCTGCAGTGAACCAAGTTTGGCCAAAATGCAGGGTTGAGAGTTTGGAGGGTGGAGCTGCTTCATTAGCTGAGGTATGGGGACAGGCTGACAGGGATGGATGGATCCGGGCCAGGCCACATCAAGGGAAAACCTATTTAATATGAATCATGAACATTTCTGAATGAAATGATTATAATGCAGTGTTCCTTTCGCTATTACAAATTCAAATAATAGACTTGAAATGGAATAGAATAGCAGGTTGAAATACAACGTCGGGTCTTTGCTTTTTTAATTCCTAAATGTCATACTATCGGTGGTAGCTTATATGGCTCAATAGGTGGTATTAATGAAGAGACTGACATGTTAACTAGCCAGTATAATTTTTATTGTTTTAAACATTTATCATTCACGCAAATAGGGCAGGAGGACTGTGGACTACCATTTCACAGTATAATTATTAGGGGAAGGAGGTCGGTCAACACAGAGACTGAGTGGGTGGTATCTTATAGTTTGAATATCGTATTCATTATAGCTCTAATCCAAAAAATGTATGATGTAATGGAATATAATTAAAAATTGAACTTTATGTTCAAATATGTTTTGAGGGCCTAGCTGATTGATAAGGGGGGGTCCCGTGACATGGGATTTCACCTTGGCAGTGTTCAACCCGATCACACACACACACACACACACACACACACACACACACACACACACACACACACACACACACACACTGTGACAGGTTGTCCTTATTCCTTTGTCTTATTTCAAATGTAGCTATAAGTGACGTCTCGCAGTGTGAGGTATGTAGTCTGCTTTCGAGTCAATTGCTCTTGGGTTAACAGTCGTGCGTTTATGTACTTTATTTTTAACTACTATTATTGACTATTCTCTCGGATAAGGTTGCGTTCATATGTACGCACGCCCGCGCACACACACAATAAGTTAATGAGAGCTTTCAGAAGGGTAGGTACTCGTCAGTTGTCAAACAGACGCAAGCTGAGCTCAGACATAATTAAGCTAGAAGCACATCACCTGTAAAACGAACAGAACAGAAGAGAGAGAGAGAGAGAGAGAGAGAGAGAGAGAGAGAGAGAGAGAGAGAGAGAGAGAGAGAGAGAGAGAGAGAGAGAGAGAGAGAGAGAGAGAGAGAGAGAGAGAGAGAGAGAGAGAGAGAGAGAGAGAGAGAGAGGAGAGAGAGGGGGATAGAGAAAGAGTGGGGGAGAGAGAAAGAGGGGGGGAGAGAGAAAGAGGGGGGGATAGAGAAAGAGGGGGGGAGAGAGAGAGCGAGAGAGGGGGGGAGGGGAGAGGGGGGGATAGAGAAAGAGGGGGGGAGAGAGAGAGCGAGAGAGGGGGGGGGAGGGGGCGGGAGAGAGAGATGTTCATTCAAAGATTGATTTTTGAATCCATCTGGTTTCTCTTGACGCAAAGAGGACACCACGATTCATTGGCATGCGTTCAATTAACGGCGTTCTTCCAGCGGATTTAAAAGGCACTTCCTCTCACGGCCATCGGCCGTGAGAGGAGGCACCGGGTTCAGGGGGCCGGAGGGATAACGCTACCTCGATGGGAAACACAATCAGAGAAACACAATAGACAATAGGGAGGAACCGGAGAGAGCCTTCATGTTTCTCTCTCATCTCTTTTCTTATGTTTTCTGTACTTTTTTGGACCATCCACTCCACTCTCTCTCTCTCTCTTTCTTTCTCTTTCTCTCTCTCTCTCTTTCTCTCTCTCTCTCTCTCTCTCTCTTCTCTCTCTCTCTCTCTCTCTCTCTCTGGCTCTCTCTGGCTCTCCATCTCTCTCTCAACCACTCTTCCGTTGAATGGCATGCAATCCTGGCACCCCCTTTGCTCTTTTTTTTATATCTGATGTCAAGGAGTTGACCGGCGGACTTTTAGAAAAGTACAGATGGCCGCAAGACTCCGGGAGAACAGAGGAAACAGGGCAGAGAGAATGGCTTCAGCGGAGGAGAAGAAGGTATAGACGTCAAGCTATCCGAGGAGACACTAAAAGAGGGATGGGAAAGGTAGAATTAACGCCAGGAACCATAAAGCGAGGTATAAAGGGAGGGGATGAGAGGGGGGCTAAGAGGGAGATAAACGGATGAAGGGATGGATGGAGGAGGAAGAGGAAGAGAGGGAGAAGAGCGGAGGAGATATTGGTTTTGGCCCGAGGCTTAGCAGGTGGAATAACTTCTGTTTTCTAGGTCACATCTCATCCTTGACAAGAGGCTCCGGGAGACACTGCTGTACACACACACACACACACACACCAAAGAGAACTCTCACACGTACGCGTACCAAGCAAGGACACGTATGGACACACCTGCCATGTGTCCTTAATGGTTGTCTGGCTAGGGGATTTATAAATAACGTCATGCTGTTCAAGAGCCCCAACAAGAAAATGACCATGAAGTAGACAAATAAACAACAACATCTTTTCATTATTTCATTATCTTTAGTTTGACGAGTACGGTGTCCGTTGGGAACAGGCCGATTGCTTGGCCTCCTTGGTATGACTGCTTTGGACATACACACTAGGACACTACACTACCCAGGTTGCCCACTGTCAGTCAACCTGGAGAACAGCGATGGACAGACATGCATGCATACATACATTCAGAGACTCCTTCAATCTCTATCGCTCTCTCATCACATATCTCTCTCGCCATCTCTCTCTCTCTCTCTCTCTCTCTCTCTCTCTCTCTCTCTCTCTCCTCTCTATCTCTCTATCTCACCAGCTCTCACCATCCTCTATCTCTCTCTCTCTTCACTCTCTGTCCCACATTTTTGTCTCTCTCTCTCACAATATCTCTCTCACATCTCTCTCTCTCTCTCTCACCACATCTCCCTCTCTCCCACCATATCTCTTGCTCTCTCTCTCCATCGCTCTCTCCATCCCTCTATCTCTCTCTCTCTTTCACTCTCTGTCCCTCCATGTAATGCAATTATATAGTTTAAGTACATTTTTATACTGCATGTTTAACAGTGTTTGGCTTTTTGTTGCCTCCTGCCTTTACCAGTGTTGAATAAAACATGAAAGTCCCAGTGAGGTGTGAAGTTTGAAAGAAGGTTAAACTCAAATGCTTCCATTCCATTTCTGATTTGATTGTAAATGTCTTTGAAAGTGAAATCCTTTCCTGATTTGTCGAACGGCGAAATGCTTGATCTCAAGGATTTTGCCTTGACTCTGGACTGGGAAAATAGCCCTAATATGGTCATCCCATCCTATGTGTATTAAACAGTTCATCATATGTGATGAACACATGAATCCTCACTGAGTCCTCTTCACACTATAACTTGATATTACCGTTTCATATTTCTTCTTAGACACTGCGAAATATCCCATATTCACATTCACAGTTCAAAATTCTGGATCTCAAGGTCACTTTCATAACAAGTGGGGTCTTGGTCTGAGTACGGCCTGCATTTTAATACATGATTAAGTTGAGGTAATGTGATCTGACCAATTACCTGCGGTTGTATCATCTCGCCTGAGACTGGGGTTTTTAAAAAGCCAATCATAAAATTATTTGATCTGAAGTCAAGCCAAGCAGCTAATTAGGCCTTTGGAATTAATACCGTTATACCAACGCTGAGGGAGCCTTTTATGATGGGCAGAGATGACCAATTACCGGGGCTGTGCGTCTCTCCTTCTTTCGCCGGCACCATTCGATACGCAACCTCCGAACGTGGAGGTCTCCACCATACCATACAGCATACGGCACATTTAGTTAAAAACTATGATTCGATCGGAACATCTCTCTCTCTGGAGTGAGGGATGGTGGTGGTGGTGGTGGTGGTGGTGGTGGTGGTGAACTATGCCTCAACAGGGTCGACTGCATTTTAATTGTTTTTAGATTTATTTTTATTTTTTATTCTGGAACTGGAACCTGGAAGTTCCCTGGGAAACTCGTTGCTTGTAAGCGCAGACGATTTGTAATGGTGATAGTATAATACAAATGAATTCCGACAAGAAACGTGAGTGAATCCCCGATTGGTGATGTTTGATTTTCGGACCTATAAGCTACATAGGGATCGGTTTGGGGTCAGAAACGGTAAATCTCCACCAATGACCATGCAACCAGTAGGATAAAATCCTAGCGTTAGCCATACATACACCAGGCCATCATCTTGGCACGAAGATGATAGAAAACCTTATAATAATAATAATAATAATAATTCTAATAACAAAATAATTCATAATAATTTTAACTATAATAATTATAATAGGCATTTCCGTCAAATTAAAAACAGAACTCGCCCGCGCAATTCAAGGTGCAAAGTCGGAATCAAATGATCACGGCTTGTGAATTCAGCGCCTTTGTGTATTCAGCGCCTTTCGTGTCTTTCCGTCTCATTATAACGCGGTCGGTCTCTGTGCGCCGGTGTCTCTCTCTCTTATGCTGCTTGTATTTCTTCTGCGGTTTGCAGCGTCTCTGCTCATTAGCGAGTCCTCATACATGTACCGGCAGATGTTTTGGGAGAGAACGCACAACACTACATCGGGACCAACAGGATATAATGCTATACCGAGGGAGAGGAAATACACAACAACAACAACAACAACAACAAGCCCCGTAAACACACACACACACACACACACAGAGATTAATTCGGACCGATACAACTGAATTAAAAATGGGCGTTGAAACTTTAAAAATCGGTAAGAAACGTGCCGGATGATAGCACGTGTTGCGTCTTAGTCTCGGCTCGCTGATCCGCGTCCCACCACAGTGTCGCTCCCCGACATCTGTTCGGTATTAGTCCTCTCCTCCTCCGCTAGCGCAAATCTCTCTAGCCTAACAAGGGCTGAGCAAACATTTGAATGCGGGGCCTGGCAATAGGTGATTCATTTAGGTGTGTGTGTGTGTGTGTGTGTGTGGGTGGGTGACGTGTGGGTGGGGTGACGTGTGTGTGTGGGTGGGTGACGTGTGTGTGTGTGTGTGTGTGTGTGTGTGTGTGTGTGTGTGTGTGTGTGTGTGTGTGTGTGTGTGTGTGAGTGTGAGTGCGTTGGTGGGTGACGTGTGTGTGTGTGTTTGTGTTTGTGGTTTTCTCTTCCCGGTGTCGCTACCGGCTGACAGCTGAGAGCTAATTGAGCAAAAAGAGCTGGGGAAACAAATTGAAAGATAGCGAAATAGGCCCCGAACCCCCCGCCCCCCGCCCCCACCCCCCCTTGCAAAAAGCCACTTGAGTGGATGAAACCGTTGCCATATTTCCTGGCTGGGAGTTGACGGTGGGAAGATTGCTGTCTCTAAATCAAGCGGGGGCCCAGACGAGATGGAAGGAGATGAAACACAAAGGGATACAGATACCACCTGTGCAACCGCCGTCTTGGCTGCATTATTTTCCCCCCCACCGTTCTGCGATAGCTACAGCGTAAAAACTGCGCTCATTCTCTTGGTGCACACACCTCCTGTGTGGCCCAGGGAACACGGAGAACATTATGGTATTATTGTTCCCTAGATTGTTCTCCGTGTACCACTTATGGCCCGGGCCATACAAGAGATAAGAGGCCACCTTATTGATCTATGTTCTCTCTCTCTCTCTCTCGAGCGCATTGAGCATCGCCCTCTCTCTCTCTCTCTCTCTCTCTCTCTCTCTCTCTCTCTCTCTCTCTCTCTCTCTCTCTCTCTCTCTCTCTCTCTCACCCCGACGTTCCTAGACTGGGTTTTTTTCATCTCGCAATATCCGTACGTGTGCGATAATCATCGGTTTCGATGGGGGGGCTTTAGCGTTTCGCTGAGATAGCTATAGATTATTATTTTTTTTTTTCAATCTTAAGATGTGACGTGTTGTAGGACGTTTATTCGTTTGGACCGACTCGTGAGCTCTGTGATTGCGTCGGGAGAAGTGCCTGCAGGAGGGGGGGGGGGGGGGGGGTTGATTGATTAGTTTGTCGCTAATCCAATCTTTATTCAAATGTGCACATATCTGCTGCCGAATGGCTGCCAGCACACACACACACACACAGACACACACACACTCTCACACACACAAATACACACATACATACACACACACACACACACACACACACACGTACACACACACATACATACACACATACACACACACACACACACACACACACACACACACACACACACACACACACACACACACACACACACACACACACACACACTCTCACACACACAAATACACACATACATACATACACACACACACACACACACATACACACGTACACACACACACACACACACACACACACACACACACAGCACACACACACACACACACACACACTGACAGTGTTTGGCAACGTTGAGGGTGCATCCTTGTTTTGTATTATCCTCACTAATTTGCCAAATGATGGCGATGAAACATAAAGTCGCCACGCGGTCCAGGCGAGCGGAGGCAGTGGAACACAGGCCACGAGATAACAGAGTCTATCAGTCACTGTGTGCGGAAGGGAATGGGATGGGATGGGCACAGTCTGGGTTTTCCGTTTTGGTTCTATAGATAGATATAGAGATATAGACCGATAAATATTTTAGTAACCTTGATAAACATTACATTACATTACATTACAGTCATTAAGTACACGCTTTTATCCAAAGTGGCTTACAATAGTGTGGTGTAAACCCAGGCCAGGCTCACTATAGGACATCAAATGCTCTTATAAGTAAGTTTGCCTTAATATAAATATATATAAATAGTATATTGTGGTACTTTAACCAGATAGCTTTTGAGTTGTTCGGATGGTCATATTGTCCAGCCCTTTTTTAGATGAACCTGCCGCCTTCAATCACGTTTCTCCATTTGCATTTCTTGCCATTATATATTAATGTATTTCCATTATTCAGCATGTTTTCATGTTTTATATATTCAGCATGTTTCCCACAGGGATGTACGAAGGGCAGAATAAGCCACTCGAGCGAGACTGAGATCCAACAGACGCTTCTTGGCCGAAAAACCCATGTTTGTTTGTCTGGCATGTGCGGACATTACATGACAGCGCACACCCTCAGAACGGAGGTAGGGGGTCCGAGCTCTTCTGAAGCTGCTCTCCATGGCCACCCAATTATTCCTTCTTCACCCCCCCCCCCCACACACACACACACCACACACCAGGAATCAAAATACTTAAAATAATAATAATAATAATAATAATAATAATAATAATAATAATACATTCAGTTTATACAGCACTTTTCTGGATACTCAAGGCGCTTTACAGACAGGGTAAAATTACATGCAGTTATATAATTTGATGAAATCACATTAATAGATCAAATGTATTAAAGTATAATTTTAAATGTTGAGTCATGGGATAGATGGGGAGGATGGTTAGCAGGGGAAAGCCAGTTGGAAGAGGTGGGTCTTGAGAGCCTGTTTGAAGGATGCTAGGGCGGTGACTTGAAATAATACCACATTTTTTGGGGAGTGGCTGTGATGAATCTCGAAGCTCGACGAGCCAAGTAAAGCTGCGTTTACGTCCCCAAGCCTGGGCCCCTCGGAGGGGGGTCTTCTCGAGGTGAGTTAAAAGGAGACTCAAACTGAGATGTAAAAACTACAATCAGAAAGAGAGACAGAGAGCAGATGTTAAGGCAGTCCCCTCGTTGGCCTTTCCCTGCAGCTCGGGGACTGGGAGTTGAGGAAGTATTCCCGTTGCCGCTAAATACAAGAAGAAAGAGAAACATACACAGCCTTTACTTTGACCAAGTTTTGCCAAGTGAATGGATCCATGGTATGCTGCATGCAGGTGGGGAAGGGAGCAGAGGTTATTATGCATCGCTGTTGTTTTTCATGAGACAAATCCCCTGGGTGGAGGCTGTTTTCATCTTTTGTTATCGGTAAAAGGTCTTTACTGCTTTCATCTTTATTTTTTCTCCTCCGACTCTCTTCACATCCTTCTGTTTCAAGAAAATCTGAAAAATGGAAGATTACTTGGCAGGTCTTTACCCTGATTTAGTTCCAGTGCACCCAAATCCCCAAAGAGTCTTTCTATGGTTGATGTATCGTCAATACCGCGAGCCAGTGGGTCATCACCACCTCTTTGTGAAGCCCCGGGCTTTGCAATCAGCGACTTCAGGGCAATGCCTTCACACACTTTAAAACCAGAACTGATTATTGACTTAGTAATAGTTAATGTTTTTTTGTGGATAGCTAGTTGTAGTATTGACATCTGGTGGTCTTCAAAGCGTTATGCTAAATGAGGAGGAGGAATGCATCCCCATCTTCCCCCCTCTTTCTTTCCGTTAGTCAATAATGGTGATATGGATCTACTGAATTGGTTCTTCTTGAACCAAAGGGCTTCAAGAAGCTTGGATGGAAACACCGCAATTACAACGTAGTGTTTTCTTTGCGGAGATTGAATGTAAATAAAGGGGAAGCCTGAGTGGGGGAGCACAGAAGAAGCTTTGAATGCCCTCAGAGAGAGAGAGAGAGAGAGAGAGAGAGAGAGAGAGAGAGAGAGAGAGAGAGAGAGAGAGAGAGAGAGAGAGAGAGAGAGAGAGAGAGAGAGAGAGAGAGAGAGAGAGAGAGAGAGGAGAGAGAGAGAGAGAGAGAGAGAGAGAGAGAGAGAGAGAGAGAGAGAGAGAGAGAGAGAGAGAGAGAGAGCAGGAAGCTTTTCATTTTCTGATTATGGATTTCTACGGCTTGGCTTGGTGACATATTTGTGGCAGAGGAAAAACCCAGGCCCAATACACTGATTAAGATGCACTTGTGTGTGTGTGTGTGTGTGTGTGTGTGTGGTGTGTGTGTGTGTGTGAGGGAGGGAGGGAGGGAGGGAGTGAGGGACAATTTCTGCATTGTCTTGAAGGTAATTGTACCTCTTCAATGTATATTACTGTATTAGAGATCAGTACTCACACATACCGGACACCTGTGACGCCTGCATTTATATTGACTTTACAGTTACACTGTGCACTGTGCATCGTTTCAACATGGATTTATTTGCCATTTGCACTGGATTACGTACTGCCCATTCCCTCTCTTTCAGTTTGAATGTCCTACAACGTTACTATACTAAACACAATACTATACTATACTAAATAAT
>CM051017.1:21272124-21284624 GCA_027704905.1 Muraenolepis orangiensis
TATCTCTCTCCATTTCTCCCTCCATCTCCCCTCCATATCTCCCTCCATCTCTCCCTCCATCTCTCCCTCCCCTCCATCTCTCTCTCCCCTCCATCTCTCCCTCCATGTCTCTCTATCTCTCTCTCCATAACTCTCTCTATTTATCTCTCCATCTCTCTCTCCATCTCTTCCACCATCTTTCCATCCATCTCTCTCCCACCATCTCTCCCTCCATCTCTCTCTCTATCTATCTCTTCAACTACCTTTCCATCTTTCTCTCTATCTCTCCCTCCATCTCTCCCCCCAGCTATCTCTCCATCTCTCCCACCATCTATCTCTCCATATTTCTCTTCATATCTCTCTCTCTCTCTCCCTCCATTTCTCCATTCTGTACCTCTCCCCAGCTCATGTCTTTATATTTGGTTCTGTCTAGAACTATACAGTGAATTGTGTGTGCTTATAACCCCCTGTGGTGGTATGGAAGTGCTGTTGTACTTGTGATTTGTCAATCCCCATAAGCACAACGCAAACTGTATTGGTCTCATAAATAGCATTTGCTTTGAGATGCTAGCTCTCTTGTCTATTTTAAGCTTTGCTATCAATTCCACTGACCAACTCACTTGCGAACATAGATTTACGTTTATTCTTTTACTTTTGTTTACTGTAGAAACAACAAGAGACGTTGTTCAATGTATGCTATTTCACAAAAGAAAAGTAAATCAATATCTTCAAAACATTTTCTATTGTAGTTCATAATTCAACTACCCTTGAATGCTTCTCCGGAGCCATGTTACACCAGCCTGGTTTAGACACGGTTATAAACAAGTTAGGCCTCCTGATGTTGTGCTGGTGGGCCGAGGACGATGGCGTCTGACCCCTTGGAAGGCGAGGTCGGAGTCCCTTCTCCCGGAACGTAAAGCAAACAGAGTGCTGCTTCGTCACGGGGAAATCAAAATGTCAAAAACGTAGGCAGATCAAAAATAGTAATAAGAACAAGCCACTGCTGAATACAGTGATCTATCGAGTTACTCCATCACAGATCTTGTCAGAACCTAAATCGGGCTATCCAATTTTGATTAAAGGTGCAGTAGTGCTCCGGTGCTAGCCTGTGCATGGTAAATGCTAAGCTGACGCAATTCATATCACGCTGTTGAAGTAGAATTTGAATATCTATGAATACAGAGCACGTATTCTCACAGGTAGTGATATTCTGGGAGAAGGTGAGTGACAGGGAGGGGGAAACAGAGGGAGATGCCTCAGTCTAAAGTTATTGCCAGATGGGCTCAGGGGTTGATAAAGTTGCAAAACTGAAAAGGCAATTAACAACAATAATTATGAATTAAGTTAGTTATTGAAACCCACACACATTATTGTACGATCTTATAGGGTATCTCCACGGGTGTCTACTGTACTGGCCAGACTTTAGGGATTTTAAGGACAATGATGTCCTTAATATTGGCTTAATATACACACCCTTACTTCAATAGGTAGTAAGCACACTGGGCTGTATTAGAATGATGAAACTAGTGCACAGCACTACTGTATTCGTTTGAAACGTACGGTTACAATATTAGATGACAAGATAATTATTCAATGATCCCTCTCACCCGCCTTTGAATGTTGTGTTTCAAAAAATGTTTTAGATAAGGCGTTACGAGCTTCTTGGCCAAACGCTGTAACACAAATATACCTTTCAAAAATAATTTTAAAAAAGCCGAAGACAGTTTTACAGAACTAATGAAGCCAAGTCTGGACGGGAGTGTCATATGGCAGCTCTGTCACTCTGACCCTCACAGCCATGCTCATATCACAATATTGACATCGGCTTAGGGTCACATGTGCCTACACACAAAACACACACACACACACAAAACGCACGCACGCACACACACAAAACGCACACAGACACAAAACGCACACACACATACAAAACACACACACACACACACACACACACACATACAAAAGGCACGCACACACACACACAAAACACACACACACACACACACACACACACACACACACACACACACACACACACACACACACACACACACACACACACACACACACACACACATGAGGTGAGCACTCTCATTTTCCCTGCCACATGTTCGAACATCACTGTCTGTCAGCCGGAACTAAGAGTGTACTCTGTAAGTGACAGGGGGGTGAACCGACTGGAGAAAACATAGGGGGGAAAAGGGGAGGGGTCACGACCGGGACAGTGTGACAAATGACACATAGATTTACCATCAAGTGGCTAATTCCATTCTATGTGTGTGTGTGTGTGTGTGTGTCTCTCTCTCTCTCTCTCTCTCTCTCTCTCTCTCTCTCTCTCTCTCTCTCTCTCTCTCTCTCTCTCTCTCTGTCTCTGTCTCTCTGTCTCTCTCTCAATTAAAGTGAATTAAATTACGTTTCAATTCAAATGTCAAATGGGCTTTATTGGCATGGGAAACATAGGTTTACATTGCCAAAGCAAGTGTTAAATACATCGAATTTAAGGTACACTAGAATAAGAAAAGTCTAAACGGAGCTGTGCAAGATTCCAATCAAATATGGTAATAATAGCAGGCAAAACTGTGGACATTGCAGTTTAAATATATATATATATATATATATATATATATATATATATATATAAATATAAAAATGTAAATACAGTATATAAAAACACTGCAACAGTTCTCTCTCTCTCTCTCTCTCTCTCTCTCTCTCTCTCTCTCTCTCTCTCTCTCTCTCTCTCTCTCTCTCTCTGTCTCCATTTGCCTGCCTGTCTGTGTCTGTCTCTCTCTTTCTCTTTCTCACTCACTCTCTCCCTCAGCTGTCACCGTAATGCAAATCAATCACGATCAGTCCCTGTCCACACCATCAGTACTTTGATTAAATCTCTATTAATAACACGTTAATGGATTGATTACATCTCTATTAATAACACACGTAAAGGCAAAGACGCACTGTGTTTATCTCTAGTGCTCCTTGTCTCTCTCTCTCTCTCTCTCTCTCTCTCTCTCTCTCTCTCTCTCTCTCTCTCTCTCTCTCTCTCTCTCTCTCTCTCTCTCTCTCTCTCTCTCTCTCTCTCTCTCTTTAATTCTCTCTCACAATCTGTCTTTCTCTTCCTATGTCCTCATCTTTGGCTTTCTTTTCTCGTGGCAACCTTCAGAGTTGATTTTCATCTCCCTATCTCTCACTTCTTTATCCCGCCTTTTCTTTATTTTCCTATGGACTGTATATAGCTCCTTCTCTCTCTTCCCCCATCTCTCTGTCTCTCTCGCTTCTCTGTCTCTCTCTCTCTCTCTCTCTCTCTCTCTCTCTCGTTTCTCTGTGATGATGTTGATTTCTTCTTCACGTCACCGTGGGTCGTTCGGGGAGGCTGTGTTTATTATGTCCCGGTTCACCCACATGCTGTGAGTCCAATTAAATTAAATTGAATTCATTCATTCATTCTCTCTCAATTGATCAGCGCTCCATGGAAACCCTTTTCCTGAAGAGTTGTGTCTCTCTGGATCCAGGCCGGATCGTGTGATCATAGTGACGGGGTCGTCGCCGCAGTGACACGACACACAGTTTTATTTCTAACGTACACTAATGCGAAACAATACAAGAGGTGTCTTATTTTCCCTCAAGAGAGGCCGGGCCGCCTTTGCTGAAGCAGCTAGGGGACAAAACGCCATTAGCGTAGCAATTTCTCAGCTAGTACATTGTGACGCAGGTATAGCCTATACGACACGTTCATAAAAAAGACATTCCCTGATCAAATACAATGACAATTAAGCCTAACGCCATGGGGGGGTGTTGTACTTTCAATCACGCCGGTAGCGGTCTTACTTCTAACACCTGGTCTTCCTAACGAAGACATAAAAGCTTTACTTCAGCTTGACTCTCCAGTGAAGTCGGTGAAGAACTACCTCACTTACTACTACTTTATACTATTATTCAGCTTTTGGGACGGCTTGGTTGCACATCCTGTAAGCCCTTCACCCACATAAGGCGAAGACTTCCTTGGTTCCATTCCAGCCTCTGGTCCTTTGACACATGTCATTCCCTCTCTCTCTCTCTCCCTCCACCCACCCACCCTGTCCAATCTCCACTCTCTCCGGTGCATAAAGGCAAAAATGCCCCAAAATATATCCTTTTTTTAAATAATCATACTATTCATCTTCTCATCTAACAGCGGCTTCTTCCAGGGTTAAACATTGTTTTAATAACTGATGCCATAAACATTAAGAGCACATGAAAAGTCCAAAAAAAAAATACAATTTGTGATTTTGATTACCACCAGCTATATACAAAATGAGATCAATCCGTGTACAATGAGTCATCAAGGTTTGATCAGGGCTGTGCCTGTTTCCTCCATCTTCCCTTGTGTTGTGTTGATCATCAGCGGTGGTGTAGGCTGAGGGCGGGGGGGGGGAGGGGGGGGAGAGAGAGAGAGAGAGAGAGAGAGAGAGAGTGGGAGGTCTCTGTTGCTAGCTAGCCTCTGGGTACCAGCCAGTAACTAAGCTGTCAACACACATAATTTACAGAGAGGACAGCCTTCACTTCTCTTACAGGAGGGGGGGGGGGGGGGGAACAACTCCTTCTTTAGCGACTTTTTGTTATTTTTTCAATCTCCTCCTTCTCTCTCGCCGCTGGCCTCCCCCTTTGCTTCTCCATTTGATCACGTGTTGACGTGTGTTCCGCTAGTTGTTATGGTTGGTTATGCTCGGCCGCCGCTTCTTCTACTGTCGTTCAATTTCCTCTTCCTTTCTTTGCTTTTGTGACTCCTTTCTCGCTTTATTTTTTTTCACGCCTCACTCACTTCGTCCTCCCTCACACCTCGACTGCTTTTTCATTTTCCCCGTTTGTCACCCCGTCTGACGTCTGTTTGTTCGAGAGTCACTCAGAGTTCCTCCTCTCGGTCTGTCTGTGTGCACTTTATAGCAGCATTTCAATTTGGTGTGTAAAATAGCACAGAAGAAGAGAGAGAGCTGCATCACCCGGACTCTACACATCACAAACTACTACATACATTTATATATATATATAATACTGAAACTATATAACAAGTTGAACAATTTTGCCTGCGAAACGATTTGAAGAGGCGGCTGTTTGTAGCAGGTGCGGTATTTAGATACCATAGAAAAGCACAGCCGTGAATGATATAACATAACCAATCATAATCAATACAATACTCAATTATTATTATTATTATTAATATAGCCTTAACTGTATTTTCATGATTACTCCTTCCACATATAACCGATGTGTCATTGTCTAAATGCACATCATCTGTGTACACTTGGGTGCAGTTTCCGAGAACATGACTGTCACTATGATTAGGGTAGTAGTAGTTTATAGTGTCTGTGTCTCCATTTTTGTAGTTTTTTATAGTGTGTGTCTCCTGGTGTGAAGTTTTGAGTGTCTCATGTGTAGTTTATAGTGTCTCCTCGTGTGTAGTTTATAGAGTCTCCTCGTGTGTAGTTTATAGTGTCTCCTCGTGTGTAGTTTATAGAGTCTCCTCGTGTGTAGTTTATAGTGTCTCCTCGTGTGTAGTTTATACTGTCTCCTAGTGTGTAGTTTATAGTGCCTCTGTGTCTCCTTGTGTGTAGTTTATAGTGTCCCCTCGTGTGTAGTTTATAGTGCCTCTGTGTCTCCTTGTGTGTAGTTTATACTGTCTCCTTGTGTGTAGTTTATACTGTCTCTGTCTGTCCTTGTGTGTAGTTTATACTGTCTCTGTCTGTCCTTGTGTGTAGTTTATAGTGTCTCCTTGAGTGTAGTTTAAAGCGTCTCCTGGTGTGTAGTGTATTGTGTCTCCTCGTGTGTAGTTTATAGTGTCTCCTCGTGTGTAGTTTATTGTGTCTCATGTTGTGTAGTTTATAATGTCTCTGTCTCCTGTGTAGTTTATAATGTTTCTGTGTCTCCTCCTGTGTAGTTTATAGTGTCTCTGTGTCTCCAAGTGTGTCGTTTATAGTGTCTCTGTGTCTCCACGTGTGTAGTTTATAATGGTTCTGTGTCTCCTCCTGTGTAGTTTATAGTGTATCTGTGTCTCCAAGTGTGTAGTTGATAGTGTCTCCTTGTGTATAGTGTCTCCTAGATTGTGGTTTATAATGTCTATGTGTCTCCTAGTGTGTAGTTTATAGTGTCTCCTGGTGTGTAGTTTATAGTGTCTCATCCTGTGTAGTTTATGGTGTCTCCTGGTGTGTGTAGTTTATGGTGTCTCCTGGTGTGTAGTTTATTGTGTCTCTGTGAAGCCGCTCCCTGATAGCGCCCGGAGACACTGCGACACATCTCCTCGCATTTCTCCCTCCGTCTCTTTTTCCGTGGTTCTCTCGTGGCGTGTACATTTTTTTTAACAGACACAAATGATCACACAAAACTGCGAGTTTGCGTTAATCAATGAGATCGTTTCATTCATGTATTCGTTGGTAACCGTCGGACGGCTAACGTACCGTCAACCGGTTGACCATCGAGGCTGCTGCCGTAGAGTTTCCATGGCAACGGTGAGTCTGTGCAGTCACGGTCACTGCAGAGAGAAGCTGGGAGGCAGGAAACAACAGAGCACACAGGGAAAGATGAGTGAACCCACACACACATTATTATATTATTATTATTATTATTATTATTATTATTATATCATATATATTATTATATTGTATTATATTATATTATATTATATTATATTATATTATATATATTTTTTTATTATATTATGTTATATTATATATTTTTTATTATTATATTATTACTATATTATTATTATTATTATATTATTAACACATTATTGTTTTCCTTAAAGGGGAACTTTGCCGCTTTTGAACCAGCTTTGTATCATTTCAATGCGGGTAGTATATGCAAAGGGTCAATCTTCACCCTTCAGCCCATGAAGGGCGGATGACACAAAAAGCCGGATGACACAAAATTGTACCCCGACTTTGTCACATGACGCCGTTGGTGGGGTACGATTGTTTTGCACAGAGCTGCGACACAGAGAGCAGCGGCCACAGCTCCAGCCGGTTGGAGTGTTATTAAAGTCAATTAGGAATCATTATGAAGTCAAAGTCAATGGTCTTAAAGCACCGAGGTGATGACTCATCGCACATGTCACACATGTCAACACCGTGTCACACACACACACACACACACACACACCACACACACACACACACACACACACAAAGTTGATCACGACCAAAGTCTCACGGCCACACAGGGCGGTTATTATACTAAGAGTGACTAGGCGGAGTCTGTTGCTGTCTGCTACACCGCGGAGTCTCACCTTTTCATATTTGTCATATTCATCTATGTTTGGTTTTGATTTGCTTGAACTGGGATTACAGTACACCCATCTGGTGCTCGGATGTTCCTTTGATCGTTTATTGCTAAATCCTAAATGGTTGTTGTTGTTGTTGATGAAGTTTAACAATGATGTGTGTGTGTGTGTGTGTGTGTGTGTGTGTGTGTGTGTGTGTGTGTGTGTGTGTGTGTGTGTGTGTGTGTGTGTGGGTGTGGTGTGTGTGTGGTGTGTGGTGTGTGGTGTGTGTGGTGTGTGTGGGTGTGTGGTGAGGAGAGAGAGAGAGAGAGGAGGCAGCAGGCACACAGAGGGAGAGACGAGGTCAAGGTCTGTAATCTTGCCTTTTGTTGGGAGATGCTGAAGACAGGACTGGCTTGTTTTATCCTGGCAGCAGTTTTCTTCACTCAAAAGGATTAAACCAGAATCCCTGTCCATATTGTTTCTTTGTGTTGTTGTTGTTTTGCTTCTTAGTCAACGTGTTGACAACAAACAAAAAAAAAACCCACTGAGAACGCGCTTGCTTTGCAGTCGTCTTCCTCTCCCTCAGGCTACGTCCGCGATAAAGCCAATTAAAAGTACAAAAAAAGTACATTCCCATACAGTACAAGCGCTTTATCTTTACAAAGATGTTAGTCCTGTAGTCCGACCACACGGCGGTGTGGGGCGGAGGGAACGCGTGTTGGACGGCCTCCAATGGTGACTGGCATTCACTAAACATGGCCTGCACTGTTTGATAGGTTAGATTACTGTCTTTTTTTTTTCGTTCTTTCTTTCTCATCATTACATCCAGAGATCCATCTATTAAAAGTGCATTGGGGTGTGTGTGTGTGTGTGTGTGTGTGTGTGTGTGTGTGTGTGTGTGTGTGTGTGTGTGTGTGTGTGTGTGTGTGTGTGTGTGTGTGTGTGTGTGTGTGTGTGTGTGTGTGTGTGTGTGTGTGTGTGTGTGTGTGTGTGTGTGTGGTGCGTGCGTGCGTGCGTGCGTGCGTGCGTGCGTGCGTGCGTGCGTGCGTGGTGCGTGCGTGCGTGCGTGCGTGCGTGGTGCGTGCGTGCGTGCGTGCGTGCGTGCGTGCGTGCGTGCGTGTCTGTTCTGGGGGGGGGGGGCAAAAACAAAATTTAATCTTCAACACTGGTTGTCAGGGTAACACGTTTGAAAGTGGAAGACACATTTCTGTTGTCTTTTTCCAACATTTTCCCACGCTAAATGACATGAAAGAGATCTTAACATGGCTTTAGTTCAAGCGCTGTCAGCTGTAGAGCCGTCACCTATACGGAACGCAACATTAAAAGTTATTTGAGTTAGTCGAATTAATTTGTTTTTAGCTTAGTTAGCTTCGCTTGGTTTTATTTTTTGCATCGGAATGTCGGTGGTGGTCGTTTTATGGTGGAATGCGACTGCACTATGAGTGTTCCGAGCGTCGTTTGTCTAGTGTGTGTGGGTGTGTGTGTGTGTGTGTGTGTGTGTGTGTGGGTGGGTGTGGGTGTGTGATTGTGTGGGTGTCTGTGTGTGTGTTTTGGCTGCTGTTCCTACGGGAGTCATGCCCCTCTGCTGCTTCTCATCTCATTCACTCGTTCTGATCTCTTTCTGTTGACTGATCTGCTCTGTTCTGTTTGTGAGTATTTCTTCTTCTGGTTTACCGTGCCCGTCTGGTCTGGTCTGGTCTGGTCTGGTCTGGGCTGACCATCATCATCCAGCGCAAACATCTCAAACACTAGCCGCCGTCACCAACCGATGGCTAGCGTTATCTGCTGGTCTTTTTGAAGGCCAGTGGATACCGATGAGAGACTCTGCCTTAAGCGAGAGTGACATGATTGTGAAAAGACTCTCTGGTCGCTTTGGGTTGATTTATATTGAAATGAGACGTGCCTCCCGGGCTATTGTAGGCAAAATGCATTATGTAAGCTGTCTTCCGTGCTCATTTGCATTTCTTGATTGATTTTGGTGTGTGTGTGTGTGTGTGTGTGTGTGTGTGTGTGTGTGTGTGTGTGTGTGTGTGTGTGTGTGTGTGTGTGTGTGTGTGTGTGTGTGTGTGTGTGTGTGTGTGTGTGTGTGTGTGTGTGTGTGTGTGTGTGTGTGTGTGTGTGTTGTATGCTTGGAGAAGAAAAAACAAAATGGAGCTGAGAGATGGGCATTGTCAGAATTGTGTCAGAACGTAGACACCCGAGTTGCAGCCCTGCTTTGTCCCCAGGGACAAACTGAAATTAATTAACGTCTGTCACCGTTTTGTAAAAATGTATCGACGTCTTTTTGCGTTGCTTGGGAGAGATTAATGCCGCTTTGGCTTTGACCTTTTGTTTTTCATATATTCACATTTTTGCTATATTGGCTTTTGCCAAAGGACACTTTCGGTGTCAGTGGTTTGCCATCCATCTCTCTGTGCCTTGTGTGACGCACAGCATGCTCATCATTCAACCCAACTTTGTGTCTCACTCTTCCGCCAATGTGTGTCTCTCTCTCTCTCTCTCTCTCTCTCTCTCTCTCTCTCTCTCTCCCTCTCTCTCTCCCCTCTCCCCCCCCCCCCCCCCCCCCCAGGCACATTGCCTTCGTTTAATATTGACCTGAAAGCCAGTAGAGAGTCTGCATGACTGTGTGTGTGTCTCTCTCTCTCTCTTTCGCTCTCGCTCCCTCTCTTTCTCTGTCCCTGTCTTTATGTCTCTCTCCTCTCTATGTCTCTCTCTCTCTCTCTCTCTCTCTCTCTCTCTCTCTCTCTCTCTCTCTCTCTCTCTCTCTCTCTCTCTCTCGCTCTCTCGCTCTTGCTCTCTCGCTCCCTCTCTTTTCTCTTTTCTCTGTCTTTATGTCTCTCTCTCTCCCCTCTGGACCCACATGACCGACCCTGTTAAATAAACAAAGCTGAAGGCGGCAAACAGAGGATCCGGGTGGACCTGGCGTGGCCTCTGTCCTGTCTGAAGCCGTCAGTCACACACAGGACCACAGCCAGGCGCCACCAGGACACTGTGGCAGCAGCAGGAAGGGATTAATGCTAGCCGTAATGACTCTGACTGCCCCCAAAACGCTTGCTCTGTGTGTGTGTGTGTGTGTGTGTGTGTGTGTGTGTGTGTGTGTGTGTGTGTGTGTGTGTGTGTGTGTGTGTGTGTGTGTGTGTGTGTGTGTGTGTGTGTGTGTGTGTGTGTGTGTGTGTGTGTGTGTGTGTGTGTGTGGAGGGAGGGAGGGAGGGAGGGAGGGAGGGAGGGGAGAGTGGGGGAGGCGGGGTTTCTGAAAGCTGGCCCACAGTGCACTCAAGAGGCGAAGGAGGAATATAGCAATGGCTGTATGAAAGAAAAGAAAAAATGAATAGGAATAAAGAAATAAATAAACAATGTGGTTTAGATATCTCGTATTTAAGATAAACTTTTATTGTATCTGACACTTTAACAAATAAGCAAGATTTGAGGGTTTTTTTTGGTTGTTTGCCATCATGTTAATATTAAATCATGAAGACTAATGGATTTTTGTGTTTGTGTGTATGTGTGTGTGCTTGTGTGTGTGTGTGTGTGTGTGTGTGTGTGTGTGTGTGTGTGTGGTGTGTGTGTGTGTGTGTGTGTGTCTGTATGTGTGTCTGTATGTGTGTGCGCGTGTGTGCTCCTGTATTTGTTTTATGCCTGTGTGTGTGTGTGTGTGTGTGTGTGTGTGTGTGTGTGTGTGTGTGTGCGCTGTGTGTGCGCTGTGTGTGTGCTGTGTGTGTGTGTGTGTGCTGGTGTGTGCTGTGTGCGTGTGTGTGGGTGTGTGTGTGTGCGCTGTGTGTGTGTGTGTGTGTGCCTGCGTGTTTGCCTGTGTGTGTGTGCGCTGTGTGTGTGTGCGCCTGTGTGGTGCGTGTGCCTGCGTGTTTGCCTGTGTGTGTGTGTGTGTGCGCCTGTGTGTGTGCGCGCCTGTGTGCATGTGCGTGTGCCTGTGTGTTTGCCTGTGTGCGTGTGCCTGCCCGTCCCCATCCCCCTATCCCTGTCCCAGGATCCTGGAGCTGCAGCAGAACGGGGACATGGACCTGCTGAAGGTGAAGTGGTGGCCCCGGGAGAGCCCCTGTGACCTGCTGAGCTCCGTGCAGGCCAGCAAGCAGCGGGGCAGCGCCCTGGACATCCACAGCTTCGCCGGCGTCTTCTGCGTGCTGGCCGCCGGCGTGCTCCTCTCCTGCCTCATCGCCATGGTGGAGAGCTGGTGGTCCCGCCGCAAGGGGTCCCGTGTGCCCTCCAAGGAGGTACGATGGCAGGGGGGAGGGGCTGAAGGGGGGCGGGGGGAGGGGCTTGGGGGAGGGGGGTTGGAGAGGGACAGGGAGGGAGGTGGAGGGGGGTGGGGAGGTTTGAGGGAGGAAGGCAGGCAAGGGGATGGGGAGAATGGAACAGGATCCAGGGAGGTGGAGGGAAGGGGGTGTTTGAGGAAGTAAGGCAGTGGGGGGGGGGGGAATGGGAAAGGAAGAGAGGGAGGCAGGGGAGAAGGAGGGAGAGAGAAGGAGAGAGAGAGCTCTTTCTCTCGCCCTCTCTCTCGTCTCTCTTACCTCTCTCGTACAGGAGGCCAGTTGGTTCCGTGAGTGGGGGGCGGTGGGGGTGTAAGCTGCTATTTGGGAAAGTGAGGAAAACCCGCTCCTTGAGACGGGTTCAATCGCGCGTGGGTCGCCAATCGCTTACTTGAACTAGACCGGTTGGAAAATACTGCATCGGTCGCACCCCTCGAGTGACACGCCCCATAACAAACCACACAGATCATCTTGCGAGTGTGCGATAATGTGTGAGTACAGGTACCAAGGGTCCAAGCTGCCAAGGTCAAAGTTTCCCGAGCAATACCTCGTTCTCTGGGGGACACCTGGATATAAAGAGCCCCAATAAAAATGAAAAATACCACACCAGGGGACCACGCGCAAAACCTATTACCTGAGGGTCTGGCTCCTATCGACGGCGTGGTAGAACCCGTCAGTACCGACTTAGAACACGTGTCCGAGTCATCAGACAGTGATGCCGTTGCCACGACAATATCAACAGGATTCTGGCCACTGCTGCACGGTTGCCGGTTCCATTATTCCATAGCATCCGTTGGCCCTCTATCAATCTACTGTTTCGTTTTTTTAAATCAAGCCACTAACTTCAACCGCTGCATATCACACATCACACATTGCAGGAACAACACCATCCATCAGTGTCATGAATCTAGCCAGCGTCAGTAAGACGAATGGGCCTAGCGAGGACGTAACCGCGGGTTGGCGTCGTTACATAAAGTGTATCATGGAAAAGTCCATTCCTCTCTTTTTGGCCGTACACCACACAC
>CM051017.1:21289624-21309624 GCA_027704905.1 Muraenolepis orangiensis
ATGCATACCACATGTTCTAATGTCATGTTTCAGGCTTCTCTCACCTTGTGATGTTAAACACTTGACTTAGTATTATAGCCTTGATGATTCCATGCAGTAATACATCCAGAGGAGTGTGTGTGTGTGTGTGTGTGTGTGTGTGTGTGTGTGTGTGTGTGTGTGTGTGTGTGTGTGTGTGTGTGTGTGTGTGTGTGTGTGTGTGTGTGTGTGTGTGTGTGTGTGTGTGTGTGTGTGTGTGTGTGTGTGTGTGTGTGTGTGGGGTGTACAGTGGCTCAATACAGCATCACACACAGGAGGTCATCCTTTACGTCTTGATGTGTTAGTTAGTGTTCCTCTGTGCCTGGCTGATGGCTGGGTGTAGCTGGTGCTTTTGTTGGTCCGTAATATTGCAATATTGCAGACCGACCACAGTTCCTCTAACACTGGTTTGGGAGCAGGCGTACATTCCAACTCTTCGAACAAAAAAACGAAATAAACCTTTTTTTGGAAAAATGAAACCTTCATGATTTGAAACTGAACTGCTTTCACATGAGTGTCAGAGGCCTACGTGTTGCTTTTTAAATGTTCAACCAACCAAAGAGTTCTGTCAATGGAATGGCATCTTACAGATGAATCTTCAAGGACAAAATACCTTGTAAATAAACTGCGTCTTAATACAACGGCCCACATACGGCTACTTCTGTTCAGGTGTTCAGTTGTCAGAACTCTTGCGCGTTGCCTGCTGTTCTCTCGGCTCATGTCGGTGACAATGTGTATTCTTTATCGGTTCAGAATGAGTACTTTGCGAGCGTTGTTCACCCCAAAGGGCCGTACTGTGATACACAAAGTTTCCAATGTCAATTTTGTGTGTGTATCACTACGTTCACAAGGAACGGCCTTTACTCATTCTAACTCTGTAAAGAAAAGCGCCCTCTGTCAATCTCTTGTCACCAGCCCCAAGTTATCATGTTGTCGTTTGTGAGGGGTGGGGGGTGGGGGGGGGGATGATAAGCACTGAGTGTGCTGATGGGGGAGAGTGACAGAGAGAGTGAGAGAGAGAGAGCTATTTAAACATCCACTGCCCTTTGCAGGTATATGATGGATATGCATGTCTGTGTGAGGAGGACGGCACAGAACAACCTGCTTGAACTGTGTGCTGACTGTTTCTTCTCTGACTCACCAACCCCCCAACACCCCCCCTCCCCCCACCCCCTCCCCGGCCCGCCTGTCTGTCTGGCTTTTCGATCAACTTCTCGCCCTCTCTCTCTCTCTCTCTCTCTCTCTCTCTCTCTCTCTCTCTCTCTCTCTCTCTCTCTCTCTCTCTCTCTCTCTCTCCCCCTTCTTCTCTCTCTCTCCAACCTTCCATCCGCCTGGCTCTTGTCTCTGAATATCATCTGACATTTCTAACCATATATCATTTGTTTGTTTGTATGTGTGTATGTCTGTCTGTCTGTCTGTCTGTCTGTCTGTCGCTGTCTGTCTGCCGTCTGTCTGTCTGTCTGTCTGTCTGTCTGTCTGTCTGTCTGCCCGTCTGTCTGTCTGTCTGTCTGTCTGCCCGTCTGTCTGTCTGTCTGTCTGCCCGTCTGTCTGTCTGCCTTTTTTTATAATAATCTCCTCGCACATATTATTTTGCAACAAACAAACGTAACACATTACTTCCCATCTTTTATTTCCTCACTCACTCACTCATCACTCACTCGCCCATCACACACAACACACACACACACACACACACACACACACACACACACACACACACACACACACATACACACACACACACACACACACACACACACTGTCACGCTCACCTCTCACACACATCTCCACACACAGCAGACCCACACAGAGGGTCCGTCCGCTAGGCAAGCCACCGAGTCCTGCCCCCACGCCCCCAACAACGAGCACCCTCTGTCCATGGGGGGTCCCCCCCACCACCAGACCTCCGGCACCTCCAGCGGCGGCGGCGGCGCCCCCCAGAGCTCGGGCCGCTACCAGCCGCCAGCGTGCTGCGACCTGCCCTGTGGCCTGATCGTGCAGCGCGCCTACGAGCCCGCCCACACCTCGGAGCTCGCCCCCAAAATGCGAATGACCACCTTCACCACCTCTCCTCCCACCCCAAGGTTATACATACAGTAGGGCCGGGGGCGGGGGAGGGGGGCGGGAGAGGGGTCTAGGTCAGGTGATGTGTGTATTTATTATTAAAATTAAAATAAATAAAGGAAAAAATATCGGAAGGAACGTCACGCTCTCTGGCGCTTGACAGCTTAGTGGCGCTTCAAAGTTAATCGTAATCGTACCTCTTGGTGCTAGTTTTCTTTTTGCTGCGCAACTATTGTCTTGCTCAAACTGTATGCAGTTGAGCCTTTTGGCCACAAGGTGTCGCTGTTGATCACTAGATTGCAAGGGGTGCGTCATCTTAGGAAACAAACCCCCACACGTGGGATGTTCATTCGTTTTCAATATTGAACTGAAACGGGTCATAACAATGACATTACAATGACTTAAGCCATCTAATAGCTGTCCTGTCCTGAACAACATAATGACGAATATATACAGTATATATATATATATATATATATATAAGTACAGTATATATGATGAATCTAGTGTTAATACGAATCTATCTTTACTTGGCCCTTGGCCAGGTTTAATGGACACACCTATCTTCCTCCTAATGTCACCTATGACAAATACACAACAAAGTGTAGTGTGTGTGTGTGTGTGTGTGTGTGTGTGTGTGTGTGTGTGTGTGTGTGTGTGTGTGTGTGTGTGTGTGTGTGTGTGTGTGTTGTGTGTGTGTGTGTGTGTGTGTGTGTGTGTGTGTTGTGTGTGTGTGTGGCACAACCTCAGCACAAAAGGACAGTCCCGCCCACCACGCCCCCATTTTCCTCAGCCTCATGGCAGTACCACAGATGACCACCAGGGGGCAGGCCCCCCCCCACGACATGAGCGGCCCCTTCCAGCCCTCTCCTCCCCTCAGAGCCCAAGGGTATGGCCAAGTGATTCGCTATTCAAACCTAAAACATTGATTGATCTCCCGGTCCTCTCCCCAGCCCCTGTCCTATCCGCCCCCAAAAGTGAGAACCCTCTTGATTTTCCAACAAAATGAGACCCCTCCCTCCCTCCCTTCCCCTCCCTCCCTCCCTCCCTCCCTCCCTCCCTCCCTCCATTCCCCATCTCCAACATTGAAACAACTTGCCCTTGTCCCCCCCCCCCCCCCCCCCCCCCCAAGTCCAACCAAACTGAGTTATTAGCATTGTGCCTTGCACGCCCTGAGCCTCACACACCACAGTGACCCCACACCACCCAACCCAACCCAGCACACACACACACACACACACACACACACACACACACACACACACACACACACACGCACGCTAATGTTACACACGGTACCCGTCACTGCCAAACTCCTCCTTCTCCTCCTCTATACACCTTTTTATTGTTTTAAACAAACCAAATCTACTCGTTTGAGATGATGTGCTCCGGAACCACTCAGGTCATCTCACTCAAGCCATCCATCCATCCATCAGACTGCTCTCCTGTCCCTCACTCCCCCTCCCTCCCCTCCCTCCTCACCCCTCCTCACCCCCCTCCATAACCCTGTTCTAAACACTGGCATGACTCCCCCCCCCCCTCCCACTGAGTGTTACCATCCTGTAGACTGTGTGTTGTTGTTGTTGTTGTTGTTGTGGATAAGCCCTTCCTAGAGTAATGTAAAGTATGTCTCGTAAGTAGTAGCTGTAAGTGGCGTAGTGTGAGTAGTGTGATAAGTAGTAGATAAGTCTGCTTAAAGCATAAGTACAATGCTACTAATGTATTGAATCCTCCTCCAAACACCATTGTCTCCATACGCGTAATAAGTGGACCGTTGTATTAAGTACTTTCAGTTAAGGGCAATTTCTAGAGTCATTAATATCTTCAAGTTTGTAGCGGGAATCAAAATATGAATTGTGAATGAATGAATTCCCAATTGGAACAAAAATAAGGTGAAATTGCCCATTGACGATTTGCCCCGAGAAGTAATGGATGGCTGCCGTCTTGCTGTATATCTACAGTGTATCCTTGTTGCATGTTTTAAAGCAATAGGTGACGGTGAACGGTAACCCCTGACTGGCAGTGTAGGCCTGCCACACGCCTCCCGCCGCATGGTTACTGCATCGGTTGTATTCCTGAGCTGCCCACCACCCACCACCCCCACCCACCCCCCCCCCCCGCCCCCCCCGCCCTACAGACCTTGTGCACACGGTTGTGTGTGTCTGTGTGTGTGTGTGTGTATGTGTGTTTCTCTCAATATGCTAACTGCAGCTCAGAGTGTGCTTCTCTATCCCTCCCCTCCCCCCCCCCCCCCCCCCCCCCTCCCCTCTCCTCCACCTCCTCCTTCCCTCGCTCTCCTCCGCCCACGCCTCCATCGCCCCACTGTGTCCACGTGTATTCTCCTTCTGCTCCGCTCACCGACTACGCGTTTTGTTATCGCTTCGTTTCCCCCCCACCCCCACCCACCCACCGGACTACCTCCGCCCATCCTTTCGCAAAAATGGATGCCTCCTTCTTCCTCCTCCTCCTCCTCCTCCTCCTCCTCCTGTTCTCTTTGGTAATATACACCTCCTTATGCTCGATCTCTTTTTCCTTTTTTTGTTTCTTTCTTTTGTTTATCTGGACGGATGGATGACCTTTTACTGACGTTTCCATGCAAACGCATACTGCCCCTCTTCTTCTTCATCATCATCATCCTCATCATCATCATCGTCATCATCCTCATCATCATCATCATCATCATCATCACCATCACCATCATCCCTTCACCACCCTTCGTCCCTCTCTCTCTTTTTGTTCTGTGCGCACACACACACACACACACACACACACACACACACTCTTCCTCTGTTCCTGTACACACATTCTTTCTTTCTTTTTCTTTTTCTTTTTTTAAATCCCCTCATCCTCATCATCCCGGTTTTCCCTTTTCCTCCTCCTCCTCCTCCTCCTCCTCCTCCTCCTCCTCCTCCTCCTCCTCCTCCTCCCCCTGCTGCTCTCTGGCATATTGCCTCCTCTCTTCCTCCCTTCAAAACAACTGTCTCTCCTCTCCCCCCCCCCCCCCCAACGGTCTCTACCCCATCTCTCATCTTTTTTTTCACCATCTACCCCCCCACCACCCCCCCCTTGCCCTGTCCTTCTTTCCTTCATCTCCCTCTCTCGCCTCTCTCCTCTTTCCAATCCAACACCCTCCCTCTCTCCCCCCTCTCGCCATGCCCCCCCCCCGCCCCCCCCCCCCACCCACCCCACCCCACCCCACCCCACCCCTCCCCCACTCCCAAACTCCTCCTCCGGCCGTGTAGGACGATAAGGAGATCGACCTGGAGCACCTACACCGCCGGGTTAACAGCCTGTGCACCGAGGACGAGAGCCCCCACAAGCAGTTCTCCACCTCTTCCATCGATCTGACGCCGCTGGACATGGACGCCCTGCCGGCGGCGCGCCAGGCCCTGGAGCAGATCAGCGACTTCCGCAACACGCACATCACCACCACCACCTTCATCCCCGAGCAGATCCAGACCCTGAGCCGCAGCCTCTCCGCCAAGGCCGCCGCCGGCTTCGCCACCGGCTTCGGGAGCGCCGTCGGTGGTATGGGCGGCGGGATGGGCGGCGGCGGCATGATGCAGGACCACCGGACTGGCGGCGTGGGGCCCTTCAGGCAGCGGGCGCCCAACGGCGGCTTCTTCCGCAGCCCCATCAAGACTATGTCCTCCATCCCCTACCAGCCCACCGGCCCCGGGCCCAGCTTTGGGTACGGCAATGACCCCGACAGGGGCACCTCCATATAAGGGTAAGACGTTGGCTTGGACAGGAAGAGAGAGAGAGAGAGAGGGAGAGAGAGAGGGGGAGAGGGGGAGGGAGGGAGAGAGAGGGGGAGAGAGGGAGAGGGGGAGAGAGAGAGAGGCTCGTGAGGTAGGAGGGAGGGGAGAAGGAGAGGAAGGAGAGGAAGGAAGGAAGGAAGGAGAGGGGAGAAAGAAAGGGAGGTGTTCTTGTAGAATCTTGTAGATGATAAGCAAATACACTACTAAGAGAAACAAAAACAAAAAATAGATATCATTCTGAATATAGATCTGTGTAAATAGAAACCCCCCTTTTGTTTTTCGGTGTCTGCTCGGGTGTTTTTTCGAGGGTTGTTTGTTTTTTGTACGTCGAATAAGCGGGGAGGGTGGGAGGGTGGGGCGGTGGGTCGGGGGGGGGGGGGAGTGGGGCGACTCCACAGGGGTGGTGTTTCTGATGGTGAGGGGGGTGGTGTGCGTGTGTGTGTGTGTGTGTGTGGGGGGTGGGGGGGGGAGCGGAGGGGGGGTGGGGATGCTGACTGGAACATTTGCTTTGTCGTCGTCTTTGTGGTCACTTGGAATTTACTTTAACTTCGGGGGGGGGGGGGGGGGGGGGGGGGGGTGGGGGGGTGAGTGATTGGGTGAGTGTGTGAGTGTACGTGTTTTCTATTCTTTGTCTTTCACGAGGACTTGTGTCTCCTCTACGGAGATATGACCCAAAATGACTCCTACTTACTTACTGACTGTCTTAACCCCCCCCCCCCCGCCCTTGGTGGTGGGTTGGGGCGGCGTGTGTGCGTACGACAGCACGGGACGGAGGGAACGACCCTGTTGTTCCTATACCAGAAGGCTGCCATGGAATGGACGGAAAAACCCAGGGTGTCTCTCGGCTGTTTGCCAATATGAACGAACACCTAAAAGTAGCGCCGATTGAATGAGCTTCGGAAACAGTTGTTTGCCAGACGCATACAGTACATATAGCCACGCCATGTGGCGTGGCGACCTGGGGGGGGGGGACACGACACGCGTGAGAGCGCGGCCACCGCTCAATGGGAAATCGGCGAGAAGGATGAGCGCAGTGCATCGTTTGGGAGATCTGACGATGATTTTCAATGCTACGCTGTCTTTTTCATCGTCTGGGCGGTACACACGTACCCCCACTCTGTTGTTTGTTTTCAAACTTTTGGACCGCTCCACCCGTATCTGTGATTCAAAAAAAAATGTGTATTCATCTTAAATGGGATTAAAAAGGAAAAGGCTGAATATAACTAACACTTTCAGAATGGACAGTTCCCCCCCCCCCTCCCCCTCCCCCCCCCCCCGAAAAACTATTCCGATGCGTTGGTTTGGGGATCTTGTTTCAAATGCAACCGCAGTGCGAAACCCACTCTAAACACTGTCGAGGCCAGAACTTCGTTCCGTTGCAGCCTCAGCCTGAAACTATTTCTGCCATTTCCGTCGCATCGGCCTGTAAACTGTTTCCACCATTTGATGCTCATTAAGTGCGATTGATTCTTCGTCGATCCCACTGCACTGTACCAGTGCTCACAGACCTGTAAGTGATTGTATGTAGATCAGAATTTTTGAGTTTATATGTTTTTCGCTCACCTATACTGTGCTGTCTGCTTTTCAAAGAAAGGTGAGATTATCCAAGCAGAGTTCCAGAGAGAGAGAGAGAACACTGCTAAAAAAGACGAGCTAAAACACTTCAAAAAGCTAATGCTTATTATATGTCTTTTGTTATTTTTAGGTTTTTTTGGGGGAGGGGGGAAGTTTTGATTTTCGATGCGTGGAATGTGTTATGGTCGGGAAGTTCAAAAAATATCATTGTTTTGGGCTGACTGCTAATTGTTTTATTTTGAGTTATTTCTCCTCTAAGCCAATTTTTGAAAAACTGCTAATTAAGTGGCGTAGTCTCTTGTGTGGCATCGTTTGGGCATTCAGAGTTTTCCTTCTATTTTCAATGTTTTCGTTCGCTTGATTTCTATTGAGTTTGTTTAGTTTTTTCTTTCTTTCATTTTAGTGCTTATACCATGGCTCAGACGTTTTTTAAGGACATAGAGGGAAAAAATGGTAAATTTTTGTCTCGTCGTGTCCATAAGGCTACACAAACCTGGTTCACGAGCCATCAAGGTGGTGAGATGAAATGGAAAAAGTTCAGTTCAGCGGCCACCATTCCCCCCCACTGAACCCCTTTTTCAAATCTCATCGTTAAATTGTTCCTCGGACGTTGGCCGCCTGGCGGGAAGACTATAAAAGTTTGAGGTGGCGGTCGTGTGTTAGCGCTCACCGGAATGTCGCTATCCCTGTGTCTGGCCCAATTGCTGTCTTTTTAACCAGTCCTAAACAAATACACTATTCTATTTCGTATACCTAACGTTAAGGAAACTGTTTGTATAGGTTTTTTTGTTTTTTTTAAGTGCCAATTGATTCAAATCAAAACCAATAAGGTGCATTTTTGGGGGAGTTTGGGGAGAGGAAGTAGTTAGTTCATTAGAAACTTAAAATGGAACTTTTATCCACTGGGGGGCGTTGGACTGGTGGAAATGAGCCAAACTTATTTTTGTTTTGTTTTTTTGTTTCACTAACACTGTATTGATAATTGATAATGTTAGTTGTTTAGAACAGGTTTTCAGTTTTTTTATCTTTAGGAACTAAAAATCGCAAAAATGTCGTGCATAGAGATCTCTGCATTGCTAGGCGTTCTTATGTTACTACTATAGGCTTCCGTGTGGCGATTGAATGACAAATAGGACACCGACAAACATTTAAAAGTTTTATTTCATATAAACGAGAGAGACGTTATTAAAAAAAAAATGTATATTTTACATGTCAATGCTATTTTTGTTTAACAAAAAAAAAAGGTAAAAGGACATCAATATCATTATAAGCTTTAGAGTTAAGTTTAGATTGGAAGGGTTTTCGTTTTGGTTTTCGTCCTGCCCAGCCCACAGTCAACACGAACACACAACCAACACACTCACGTCTCGTCACATCCTGAGTTGCTGGCTAAATAACAAGAGAGTGGCAAGTTGATTAAAAGATAGCATGCACAAACTTGCTCTCGCGCTATCCGTTCACATGTTTTGATTTCCAACATAGAGCATACAGGATTTACTTGATAACTTTCAAAAGCTTATGATGTACAGTATTTAATATAGGCCTATTTTGTTGTATGTGTTGCATATTATTCAAAAACTGAACAAACTGGAGCCCCTGTTACAAGTGGCAAAGCTTTCTGTGTATAATTTGTCTAATAAACAGGTTTTCTACAGTGGGATGGTATTTGTTGTTGTTTTTGCCCAAAAAAGTTAGGTTAAACTTTTATCTAAGAGATTTGAATCGGAATTATCTTGTTTGTATGGTTCACTGCTTACTTTTTCCACCATACGAACCTACGAACCTAAACCAATACGCACACACATGTGTGTTTTGGTTTATTTTTTTTCCCCCATTGCTACAAACAGCTACGTTCAAGTGCAGCGCCGTGAGCTTTGTTTGTAACTTTCAATTACAACGAACAAACTGACGGAACGGACTCGGAGCGACGCGGCTCTCACTGAAATGTAAGTTCAAACAAGTGGCAACGGGCAACGCCATTGTGTTCCCTTCACTCTCCTCGTCCTCGACGCCGCAACAAAGGCGCGCGCACCGCTGTTAACAGCTGGATACAGGAGCTCGTGACCGGACCACTGCCCCGTGACGCGGCGGCGGCTTCGGCAAAAACCCAGAGTGGGAGGGTTAGTCAATGAAGCGGCACGGTGTTGTAGTTGCAGTGCTTCACCACGGGGTGGCGCCAAGTTGCTTAGTATATGCGTCGCTGTGTGTCCTCCCCCCTCTAGCCGTCTTAACTTAACTGCGTCGCATTTGGCAGGAACGTGCCCTAAGGAAGACACAAACAAACAATAGGCATACTTATGTATAGCATATATATATAGCATATATCTAATTTCTCAGCAGTTATTGCGACGTTCAACTTGAGTTGAAATTGTTGGACATTGTTGTTTTACACTTTGTTATAGATTGTGAATAAAGTTCAACCCCCACCACCGCCACCACCACCACCACACACCCCTTCCACAGCAACTGGACTATACTTTACACGTTATATGTATATTGCTATATGGTTGATGCTGTTAGATGCATTTGATACTAAGATACATGTAGATTTGTGTTCTTTTTTTAGGATTTTTGCAATTTTTTTGTAATTCTTGTAATTTAGTATTTGTCATTTTGAGCTCATCTTCAGAGCTGGCAATACCATTTCACAGTACATTGTATATACATATATATACTGACAAAGTCAGAATCTTAATCTAAAGAATAGACTGTATAGGCCTGGACTATATTGTGTACGCATTATAGGCCTTATTTACCAGGCTTTAAATAGATATAATAATAAATATTCTGTTCCATCTATATATGCTCAGCCATGCAAGATCATCCTCAAGTCACTATCCCAGCACTGCAGAGCACTGCCCCTCTCCTCTCCCTCCTCTCCCCCCTCTCCCTCCTCTCCCTCCCATCCCTCCTCTCCCCTCTCCCTCCTCTCCCTCCTCTCCCTCCTCTCCCCCCTCTCCCTCTCTCCCCCTCTCCCTCATCTCCCTCCTCTCCCCCTCTCCCTTTTCTCCCTCCTCTCCCTCCTCTGCCCCCTCTCCCCTCTCTCCCCTCCTCTGCCCCCTCTCCCTTCTCTCCCCTCCTCTCCCCCCTCTCCCCCTCTCCCTTCTCTCCCCTCCTCTCCCCCTCTCCCTCATCTCCCCTCCTCTCCCCCTCTCCCTCCTCTCCCTCCTCTCCCCCCTCTCTCCCCTCCTCTCCCTCCTCTCCCCCTCTCCCCCTCTCCCTCTCTCCCTCTCTCCCTCTCTCCCCCATCTCCATCATCTCCCCCTCTCCCTCATCTCCCTCCTCTCCCCCCTCTCCCTTCTCTCCCTCCTCTCCCTCCTCTCCCCCTCTCTCTCTTCTCCCTCCTCTCCCCCTCCCTCCTCTCCCCTCTCCCTCTTCTCCCCCCTCTCCCCTCCTCGCCCCCCTCTCCCCTCCTCGCCCTCCTCTCCCTCTTCTCCTCCTCTCTCCCCTCCTCTGCCCCCTCTCCCCCCTCTCCCCCCTCTCCCCTCCTCTCCCTCATCTCCTCTTCTCCCTCCTCTCCCTCCTCTCCCTCCTCTCCCTCCTCTCCCCCTCTCCCCCTCTCCCTCCTCTCTCCCCCCTCTCTCCCCCCTCTCTCCTCCTCTCCCTCCTCTCCCTGTTTCCCGGGAGATAGGAATGGGGAGCAGCAGCACGCAGACTCCTCTCCCTCGCTCAGCGGCATGATGGAAGCCCCCACGGGGACCCGTTTTGAGAGCCCCTCTCTTACCCAAAGAGTCCCCCCCCCCTCCCCAGGCGTGACCAATGGAACATAGTCGCCATTGTCACGACGACACTTTAATAATCGCAACTTACAATATCCAACCTGTTGTTAGCTTCAGGAGCCCTGCCCAGTCGAGCCCGCGTTGCAATGGTGAGTTGTAGGTGGGGGGGGGAGAGAGAGAGGGGGGGGGGGGGGAGAGGGGGGAGGGCGGGAGACGGGGGGGTGGGGGGGGGGGGGGGGGAGCGCTAGGCGCCAGACCACTAGCCTACAAGACGTCCCGATGATGAATACATGAATAAAAATTGAAAAGAGAAATGCACGGTTTTGCTTCTAGAATAACGTGAGGTTGTCTTTTTTGTGTTGGGTCTCGTGTGAAGGTTAGTGCTGCAGGTTGAGCCCCAACTATACAGCGGATGGTTTAAAAAAATGTTTCATTATTTTATAATGAAATCCTATACTTAATTAAGTAATTAAATTAATGATTTGAATTAACTGAGATATATCTACGGATAGGGATATCTTGATTTTAGATAAGCAACAGTAGTATATAGCCGATGTGAACATATAGCGCTGCTGAGCATATGCCGCTTCTTATCACAGGATCTCCGCAATTAAGCAAAGTGTTTCCACCCTAATGAGTACTCTCGGGCCTTAATTGCCAGGTTCCATGTAAATGTGGTGTTTCACTGCGCAGATCAATCGCTTTGATCAGCCTCCCGTGTACGTGTCTGACTGAATAGTACAGTGTTTGCCGTTTATAACCTCTTTTAACCCCTTTGTCTAGTGTGGCTTAACAATGGACAGCCTATATATGTTTCTCATTCCATTCCATTACAGTCATTTAGCAGACGCTTTTGTCCAAAGCGACTTTACAATAGCATGCGTTCAACAAAGAGGGAAGGTAAGAGAACTACTCGTCACCAGAAGTCAAAAGTAGTCCATTTATTCCTTACAAGTCTCCAAGAACTGAGCCGGTGCTCAGGTAAAAGTAAAATAAGTTTAGGTAAATGTATAATAATAATAATAATAATGATATAATAACATGATATAACATAAATATATATATATATATATAATTATTATAATTTACTTTATTTTTCTTTATTTTTCCTCTTTCTTTCTTTCCTTTATTAATTTCTGTATCTTCTTTATCGTATATGTGGGCTTTTTACATTGTTCTGTGTGTTCCTTCCTTTCTATCCTTCATTGCTCTATATATATATATATATATATGTATATATATACATATATATATATATGTATATATATACATATATATATATATATGTATATATATACATATATATATACTTTCTCTCGGATTCTCTCTTAAGTCGTATACAGTTAGTTGTTCTCTCAGCTTGGGTCAGTAGTGCTGCATGGCCTATAGGAACCCCCCCCCCTGCTCATATTTCCGCTCGCTGTGACCCTGCGATAGGGCGTTCCGTGAGCCGGATCAAAGGGCTGGTTTTAGACTGTGTGGAGAAGAGAAGAGAAATGGAAACTGGATCGGGTCTTAGCGTTCAGAGACTGAAAGAGGGGGACGGGGGGATGGACAATGAGCGCGCAGGACCCTTAGGAGTCGGATGCAAAGTGCTCCCTGCTTCAAACCTTTTTCCGCCCATTGCAGCTCCGAGTTGATATGAGATGAGGTGGATACTTGTATACTTACTGTGTATATGTATATGTATATACCTATACATTTTGCACATATCTCATACTCCCGAGTTGATGAGGTGGATACTTGTATACTTACTTACCTGTGTATATTTATATGTATATACCTATAATTCTGCACATATCTCATACTCCCGAGTTGATATGACATGAGGTGGATACTTGTATACTTACCTGTGTACTATATTGATATATATACCTATAATTCTGCACATATCTCGTATACCTACTATATAAGTTATTTTATACCTGTTATAGTAGACTGTGTTTACATCTTATTTAACCACTGTACTGCACTTTAATGCAACATATACAACAATACAAATTATTGTCGCTGTACTGTGCTGTGCAATGACAATACATGAATCTAATCTAATCTAATATGAGATGGAAGTGCACCGGCTTCCTATAATTCCCTATAGATGGCACTTTTGGACTTTTCCCCACTTCTTGCAACTGTTGAAAATGACCATAGTAATGTTTGATTTAACATTTAAGATTTGTATGTATTTGCCGTATGCAACAAGTACAATGGAATGCTTATACTCCCCATTCCTACCCACATGCAGTATGCATTTTCTCAAACACTATACTATAAAATAACAATAAAAATAACAAATAAAGTGACTGATGGATGATATGTACATGTACTATACATTGATACGATGTGTCTTTTCATATTTCAAAAGGCTACCACAGGCCTAATCTATTGGGCATAGGCCTATAGGCCTATGATGGAGATTATAATGAGGAGTAAAGTTATAATCCAGTTACAGGAAATGCTTAATACTATGATCATCTGTAAAGGACTACAAGACTACAAGATAGTTTTAATCCACAGGCAGTGCGCCTCCTGAACTGCTAGTGCTGCACTATCGTACATTGTCATCAATATTGCATTACACTGTCATACTTTGGCTGGACTGTCTGGACTCATTACAGTTACTGCACTGTTCTGTTCTGCACTGAACTGCACTGTATTCATGATGCTGCTGCACTACTGGCACTTTAAAAAGCTTTTATATGCTTTTTGCACAATTCAACACATGTGCATATCATCGTCACTTTTTTATAGTATTGTGTTCTAGAAAATCATACTGCGGGAGGGAATGTGAAGTAAGCAACTTGTTTGGCAAATACAATTCTTGAATCTTCTTGAATCTTGAGGTCCCCCTCCGTAAATGGGGTGAAAACATACACTTATAAAGGTGTGTGTGTGTGTGTGTGAGGGGGGGGGGGGCGTATGGAAGACACTCGCATCCATTATCCCCCCCCCCCCCCCCCATTCTATTTTGGTTATGTGTGGCTTGACGTTGCGCACGCGTGCAGACAGACAGGTGGGTAGGCATCATCTATCTACAGTTGTGTTGCGGTCTCGCGCCGTCCACGCTCCTCACCTCCGCCGTCACTCCACCCCCCACCCTCACCCCCCACGTGCGTGCGTCCGTCCTGTCCTGGGGGAGGTTCCACTTACCTCCTCCCGCACCCCCCCTTACCCCTTAAACCGTAGCGTCATTATTATAAACAGTCGGCTTTCACGGAGACACATAATCACCCCCCTCTCTCTCTCTCTCTCTCTCTCTCTCTCTCTCTCTCTCTCTCTCTCTCTCTCTCTCTCTCTCTCTCTCTCTCTCTCTCTCTCTCTCTCTCTCTCTCTCTCTCTCTCTCTCTCTCTCTCTCTCTCGGGTTTTTTTAACGCGATCTCATTGGATGTTTACACGCGACCAACCAGGGAGGGGCGAGGCGGGGAGGAGAGGGGAGGGGAGGGGAGGGGAGGGTGGGGGGGGGGGCTCTTAGGCGCGTGCCGCTTTTTTAAACCCGACGCTGCACCTTTAAGGAGACATTAAGGAGTCGTCCCCGCACGACGCACACGCGACTGGCATCCTCCACACAACACCACACACACACACACAGTGCGTGCTTATATAGCGCATGCAGCGAGGAAGAATTAAGTGTCTCTCTCAAAACACATTTTAGTATTTTTGTATTTTTTTAAACAGTGTGTTTTTTGTCTCGAATTATCCATTGTATCTGTCTATACGGGATTTTTTTTAAATATTAATAATAATGGAAGTTTTAAACATGGAAGATTGGAGCAACGACGCGCTCCAAAAGCAGCACCATCTTCAGCATCAGCATCAGCTGCGCGAGGACGACCTGCACTGCAACCCAAGCAGCCTGATGACGACGCGGCCCGTGGACAGTGGCGGTGACCCACGCGTCTGGCTGGCTCCGCTGCAGCCTTCTGGCACCTGCGCGGCACACGCCGCCTCCTCCTCCCCTGACTACTCCCTCCATCAGGTGCACTCGCCGTGCCCCAGCCCCGGCTCCTTATACCAAGGTAAGAGATGGAGAATGGCTCTCCCGAATTAAGCAGCTCACTTTCTCGGGGGGGGGGGGGATAAACATTTTTAAAACTTAACTCGAAAAAAGTTATTATTATGGACGATGGAAGATATTAAAACTCTATTTATTTAGAGTAAATTGAATAATTTGCTGACATATATACGTCGCGTTCTTTTTGCACTGCATGGAGGATGACTCTCTCTGTTGATAACTTTGAGGTATATGATCGGTGTATGTGGTCTGTTTATGTGTGGTTGAATCAAGCCTATAATTCTTTTTTTTCTTTCTTGTTTCTTTTAGAGAGCGGCTCCCCTGCGTCATCGGGCCACTCCAGCCCGCCCAGCTACAGGCGGGCCGCCAAACACCTCAGCGCGCTGAAGGTCCGAGAGCTGTGCATGCTCAAAGGCAGCTCGCTCGGCTGCTCCGACGAGGAGGCCGGGGACCGAGGCCAGAGAGCCGCGTCCGGCAGACCCGCCAACGGGGTCCAGAAGCAAAGACGCGTGGCCGCCAACGCGCGGGAGAGACGGCGCATGCACGGGCTCAACTACGCGTTCGACGAACTCCGGAGCGTCATCCCGGCGTTCGACAACGACAAGAAGCTGTCCAAATATGAAACCTTACAAATGGCCCAGATTTACATCAACGCCCTGGCGGATCTGCTTGAAGGTCCGGTGTCGGCCGCACACGACAAGAACGCGTCCAACAGCTCGCCAAAGACCGCGCCGTCGTCAAACTCCGGCTGCTGCAGCAGCGACAAAGCGAAGGACACCACCATCACCACCTCCACCTCCACCACCACCTCCATACCGCCGCAGCCGCAGCCGCAGCCGCCCGCGTCCGCGTCCTGCAGACGGGCGGCCGGTGTCTCCGTGGTCGGTAACGGCCTATTACCTGTGCAGATCAACGTCCAGATCCCCGTGCGTTCCACGTTTGACGACGGGGCCCTTTCAGCCATGATAGAAGAAGCGATGTGTTTCCCCTCGCCGTCCGCCTCGCCGTCCTCGTCGTCCAGCGCGCTGGGCCGTTCGGTCGGGTCCATGGGCAGCGGCGGCGGGGGGAAAGGGTCGCCCAGGAGCGACGGGGAGTTTTCGCCACGTTCACAGTTCAGTGACTCGGACGAAATGCGCATGGAGCTCCACTCCAGCGAAGAGGACGAGCTCACCGGACATCATCACACCGTTTCCTTCTGAGATAACACCAACTGTGAAGCTATTTTTTTTTCAAATTGTGCTTTATCATTAATTATAAAAGAAAACATATATTTGAACTGTGTCAATATGAGGCCAAAGCCTGCAGTGTCCGTTTGCTAAGAACATGCATTCCTAAGATTGTTAGTTTGCCGATGGTTAAAAGTAATTTTTAATAATAATAATAATAATAATAATAATAAAAAGAAACCATTTTTTCTAAACCATTTGATCCACTCGATAAGTAGCCTTAAGGCGAGTTGGTGGTGCGTATAGACCTAAATGGGGATGCGCCCACCGAGTTGTGTAGCTTCCCGTTTCCATGGGGACGCGGTTGGGAGACCCCTCTGCCATGGCGCGTCAGCAGCACTGCCACGGGCATCTTCCACGGCCCTCCGCGACCAAAATAACTATAAGTCTTCCGCAAAATTGATTATTTCCTGACATTTTTATAATGTACTATATTTACATTTTTTTTGTTATATATCGACCTCTGGCCTGCATGCATGGGTTCATGCTATTTTTTTTGTATTGGATTGTATATATACCGTATAAGCCTATATTTGTTTAGCAACTTCTAAAGTTCTTGCTGTGCACTTTATAATATACGAGACAGAGGCTCGCGAAACCCATGTTATGTTTTTAGAACCCCTAAAAGTTATATTGTGTTTTGTTTGCTATAGTGTAGGAATGCCAATTTAATACCATTAGCCTATTTAATGTAGCCATTGTTGTCTAGTATCCTTTGTGTACGTTTGTGTTTATAGCTGCTCAATTCAACCTGTTCCTTTGCCTTCCACGACGAAGAAAATGGGCATGTATTTATTGTTTTTACTTTTGTCTTTAGTTGTATTTTTTATATGTAATGTATTAGGCTAGATCATCAAAGCTAGTATTTTGCCACTCATTGTCCGCGTATTGTTTTGAGTTTAACATTAAATGAGAAAATGAAAAGTTGAATTGTATCGCCTCTTAATTGAACTGAAATACAGCACAGCTCTCCTCGGTAGCTTAGGCCTACATTTCATTTTCGTTCCTCAATTATAGTCATACTATTATCTAATAATAATATTGTGAATTTAATTATTCAACTACAAACAATATGAAGAAATCTATTGTTTATTATAATAATAATAATAATAATAATAATAATAATATTGTAGAGTTGTTGTCATTATTATTATTAACATTATTATTGTTGTAGTATTCATAACATAGGCTATAATATACATATGTATAGTTATATATATGTATATATATATATATATATATATATATATATATATATATATATATATATAAAAATATAAATATATATTTATATATGTTAGTAGTAGTAGTCCTAATGATAATGATAACATATTGATAACAATCTAAAATATATTTTAGATTGTTATCAATGTTATCATTATCATTTGGGCTTTATTGTTATTAATTATTGAGGCTGGAGAGGTTAGCATAGTAGCCTATATAGGCTTCTATCTAATATTATGAAATTCTAATCCAAAATTAAAAATGTTATAATTGAGGCCTATAGGCCTTATAGACTACGCCTATATAGGTCTTATAGACTAGGCCTATATAGGCCTTATAGACTAGGCCTCTAGGCTATAGTTGTTCCGAAGTTATTCACTCATAGAATCCAACTTTTAAATTATTTGCACAGCACTATAACTAAGGTGAAGCAGTTAAACAAGTTTTATTGTGGGGTTTTTTCTTCAAATATTCAAGAACATGATTCACTCCTATAATAATACTATTAATAATGTATGCTATTAAACAGAATCACTTCTGTCCAACACCACGCGCTCGCTCCCCATATGCTGTTGAGTCCAGGATTCCGACCATCTTTTTAAAGCGATTAAACACAAAAAAAGACTTTATTATAGACTAGAGAGGCGAGCTGCAGTGAAAAAAGGCCGGATAGTATATCAAATCCATTCAATTGTCCCTAAAAAAAAGAACCATTCATTCATTCACCCCTTTTTTTGGCGCAAATATTGGCTTTTGGGATAATGAGGAGGAGCGTGCGTTAATGTCAGCCTATTGTTGTTGTGTGAGCCGCATGCATGCATGGGCTCGTGCGGGAGCCGCCGAGGTATTGGATGGCGCCGCGCGCGCGCTATAAAGCACGCGCTGTCAGCTGGTGAGCGCTCGCGCGGGTCCCCCGTCCCGCGAGACAGAGGGGAACACACTTTCTCAAGTCAAAAGAAAGAGACCTGCGTGGGGATGACACACACACCGCGTCTGCCCACCTCTCTCTTTCTATCCACCTCTCTCTCTCTCTCTCTCTCTCTCTCTCTCTCTCTCTCTCTCTCTCTCTCTCTCTCTCTCTCTCTCTCTCTCTTCTCTCTCTCTTTTCTTTTCTTTTCTTTGTTGTTGTGCTGCTGGCTCTCCTCCTCGGCTACTTTGCTCTAACTCAAACACGCGCACACACACACGTGTGCTGTGTGTTGTGTGCTGCGCGCATGCGCAGATTTTGTCTTACTTCGTTAAGTTTTGGGCCCGCCGCACCTGCTGCTGCGTGACTCATGGATGGAGTGAATGGAGCGACCCCTATAGGCCACACGCTGCAATTGATTTATCAATTACATTTAGATATATTTATCTTGTTGATATAACTGCATACCCCCACTGCTCACTACCTGTTGAATAATAATAATAATAATAATTAATTATATTTATAATGCACTTTTAATTTGCATGGGCAAAACTCAAAGTTGAATTCTTGTATACTTACCTCTATATATATATATATATATATATTCCTTTAATTCTGCACTCTATAAGTTATTTGATACCTTGTTTTATACCTAGTAGACTGTTTTACATCTTATTTAACCATTGTACATTGTATATTACTGCAATTAATGCAACATTTGCACTTCTGGTTAGATGCCAACTTATTTTTATCTTATCTTATCTTGTGCTGTGCAATGACAATACATTTGAACCTAGTCTAATCGAATCGAATCGAATCGAATCGAATCTAAAGGGCGAGGTATAAATATCCCTATGAGCTGCACGGTCACTTTTTTTGCACCAACCGCCATATGTAGGCTATATATCATCCATTAGACACTTTTATTTTATTTTTATTTTATAGTAGTGTTAATATTATTGTTCAGAATGCGGGAGTAACTTACACATCCATTGTATACTTTGTTACACGTGGCAAAACAATCTTGAACCTTGAATCTTAAATAAATCGATGATTAGGTTATTTATCGATCCACTGTTTACCTGTTTGCTAAAAGCGTCTGCAACCAACCAACCAACCGCCACTGTTCGCTTCTTGGCTGCAGGGGAGTCATTGAATAATGGGGGACAGAATGCGCTTCATGTTCAATTATTTAACCAATTCATGCAAGCAAGCATGGAGGAGGTCGGTCGGTTTGAATATAGGGACGCCATCTGCAGAGCTACGAGTTGGTTACTCGGATGACAGGCTCTACGATCAACGGCGATCAGGTGTCCGTCCGGTTGTTGGAATTGCGACATATTTTAATTGCAATTGTTTAAAGGCTAAATGTAAAACATCTTAACACACACGTGCCATCAATTGTTATATCGTGCGTTATTTCCTTGCAAGTAGCTATTAACTTACATTAGACTATATATTAGGCAAATTCAAATACATTTATCCTTTCATAT
>CM051017.1:21317124-21319624 GCA_027704905.1 Muraenolepis orangiensis
ATGTTGTAATGTCTCTGGCCTCTGCAGCTGGTTCCCTCTGATCTGCAGGCTTTTTAAGTTCAGGTGGCTTTTTCCTCCGACTGTAGATCTGGTAACGAGCGTTATATTATCGACGTGTCTTTCTTCTGCCCATACAATGCAAGGAATAACTCGTCCCGGTATCTTTCAGGTCACTGTGAGTGGCATCAGGTTCTCCAAGCACTGTATCAAGACAATGCATGGTACTTCCTGGGAGTACTTTCAGTGGAGATGCCTTGCCCTTTCCACAGGGAGACAGTGTCACATCCTGGCAGCGCATGCATTCCCAGGAGACCCTGACATGTGTCACCCAATGCCCTGATGGAGGCATGTATGTCCACTCCTTCTTCTGCACTGCTGATTCAACGTTGGCCTTCCAAGCCCAGTACACTAACAGGACGAATACGACAGTGTCCTCAATTAGGATACGTATGGCCCCTGCTCTAGCTGCTTCCAGCATGTAGCTAATGAGGGTGACGTCAGCCTCCTCATGCTTGACGATGCGGCCCATGTGGTTCACAAGCAGGATCTTATCAGCGGTGAGGTCATATGTGCAGAGAAGGCGCGATAGCTGTGTCTTGTTTCATGTGCTCTTCATCACGGCTTCTCGACCAGGAAGGGGTGTGTTGAGTGTCAGCTTGTATTCAGTTGCACCAACTCCTGCTCGTCTTCTCCTCTCATGATCTTTGGCACTGGGCTCATCATTAGAACAGTCAAAGATGACGAGGGTCTCATCAGCTCCAGCTGCAGTATAGGCATTGGCAAGGCGTGCATTGATGCTAGAAGCAATGTCCCCGATTGTACCTGCCACAGGCTAGACAATGTGGTCGAGCAGCTGACTTGCATCAACTAGAACAACTTTGGGAAGTTGAGCATTTTCCTCAGGTACTCCCAATTTCTTGACAAGGACAGACTTGTCACCTTTTCTCAGGCAACCAAATCATTGATGAGTGACAGGGCTGAGGTCATGATCAAAGTCATATTTTAATTATATGCCGTGCTTGCCTTTAACATCATGTGAAGGGAATGAGGAGAGAGATGATGAAGAGGGTGAAGACCATTGAGTGTGAGGTTTTGGTTGTTGTTCCAAGTTAACTTTAAGTGACGTTATTGCTGTTTCCTGTATTCTGTAATTTGTTAGCTAAATATCTTAAATTGTCTTCATTTGTAAATGGTTGGATTTTTGTTATGATGGAAAGCAACAAGCATTCGATATGCACGCAGTGCATTTGTCCAGGATCTGCCATTAAGAATGTTGGTGATGCCACTAGATGCCACACTGTAAGCAGTGCTTCCATGCCAGAAGCATCCCTTAACGTTCCAATACAGCCAAGGAATGACATCAGAGTGTGCATCATGCCGGGATGGATGGTGACCGATTTCCATCGCACTGGGTCCCTCCACTGGATAAGACACTCCCTGATGTAGAGCTGCAGATCCAGTGTGGTGTGTGCATGCTCTTCAGTGACTTCTCAAGGTAGACAAGAGTTGTGATCACGGTATCTGGGTGTGAAGGTAGAGAATCAATAAGGGGCCCAAACACTACAATAGTTTTAGGCTTGACTGTGGTCTGAGATGTTCTGTCTTCACATGCATTATAGCCTGTCCAGTCAACTGGTTTTGAGTGATAAAGAGCTGGGATAGCCACGCAGCTTCTCTTTCCTTTGCTCGTATCAAGCTGGCAGCAACCTGGTGCGCTTCTTCTGGAGAAAGAACCTTCACAGGAAGTGCTGGTGGTTTCAACTTGGGGGGACCAATCCTGCAATCCTACCTTAGTTATTCATGTTGGCTAACCAACTATAAGCTAATTGTAAAAATCACAAGCTTGTTCTAATGAAAAACGTATTAGTTAGCTTACATTAGCGAGGGAGCAATTAAGCTAACATACAATGTTAGTCTACATACTTTTATCATGCACCCTTTATTTTCCTCCTGTTTTTTATTTTTACACCTTCAGTTCCAGATGGAAATGTTCTTTTTGAATGTATTATAATTCATGGTGGGTATCCGAGGGTCATTGTGGGGGAGTCAGGTGGAGAGTAGCAGGTGATGCCGGTGGGAGACGGGTGGGGGAGCAGGACTTCACATCGGTGCGCATTCAAATATAAAAAAAAAAATGTAGGGCTTTGGGTTTTCTGGACATAACAAACATGGACTTAACATGGATTTAAAGCAAATGTACTATTACAGATGAAGTGTGCTCTCTCATCTTCTTCCCTCTCCTCTTCAACCCTCTTGTCTCCTCTCACCCTTCCTCTTCTATCTCTCTTCTCCTCTCTCCTCTCCGCCCTCCTCTGCTATCTCATCTCTCCTCTCTCCTCTGCTCTCTCCTCTCCTCTCCTTCCTTTCTCTCTTCTCTCCTACCTCCACTCTCTTCTCCTCTCCCCTCTCCTCCCTCATCTCCTCTTCTCTTCTCCTCTCCCCTCTCCTCCCTCATCTCCTCTTCTCTGTCCTCTCTCCTCTGTCCTCTCTTCTCTCTCTT
>CM051017.1:21332124-21342124 GCA_027704905.1 Muraenolepis orangiensis
TATACACCATATATTTGGTACACATCACATTACTGTAATAGTACAGTTATTTAACACATTTTGACCTTACCTATACCAATAGTCCATTGCATTGGACTTGACCTACTGGACTCATTACAGCAACTGCACTGTACTGCACTGTATTCATGAGACTGCTGCACTACTGGCACTTTAAACTGCTGTTTGCACCATCATCCATCAGTCACTTTATTGGTCTTTTAATTGTGTATAGTATTGTTATAGTGCAGTGTTGTTTATAGTATAGTATAAAGTAGGTAGTATATTGTGTAGTATTGCAAAGTGTAGTGTAGAAGTCAGTGGCAAACCATATCTATCACAACTGGACCATCTGTAGGAATTTAAGCTGGTGAACTGTTGAGGGTCCAGAAGGAATGAAAGTTTTTTGTGATCTTTAAACCGATTTTGCACTTGATTTAAAATGTTCTCAAGAATGCCATTGTGCAGCTTCTTGTAGTGTGAGCGAGAAGTTCCGTGGGCTCTCCGTCCAGTTGGTACACCGGTGTTCTGCACAGTCTCATCATATAATTGATCAAAACCATCCCTCTGCCCTTCAATGCAAATACAAAACTCATTCACCCTGGTCAAACAAAACTGCATGTCAAATGACTTATTCTGTAAGATGTCGAAGAGCACATCTGCATGCGCAAATATTTTGTTTAAAGTTGAAAGGAAAAATTCAAAAGTTGCCCAGGTTTGATAGGTAGCCATCAGCACTGAGGCAGCATCATCAAATTCCTTGTGGTGGTAAACTATGTAATCAAACAGATCCTTAAGAGCATCCTTCTTTTCAAATGCAGTGCACACCCATCTTGATGCAAAATTCCACCTGGTTGGTGCCACTCTTGGCAATCGCTTGTGACATATTTCATCAAGCAGCCGCGTTTGTTTTGGCAATTTAGAAAATTCTGCATTCTTTAATTTGAACTACACCTTGAGATCAAACCAAATGAAGGGCATGTGCATAACAGTGTATGAAAAGTGCCTGTGGGATATTTTCCTTGACCTTGGCTTGGACTCCGTTCAGCCCCCATGCCATAACAGCAGCACCGTCATAGCACTGGGCTACAAGTTTGTCCATGCATCCGTGTTCCTCCAAGAACCCAAGGGCCAGGGCTGCTACATCCTCAGCCCGTTTCTTCCCTGTCACATCCTCAAATTTGACCAACCTCTCTTTTACGCCACTGTCTGTTACAATCCGAAGAACAAACGATAACTGTGCAGCATTGCTGACATCTGATGTTTCATCCAGCATTAAAGCTACAAAGGGTGCTTTACTTATTTCTTCTTTGATTATCTCACCCATCACTCACTTTGATGGTCTCACCCATCACCCATTCAAGTCATTCTGTATTTGACTCGAGGTTCCAATGAAGTGGACAAATGGTAGTGCAAGTCGGGATCATATTCTGCTAAAAATGTTAGCAGCTCCAGGTTATTACCACAATTGGCTGATTCTCTGCTCTCATCATGGCCTCTGAAAGGTAACTCCTGTTTCCCAAGGAAAATCACACAGTGGATCAGACGTTTCACAATCTCCCGATTCTTTTTCACCTTTTCCTTGTGCATGGTTGTTTCGCTTCGTCTCTGTTTGTCCAGCTGTAGATCAATCCTTGTGTCTTCAAAAGTCTTCATGGTGACCGTGGCCTTAAGATGCCCTGCTGTGTGTTGGTGTTTTTGTGCAGCCTTGGTTAAACAGCTCAGATTATCGTAGCCATTCCAATTCCATGCCCTCTTGTCGGTCCCAAATAGCATGCACTCCCAGCAGTAGAGCCTTTTGTGACTAGCTGAGCTTGTAAGCCACAGGTATCTTTCCCAGTTGCTAGCCTGAAAATGGCGAACATAGCCTGCTTTAGCAACTTGATTCAGCTCAAGATTTTCGGGCGTTGGACGGCCTTTTTTTATAATGTCCATCTTTTCACTGAATGGTTGTCTTGAAAAGGGTACCAACAACAATTCTGCAAACCATCATCTTCACATGTTGCCATTTTGACGTAAAAAAACTGTAAAACTTCAAATGAATTGCTACGTAGCACTAAGCTAGATCCTCTGTCTCGAGTCAGTGAACTAACGGGTCTTCTATAGTACCCTGGAACCGTGGGGAAATCTGAAAGAATATTCCCATTGGCTACAAATCAATATATGATTGGTTGATCTATCCCTTGATTGTCAATCCAAACGTACGCTCTCATTCAGTTTAAGAGCCAGGGCATTCTATCAAGGATATAGAGTACCTTGGTTGAAGGATATTCTTCCCAGAAACCCAGAAAAATATATGATTGGTTGCATTTTTTTTCTAACACAAAACCACTCAAATGCGTATAGTGCATGGACCGAGAAAGACAAACAAATCAACGTAACACTATAATATAACAGATCAACAACACAGATACAATTCTCATTTATTCATTTAATTATTATTACATTTTATTAATATAATTCATTCAAATTTTTTTTTTTCATCTGAGGGTTCTTCTCTGAATACCTTGAAGGCCCTGGCGGTTTACCACTGGTAGTATTTGTTGTAGAAATTCATACTGCGGGAGTGAATGGGGAGCAAGCATTCCATTGTACGTGTTGCACATGGCAAATAAAAACATCTTGAATCTTGAATCTTAAATTTCACTTAATTAATTTCATACATCCAAAATCGGTATATTCTTTGTTTTGGCTATGATATCTATTCATACAAATGCTGAAGTGCGTAGCATCTGTGTCTATATTTAAGCCACACATTTTGTAGTTTCGGCCAACGATGGCTCATAAACGCTTCATAGTTTCGCACACATTTATGCATTAAGGATATAAGTGTACTATAGACATGTTTGCATGTGCAGGTGGACTCCAGGCCCCATCATGATGTGGTCCTCGTACCTGTGATCATGGACTGCTTCAAAGCTGTTCTTTAAAGCATCCTCACAGTTGAGAACGCGTCAAATCACCTACCCTTTTACCTCTTGTGACGAAGTTCTCTCAGCGATCTCGGCGACGTTATCTAGGCTGGCTATTCCCAAAGTGGGGTACGTGTACCCCCAGGGGTACGCACCGTTACGTCGGGGTACGCCAACAAAATAATCTGAAATAGCCTCTCTGTGTCCAAAGCAATCCCAATTTTATAAAAAGCACACACAGTACTCTGCTTCAAATGATCACGTATTTGGTTGTTGCAAGAACAGAATATTTCATTTCATTATGACTTTTTAGATTTTATTATAACTTTTCCTGAGAGTTCATTCTTGTTGTTGTGTTTGAGCTGATGTGCATATCACTTGTTTAAAATTGGAGAGGGCTTTCTATGGTGCTGACTAGAGAGCAAATGAGTTTAAAACACTGTCTTATCCTCATATGTAACGTCATAACAAGAGCTGCAGAGGGGGTACACAGCAGGAGGTTGAATGTTTGACCTTAAACAGTTAATAACACTGTTTTGTCTCTAAAGCTCACATCATGTGAGAGGTAGAGGGGGTACACAGCAGGAAGGTCACTGTTTGAGGGCGTACAGGACTTTAAATTGTTAATAACACAGTCTTGAGAGGTAGAGGAGTGGCAGTATAGCTCAGGAGGTAGAGCGGTCGCCTCACAACCGGTGAAACAACCGAAGGTTGTTGGTTCGATCCCCCGGCTCCTCCTAGCAAGACACCCTAACCCTAACTGCTCCTGACGTGCTGGTTGTCTCCTTGCGTGGCTGACTCCGCCGTCGGTGTTTGAATGTGTGTATGTGTGTGTGAATGTGAGGCTTGACTTTGGACAATTTAAAGCGCTATATAAAAAGCATCCGCTTGGGTGTTGAAAGCGCTATATAAATGCAATGAATTATTATTAGAGGGGCACACAGCGGGTTTTAATGTTTGAGGGGGTGCAACATTTGGTAACTGCTGTCCTTGGCGATCAGGTTCAACGACAAGAGTGCTTCTCCAGAGCTCTTATCATGTCACGCACAGAGTCATACAACTCGACATTAGCATTGCATCCCATGCAGTAAAAACATTGACTTCGTCCTTATCATTCTATACCGCGGTCATTGCATCATGTTACCTCTCCCCCCCCCTGCCCCCATCCTGCTATCACCATCCTAGACAGTGTGTGTGTGTGTGTGTGTGTGTGTGGGGGGGGGGGCGGGGGGGTTGGGGAGCCCTCTCTGATTTCCACCTGACAAATTGTCTTATCGTTTGGTGGGCCGATTGGGGCGAATGAAAACATGACCTTTTCAGACAGGGTTCCTCCCGGGGAACGCTGGCTACACTGATCACCATAGATAGTGGTGCAAGAAAAGGATATCACACGCAAAGACCCACACACACATACACACACACACACACACAGGCAAAAAGACGGGCGTGCGTATACAAACAAACACACACACACACACACACACACACACACACACACACACACACGCTGATCAGCGCTGATAAGGTGGTAGGAGGATCAGGGAGGGCAGTGAAGTGACTAACAAGCACCATTAGGACTATTCCATTCATACCCACTGAGAGAGACAGGGGGGGGAGAGAGAGAGAGAGAGGGAGAGAGAGAGAGACTTGGCTAGGCACTTTAGTGGCTAACGAGGACCGCCTCTACTGGCAGACAGAATGACTGACTAACTGGCTGACTGACAGACATGTTGATTGACAGCAGTGTGGAGTGGCTACAATATTGGGAGGGGGAGAGAAAGAGAGAGAGCGAGAGAGAGAGAGCGATAGAGTTAGCTCCATTAAGGGACAGAGTCATGGCGCAGGATTGGGGTGCAATGGGTGATGTGCTTGGTTTAATTCTTGCATGTGAACTTGTGTTTAGTCTGAGAGGAAGTGACTGGGTTTTGCAATATTAAAGCACTGTGCATATCAAACATTGGCTGGAATATGAACATACAGTATAACATTTGATAACAAATTATAACAAATTAGATCCATAATTAGATTCAAGTTTAAAAAAGGTGTGAAACAGAGTGAATGATCATGAACCTGGATCAAATATTTTAAATAAAATATTTAGGTAGGCATAACAGCAGTTAGTTGACTGTGGGTAAAGGTTGGGTGGTTGTGTGGTGTGTGTGTACATGTGTACATGTGTGTACATGTGTACATGTGTGTGTGTGTGTGTGTGTGTGTGTGCGTGCGTGCGTGCGTGCGTGCGTGCGTGCGTGCGTGCGTGCGTGCGTGCGTGCGTGCGTGCGTGCGTGCGTGTGTGTGTGTGTGTGTGTGGACTGAGGAGGATGAGGGGGGGGCAGGGGTGTAAGAGAGAGCTGTATTTGGCAGGGGAAAGCCACATAAAGTAAGGGAGGGAGAGCGCACGGAGATACAGTGCACAGGACTGGCTAACCTTTCAGATCAGCGCTTTTGTCCGGCGGTAAAGGCATCAGCGGCCTTGTGGGAAGCGGGAAGGACAAGGTTTCTTTCTGAGACGGAGTCGAGTCAAAGGGGAGGGAGGGAGCGGAAGAGAGAGAGGGAGAGAGATAGGGAGGAAGTGGGGGAGAGAGAGAGGGGAGAGATATGGAGGAAGTGGGGGAGAGAGAGAGGGGAGAGATGGAGAGAGAGGGAGAGAGAGAGAGAGAAAAGGAGTGGATAACAGAAGAAATATGGAAGAAAGAGGGAGAGAGAGAAAGAGGAAGACACAGAAAGAGGGGGAGAAAGAGGGGGAGAAAGAGGGGAAGTGAGAAAAAGAGGGAGACAGAGAAAGAGGGGGAGAAAGAGTAAGAGGGGGAGGGAGAGAAAGAGGGACATAGAGAAAGAGGGGGAGAGAGATAAAGATGGAGAAAGAAAGAAAAAGAAAGAAAGAAAGAAAGAAAGAAAGAAGAAAGAAAGAAAAGAAAGAAAGAAAGAAAGAAAGAAAGAAAGAAAGAAAGAAAGAAAGAAAGAAAAGCACGCGAGGCATGAGACAGAAAACCGAATTTAGGTCAAAATGATTATGGACAATAAACCACCATAGCATATATTGGTGGACATATTGAGTATGGGAGGAAGAGAGAGAGAGAGAGAGAGAAAGAAGAGTGCAAAGGGCAGAGAGCCATAAGGACAGAGAGGGGGACATTTGTAAGATGAGGTAGGGATTGTACCAGATAACCTCCCTGCCTGCCTCCCCCCTCCCTCCCTCCCTCCCTCCCTCCCTCCCTCCTCCCTCCCTCCTCCCTCCCTCCCTCCCTCCCCTGGTCTTTGCCTCACACTCGGCTGCCCTCGAAGCAATAGAAAAAGGAGAGGATGGAGGGAGTGGGGTTTGTAGGGGTGGCCGGGTGGCCGGGTGGGGGGTGGCTGCCCCAGACACTGGGGGCTTTGTGGTCACTTATCAGGCACGGATAGAAAGCACTAGACCCAGAAAGGAGAGACAGTGAATAGGAAGGGATGGAGGTGAAGGGTGGAGGTGAGGGTGGCGACGTGGGGTGGCCGGTGACAGGGAGGGATGGAGGGATGGAGGGATGGAGGGATGGAGAGAGTCAGAAATGATGGAGGATATCAGAAGATACTGCTCAAAACAGGTGGGTGGGAACATGCATGAAAATAACTACTGGAAGATGGAGAGAGGGAGGAGAGAGGGAGGAGAGGTGGAGAAGAATGACAGGGACAACGGACGAGAAGACAGGAGGAGGAACACAAGAAACAGGGGGGGGAGACGAGAACTTCCTGAAGAAGAACAAGGGGCAGTGACAAGAACAAAGAAAGTGAGAGAGAGAGAGAGAGAGAGAGAAGAGGGAGAGAGGCAGGTAGAAGCACTCCTTAGATCACTTTACCAACCTGGGTGCACCTTTAAGTGCAAGGAGGAGGAGATGGAGAAAAAGGGGTGGGGGGGGGGAGAGCACGGGAGACTATTGAGAAGGAGCAAGAAGGTCAAGGAGAGCCACATGATATGCAGTATGAGGTGCTGGGGAGGAGAAGCTCTGTTTTCACAGGAGAAGCCCTCCGTCTCGTCTGTCAAGGAGCTGTTTCTTCTCGTAGAGAGAGGGAGACAGGACTGTGGCAGAGGTAGAAGACAACAACAACATAGTCAACGGTAAAACATATATACGACTCATTGTGATTTGTGATTTGTGATTTGTGATTTGTGATTTGTGATGTGTGATGCTTTTGTCTTTTTTAGCCCCTTTGTCTTTGTAACAAAGACAGACAGACGTACAGATCAGCAGAAACCACACACCAGACACACACACACACACTCAAACAAACACATGTATACACAAACAAACACGCACACACATAAACAAATAAACACACACACATAAACACACACAACCCCCCCCCCCCCCCCACCACACACACACAGACACACACATAAACATATACACACATGAACACACACACATACATGCGTACACACAAATGCATACACACACATATACACACACAGACACACACACACATGCATACACACACACACAGACACACACACATACAGACACACATGCATACAAACCCTCACACACACACACACACACACACACACACACACACACACACACACACACACACACACACACACACACACACACACACACACACACACACACACACACACACACACACACACACACACACACACACACACACACACACACAGTGCTGAACAGTATAGCTCCCAGCTTCCTGCGGTGGGCCTGCTGAGAGGTCATGTCAGACATCACCTCCCGTCGCGTCTGCTCCTTTTCTCCCACAATTCAACGCTGCCGAGGCTGTCAGTGCGCTCACCCCCTGCCTGCCTAATGGCACAGACATAGGGTCCTAAAGTACACACACACACACACACATACACACACACACACACACACACACACACACACACACACACACACACACACACACACACACACATAATTACCATACAAACTTCTCCTGGCCTCATCAACCCTCTTCTCCAATGGGGTTTCGAGAAGGATTTCCATTGATCTTTCTTTTTTTAAATGTATTTAGTTAATAAAAGCATTAATTGCGAGTCTTGATCACACGGGAGACCAGGACATTGTTATGCTTGTTACTGATGATTTGACATCTTTTCATCAAGAATCAGTGTTAACTTGTCGTGAATTGTATTCTTGGATGTGAGCTTGTACGTCTTACTTGTTGTGTTCCCACTGAGAGGAAGTGACACTGGGGTTTTGCCAGGGGAATATTGGGAGTGTTATTTCGTTTTTCAAAGAAAAAAAATCGTTGCAGCGTTGTTTACTATCCTTGTTCTCCTTCGAAACGACGCCGCAACCATGTGTTCAAGCTTTCGGCGGGGGGGGGGGGGGGGGGGGGGGGGCCACACACTCTCATCAGTCGTCACACATCGGGATCAGACGCTGTCCCCCCCCCCCCCCCCCCCCCACCGGCACACAGAGAACAGAGACAGAGAGAGAGAGAGAGACACGTCCCCCGAATGCACACCCACACACACACACCCCACACAACACCCCCCCCCCCCCCACCCCCCCATCCCACACACACAAATAGCTGTGTCACCCCGCATGCCGGCGTAAACAAAAGAGAGCTGGTGGCATCGTTTAACGAGTTTTTTCATTGTCTTCCTGTCAGTCTGTCTGTCTGTCTGTCTGACTGTCTGTCTGTCTGTCTGTCTGTCTGACTGTTGTCAGTCTGTCTGTCTGTCTGTCTGTCTGTCTGACTGTCTGTCTGTCTGTCTGACTGTTGTCAGTCTGTCTGTCTATCTGTCTGTCTGTCTGTCTGTCTGTCTGTCTGTCTGTCTGTCTGTCTCTCTGTCTTTCTGTCTGCCTGTGTCTGTCTGTCTGTCTGTCTGTCTGTCTGTCTGTCTGTCTGTCTGTCTGTCTGTCTGTCTGTCTGTCTGTCTCTCTCTGTCTGTCTGTCTGTCTGTCTGTCTGTCTGTCTGTCTGTCTGTCTGTCTCGCTGTCTGTCTGTCTGTCTGTCTGTCTGTCTGTCTGTCTCTCTGTCTGTCAGTCTGTCTGTCTGTCAGTCTGTCTGTCTGTCAGTCTGTCTGTCAGTCTGTCTGTCTGTCTGTCTGTCAGTCAGTCAGTCAGTCAGTCTGTCTGTCAGTCAGTCAGTCAGTCTGTCTGTCTGTCTGTCAGTCAGTCAGTCTGTCTGTCTGTCTGTCTGGTGGTCCCAAAAGACACTGCGTACCTTGTCTTTCATTGTGTCCTCACCTCACCATGTTGGATGCATTTGGTTCAACATTCCAAAATGTTGGCACCCTGTGCCAACATCAAACAATGACGAAATGAAGTGAAATACAGTGAAGAAACTGTGAGGCCCCCCCCCCCACTGGGGCTTAAATGAAGCCACAGACAACGTAACAACGTCATTATTCAAGGAGAGGGGCGCAGACACACTCACACACTCAGCACCGTGGGAGACAAAAGGCCTCAGTGGTAGCCCAGTGAGGCCTTGCTAGTCTCTCACAAAGCTTTTTTATTCCGTCTTTGACGGAACCGTCGTCTCCGTGGTCGTGTGCGCCATGTCGACGCACGGCTCCTTATGAGACCTCACGGTGACTAAAGAATGAGTCTGAGAAAATAATATCTGAACATGTTGATGTGAATAAAAATGATGTGTATTTCATTTTTATGAACACGTCGTACATCCTCATTCGGGGGGGGGGGGGGGGGGGGGGGGGGAAAGGAATCACCACCGATGATCGCATGGGGACAAGACAAAACAAAACCAAAAACTTAAAAAAAATTAAACTCAAATTTAAAATTTAAAACACACACATGAACAGACAAACACTTGGGGTAACCTAACACCAGAGATGAGCTGTAGGCGGGACTTGCGCCCGGGACAATGTGTGGAGGAATGCCGACCCGGGTGGACAGGGCAGGGCGCCTGACTGATGCTCCGTAGGACATCTCCGAGGATCAGTCACTGTCAGCCCGTGATTGGTCGATTGTCTCGGGCTGACGGCCGACAGAGTTACCTCCAGCTTCCTGGGAATCCACCCCTGCTGCTGCTGCTGTACCGCCCTCCTTCAGAGAGAGAGAGAGAGGAGAGAGAGAGAGAGAGAGAGAGAGAGAGAGAGAGAGAGAGAGAGAGAGAGAGAGAGAGAGAGA
>CM051017.1:21344624-21464387 GCA_027704905.1 Muraenolepis orangiensis
ACCTCAGGACAGAATATGTGTTCTCTGCATCCCCTCTTTGAACTGGGACGGCATGGCCGTCTCTTGATGATCGGCCACAGAGATATCGTCTCAGGGAACAGCGTGCCTAAGTTGTTTTCTTGGAGGAGGGCGCCACCATGAGGACAATGAGCGAAGAGCAAGGAGCCGAGACCAGTCGCCCCTAAGCGTTATTTTTTAACCCCTCCTGTTCCTGTCTGTTATATTGTGATTTTGATCACAATATACTGGCTTTTTCTTTTCCGGCCAGTACCGCTACTAATTATGTTTTGGATTTGGATTTTGGAGAGCAGGCCTCCAAAATATATACATTTAATGAACTGACTGTTCCCTAATAAAGAGAGAGAGAGAGAGAGAGAGAGAGAGAGAGAGAGAGAGAGAGAGAGAGAGAGAGAGAGAGAGAGAGAGAGGGGGGGGGGCTACCACTACCACTATCACACAACAACATCACCATAACAACAAAAACAACAACGACAATTTAATTCGTATACATAAATGCATTCTCTGCCGCCTGTTTCTTCTTTAAGGCCAATAGCCTGCAATCACGTGATCTCCTCTAAGACCCTTACATCGACATTAACTCCGTTGAATTATGAATGTATTAATGTATAGTGATTAAATGTGTCGATGTATGAGGAGAATAAGAACAGCGCAGTAGTAAGGGACGTAATAATGAACGAATGAACGAATGAACGAATGAACGAACGAACGAACGAATGAACGAATGAACGAATGAATGAATGAACGAACATGATTTAGCGTCGGGCGTACGCCATGACGTCACGCCGTTACAACTGAACCGGAAGCTCCCTGCTTCCCGGTTTCAGATTCTCGTTCTGCTATTGGCAGGCTCGCGCAGCTGTCACTCTGCGTCCAATGAGAGCCGCGCGCGCCGTGTATAGCATCCACCACTGTGCGCCGGGAGTTCGCGGGAATTTGTCGTTATATCATTAGAGGCCATTAGAGACATATAATTAATAGTATTCATCAATATGCGCCTCTTACCAACTCGTACTATATTTCCGTGCGTTGTGGGTGATATCTAAGCTGCGACAACTCGCGAACAACAAGCTTTCCAAGAGTGCAACGCTACCCATGCTAAATAGCGAGGCTAGTTATCGCTAGGTGCTTAACCCAGGCAAGATAACAATTACCATCCACGGCGCTATAACGCTTAGCATCGAACCAACTACTGCGAGAACCTCTGCTGCTAGCAGTCTAAACCCGGTTTTAAAATGAGTGTCTTCAATTTGGACCGTTTTCGATTCGACCAAAAGCCGTCGACGCCAGACAAAGGGCAGGACACTGGCTCCGTCAGCCCCGAGTCGGAGAAGGAGAACAAGCCAGGTAAGGACAGGAGTAGAGCCATGCATACACCACCCATCCATCCAGGTGAGGACAGGAGTAGAGCCATGCATACACCACCCATCCATCCAGGTGAGGACAGGAGTAGAGCCATGCATACACCACCCATCCATCCAGGTGAGGACAGGAGTAGAGCCATGCATACACCACCCATCCATCCAGGTGAGGACAGTAGTAGAGATATGTATACACCACCCATCCATCCAGGTGAGGACAGGAGTAGAGATATGTATACACAGCCCATCCATCCAGGTGAGGACAGTAGTAGAGATATGTATACACCACCCATCCATCCAGGTGAGGACAGTAGTAGAGATATGTATACACCACCCATCCATCCAGCTGAGGACAGTAGTAGAGATATGTATACACCACCCATCCATCCAGGTGAGGACAGTAGTAGAGACATGTATACACCACCCATCCATCCAGGTGAGGACAGGAGTAGAGCCATGCATACACCACCCATCCATCCAGGTGAGGACAGTAGTAGAGATATGTATACACCACCCATCCATCCAGGTGAGGACAGTAGTAGAGATATGTATACACCACCCATCCATCCAGGTGAGGACAGTAGTAGAGACATTTATACACCACCCATCCATCCAGGTGAGTACAGGAGTAGAGACATGTATACACCACCCATCCATCCAGGTAAGGACAGTAGTTGAGACATGTATACACCACCCATCCATCCAGGGAAGGACAGGAGTAGAGCCATGCATACACCACCCATCCATCCAGGAGAGGACAGGAGTAGAGCCATGCATACACCACCCATCCAGGAGAGGACAGGAGTAGAGTCATGCATACACCACCCATCCAGGAGAGGACAGGAGTAGAGCCATGCATACACCACCCATCCAGGTGAGGACAGGAGTAGAGCCATGCATATACCACCCATCCAGGAGAGGACAGGAGTAGAGCCATGCATACACCACCCATCCATCCAGGAGAGGACAGGAGTAGAGCCATGCATACACCACCCATCCATCCAGGAGAGGACAGGAGTAGAGCCATGCATACACCACCCATCCAGGAGAGGACAGTAGTAGAGCCATGCATACACCACCCATCCACCCAGGTGAGGATGGGAGTAGAGCCATGCATACACCACCCATCCAGGTGAGGACAGTAGTAGAGCCATGCATACGCCACCAATCCATCCAGGTAAGGACAGTAGTAGAGACCTGGATACACCACTACCCATCCATCCAGGTGAGGACAGTAGTAGAGCTATTCAACACCACCCATTCAGGTGAGGACCGTAGTAGAGCTATTCAACACCACCCATCCAGGTGAGGACCGTAGTACAGCTATTCAACACCACCCATCCAGGTGAGGACAGTAGTAGAGCTATTCAACACCACCCATCCAGATGAGGACCGTAGTAGAGCCATGCATACACCACCCATGGCTTCTCCTCTCAGAGTAAACATCATGTTACTTGACGGTCATCTGTTTTGATGTTGACCGTTACTCGTATATTCAATGTCATACCTATTGATACAACTGTTGTTGTAGTGGGGTTTTTTAAACATTGTGTCACGGCTGATAAGTAAACTGCTCTGTGTTGTCTGTGTACTAAATGGATGAGTAATGAATGGAGGTTTTCCCTGGTCTATTTTTCAGCTAAAGATAAAACTGCCAAATGCCCTGCAAAGTCTCGTGTCCGAGGAGTGGTGTTTGACGACGTCATCAGTGACTCCGAGGAGGACGATTCCTTTTCTAGCCCAGTCGGCAACATTGCTCTTAGCAGAATAGCCAAGCGTCCAATTCAATGGTAAATAAAGTGTTATTTGACAGCCAGTGGTGGTGGCCAAGAGCCATTTGACCTAATCTGGTGTTATTATATTTTTAAAGAGAGAGATTCTCTGCTTGAATGCTTCTGCTTTTACCACAGGGAACCTATGAAGAAGTCACCCTCAAAGGAGGAAAACGATCCCACAGAAGGGCTTGACTCTGAGCACGAAGAGCGATTAGAAAAGCTCCAGGAGGTTTTCCCTCAGCGGACCAGACAGGAGCTTCTGGAGGTTTGTGGTGACGGGCGGAAAATCTTGCTGGTCGTTTTTTTGTTCTATAGAGTGTTAATTACCTTAAAGTGTTATTTACCGTTTAGTTTATTGTATCATTTTTAGTTTAGTTTATTTAGTTTAATGTATGTATTTTTTACATGGGTATATTGTAGTCCATATTTTATGCTAGTTCTTTTCTCTGGCTCTTTATGCTGCTGTTACAGCTGAATTTATCTTTTGGAATTAATAGTGTTAATCTTCAAATGACTAATTACTAATAAGTGCAGCTATCAGGGTCAACATGTATTGGTTGGGTTGTTACTACTAACTTTTCTTGTCTTTAGGTGATGGAGACCACTAGTACATTGGATGGGGCTGTAGCTCTGTGTATTGCCAATTTGGAGATAAAGAAGGTAACAAATAAATCCATACATGATTCCATTTTGCACACATATTTTGGGAACATTGGGCAAATATGGTCAGTTTTGACAGTAATCCTATGGGGGTTTTTTTCTCAGCATTGACGGGTAAGAGTAAAAAAAGGAAGCAAGATGGATCCAGCGGTTCTCAAGAGAGTGATGTCATTCAGCCTAACAAGAAAAGAAAGCCAACTTTGGTAAGAAGTTAAGATGCATAATAATTAAGTAACGCAAGCAGAGGATAAACTAAAAAAGATACGTGTGGAGCATGTAGACTATAAACTTCTGTGGAACAGCAAAAGCTACATAACGGCTTTAGGAACTAGGATTTTGGGTGGCAGGATAGCTCAGTCTGTTGGGACTTGGCTTGGGAACCGGAAGGTCGCCGGGTGAAGATCCTGAAACAACCTGGGCACTGCCGAGGTGCCCTTGAGCAAGGCACCAGACCCCTACACTGCTGTATATAAAAAATAGCTGCCCACTTTTCCTTATACTAGGATGGGTTAAATGCAGAGAAACAATTTTCATTGTGTACATGTTTTTAAGGAACGTTTCTTGGTTGGGGAACCTAGCGATATGATATATTAAAACTAGTTTCCTTCTTTGTTTCGACTTGAAGAATGCAGCTTCAGACAACAGTGGCGACGACGATGGTGATGGTGTTGATGATGATGATGACGAGGACGACGATGAGGAGGAAGGGGCAGAGCCAAGCTGGGAGAAGCAGGAAGCCATGGTCAGAAGACTGCAGAGAAAGTTCCCTGACCAAGACAAAGAGGTACATTGGCACACCATACAGCGCTATACAGTATATATATATATATTTGTTCTTGTTCTGTTAGGTCTCTGTAATATTATGTGTGGCAATGGATGCCAGCCACTAAAATGTAAACCAAGTGCTTTATAGAGTGTATTTAGTCATGTGTGTAATGTGTGTACCTCAGCTGTTGAGATGGTTGTGTTTTTGGTGTGTAGGAGCTGAGGCTGGTGCTGCAGGAGCATGATTGGAATTCTGAAGAAGCTCTGGAGGTTCTCGAAATGTTCTCCGATAAAGGTTAGAAGACTATAACTTCAGCAGTCTGCGTCATGAAACTTGTTATATGAACTATGCTTATATAATTATGAACAATTCCTCTTGATCCTAGTCTGGTTCTGACGTTGTTTGAATTGATTTGCTAAAAATCTTGACTCACACTCCTTTACCGCCAGACAATACCAATCAGTACACCTGAGAAAGCGGAGTGGAAACCCCCAAAGCAAAAGAGAGAAGGCGGCCCGCGGCAAGGCCAGAGTGGGACGAGGAAAGCTGTCTCTCAATACCACGAAGACAGCGATGAAGGAGACGACTCCTCAGACAGCGGCAAGTCGAGAGCAACAACCGGTGACCGCAGAAATCACAAAGACCGTCGAGGTGCGAAACCTACCAAGGAGTCCAAGAGCAGTCACAGCAACTCCACGCTATCCACCTGGCTTGGCAAGGGCTCTGATGCGCCAGCGTCTGCTTTCGCGGCCAGGAAAATAAAAACCGCGACGGCGGCTAAACCCTCCGCCTCGTCCGTCAGCGGCATGCTGTCCAAGTTCGCCAGCGGCACCAGCGTGGCAAAGAAGGAGGCGGCCGAGAGGAAGAGGAAGGCGCTCGCCTCAGACCAACGCTCGGATGGGGATGGCGAGGGGGAAGGGGATGAAGAGGAGACGGTCACCAGCGACTACGAGGACTCTGAGGACAGTCTGGACTCTGGAGACGAGGACGAAAAAAAGGAGAAGGACCAGTCGGGAGTCAAGAGCCAGATACTCAAGTTCTTTGAGGAGGCTTCGCTGGACGAGCTGTCTCTGATTTCCGGCTTATCTATCAAAAAGGCCAAGAAGATTCTGGAGCTCAGGCCCTTTGATAGTTGGCAGAATCTGGTAAGAGTGTGAGTGTGTGTGTGTGTGTGTGTTAGGGCTGGGCGATATGGACTTAAAATTATATCACGATATTTCATGGTATTTATCGCGATAACGATAAATGATGACAAATCTTAATCCTTACCATCATCAAATACGTAAGGGATAATGAACGGAACGCTCATTAATAAGTCTGTAGTCGGTCCCGACTTATTTTGATTTACTTAAAAAATAGTTCTCCGAAGTTGAGGCGTTGCTTGGCAACTGGCACAAACAATTCAGCAATTCTATCAGCAATCAGTATTTTCCGTCAGGAAAAGTGAACGGGACTACTCGCGGAGTGATATGATGAACGGGACTACTCGCGGAGTGATATGATGAACGGGACTACTCGCGGAGTGATATGATGAACGGGACTACTCGCGGAGTGATATGATGAACGGGACTACTCGCGGAGTGATATGACAGCCGTGAATAGAAGCCAATTCCAGCTCCTTTTTTCTCCGCCTTCCGCCATCGTTGTTCTCCTTCTACATGCCCACGTTTGTCGCATATGTAAACACGTCATTAATTATCGTCATTACCGCGGTATGACAAAATACTTATCGTGGGGAGGACTTATCGCGATAAACAATACGAGTGTGTGTGTGTGTGTGTGTGTGTGTGTGTGTGTGTGTGTGTGTGTGTGTGTGTGTGTGTGTGTGTGTGTGTGTGTGTGTGTGTGTGTGTGTGTGTGTGTGTGTGTGTGTGTGTGTGTGTGTGTGTGTGTGTGTGTGTGTGTGTGTGTGTGTGTGTGTGTGTGTGTGTGTGTGTGTGTGTGTGTGTGTGTGTGTGTGTGTGTGTGTGTGTGTGTGTGCGCCGTGCCGTGCGTCCCCCTTTTATCAAAACATCTTCACTTATTGACTGTTGCTGTCACTAGTTGAATTCATGTGTTTGAAAAGTGTTTTTGTTTTGTTCTCCCACCTCGATTGTCTCCTCTGGCCACCGTAGTGGTACTAGTGGCGATCCAACAGATTTATTCAGCCGAAGTGTCTGTTGTCATATCGTGTCATGCGTTAATTTTCATGCAATATGTTCTATTCTTTTCTCCAGAAAGATGTCTTTCAGAAGGAGAACGGCCTGACGGAGGACCTCGTGTTCGGCGCTAAGGTCGTCCTCAAGGAGAGGAGCGCCGTTCAGAGTCTCATGTCCAAATGTCAGAACATCTCCTCAAAGATGGTGAACCAGGTGACCCAGATGATGACCAAGGGAGCGGGCAGGAAACAGCCCAGCATCCTCAACAGCCAGTGAGAGTCGCACGCACACACACGCAGACCACACACACACACACACACGCACACGCACACGCACACACAACGCATGTAAAACAATACAGACAGAAATAATAAATATATATATATGAAATAACCCTCAACATCATTATATTCATATTGCTATACTACAAGCAGTATTTGTTTTTATATTAGAGTTTGTTGCAATGCGTTATCGTCACGCAACACTGTATACTGATAAAGGGTGGCGCTAGTCTGTTGGGACTTGGCTTTGGAACCGGAAGGTTGCCGGTTCAAGTCCCCGAAACACCTGAACACTGCCGAGGTGCCCTTGAGCAAGTATATAAAATAGCTGCTCCACTGCTCCTTATACTAGGATGGGTTAAATTTAGAGAAACACATTTCACTGTGTGTACATGTATGTGACTAATAAAGAGGATTCAATCCTCCCAGATTTAGAGTCACAAAGTACAAACTGCCTCACTTACTGGCTTCTACTTAAAACCAGTGGACCTGGCTATTGAGCGAGATAAGGGATGGTTATTTAGAGTCATTTGTGAGTGTCGTAGCGGCCCGTGCCACTGCACTTATCGCCTGTGTTTTATTACTTATTGGACATTAATTACCTCCAAATGTGATTGTTTGTCTGCAGGTATCAGCTGAAGCCATATCAGCTGATTGGTCTGAAGTGGTTGTGTCTGTTGCATCAACACAAACTGAGTGGGATACTGGCTGATGAGATGGTGAGCTGGATACTGAATATGACATTGATGTGACATTGACATTATGATGTTTTATCGTTGGTATTACATTTTGTGCTGTACACTTTTCACTGCGCGTGAAACCGTAGCAATGCTCATTAATTGACCAAACTCCTGGTTTGGGCTCGTGCATCAAATCAGTCCAGACGTGACATTGATTAGTCATTTACTATTGTGGCAAGCACTATTTTATATTGAGCAACACCAGAAATCCAAACAATAAGCTAATAAACAAACTTGTAGACACCTGAAATCCATGGCTGTAAACGTCAAGGTATACCCGTGTCCTCTGGTCCATGAACATGAACCACTTTGTCAATATTTCACAATCATCAAAAAATATATAATTTTCTGCGATTTTTTTTTTTTTTTGGGTCTTTTCTTTATTCCTGCCTTTGATTGTATATGTGTTCACAAAATAATATAACCTCAATAAATATAACTGTGTGAGAACAAGATACACACACACACACACACACACACACACACACACACACACACACACACACCACAACCACATGCTAAATGAACACGCACGCCGAGTGAAGACGGATGAAGGACACGAACATTTGTGGTTTTAGCTTTGGATGGAGTGAACAAACAAGATGATCGGACTACCTTTGGAAGTGGATTCCCTCGGACCGCTGGGGGTCTTGGGAGAATGATTTCCGTACTGTTTTTACAGCCCGTCTTTCGTTCATGTGTTTTTCTCCTCTCTCTCTCACCGCTCTCCCTCCCTTATCCCCCCCCCCCCACCCCACCCCACCCCTCTCTCTCACCAGGGGCTTGGAAAGACCATCCAGGCTATAGCGTTTCTCTCTCAGCTCTTACAAGATGGTATTGAAGGGCCGCACCTCATCACAGTACCTGCTTCAACACTAGGTAAATCGCGGACATACACACACACACAGGCTTATAATGGTCATCAGCTGTCAACTCTTTAAATGGCGGCAAAGGCAAGCTGCATTGGTCTGAGGTTCTGTGTCTTCTGCTCTTAGATAATTGGGTCCGAGAGCTGAAGCTGTGGTCCCCACGTCTTAAGGTTCTAGTGTATTACGGTAAGATTCTCCTCATCCAATGGAAGCTTTGTGTGTGCTGTATTGTTTGATTCCAAATCGGTTGTACTCTGGTCACTGTGGAACCACATGTAGACCACAACAAGCTGAGACGGTGTGGCTCTCTCTCCGTGCAGGGTCTGTGGAGGACCGCAGGTACATGAAACACAGCATCCTCAATGGAGATGAAGAGTTTCAGGTCATCGTGTCCACGTGAGTCTTAACCAAATGACCCGTTTAGATCTGCCGTGCGTGCGGTCTGTCAGTTCTCCATACGACCCACAGAATACAATAGATGGCAGGGGCAGTTTGTTCCTGTTGTGTCAGCTGTCTAGTTCACTTTATTCTTGTTCGTTGTGTTCCATTCAAATCATTTTAAAAGCCGTTTCCGGTCATTGTACAGTATGTATTTTTATTTACGTGTGCACGTAAATAAGGTTTCTATGTGATGAAATGCAGACAAACCATCTTGACAATAAATGATAGTTTTCTATCGTATTGTTTGAATCTAAGCTAAGAATTCTTTGTGGTGCTATGTATTTGTATTGTCCTAATTGTGTTGCCGTAAGGTGAAAAACGGTTTTCTTTTCTTTCGCAGGTATAACCTTGCCATAGGAAACGACAGCGACCGTAGCCTCTTCCGAAAGTTGCGTTTGAAGTATGCCATCTTTGATGAGGGTCACATGCTGAAGAACATGAACTCCCTGCGCTACCGCCACCTCATGGCCATCAACGTTAGTGCACCTTCCCGCTCATGCAGCGCACATCTTGTTGTCCCCCCCCCCCCCACGAGACTTAAACAAAATTTAAGCTAAACTCTTTATCATTCAATTAATAATTGTACCTTTATTTCTATGTACATTGAATACAGATACAAATATTATGGTTGGGCGTCTTAAAGGTATGCACGGAAGTAGTTGGAGCTGACACATTTTCAGAATTGTTTTGATTCTAATATTTGCCGCTAGGGGGGGCGCTTTAAATCGTGAAAATCCCATTTTCAGCTGTATTTCTGGAACAGATTGTCCCATTGACCTCAAGTTAAGCTACCAATGAAAGGTCTGCACCGATCATGGTTTTCTGCTTCTCAGGTTCCAAAATGTGCCACCAGGTGGAGCTTTATTACAGAAAAAAAAGCCTTGTTTGTAGTGTCTTAATAAGGAACAGGTAAACATCAAGGGTATGATAAGCAGAAGTGAACATGGAGTCTATAATAAGCGGATGTCAACACGGTTCTCCGCAGGCCCAGCATCGCCTGCTGCTGACGGGCACGCCGCTGCAGAACAACCTGCTGGAGCTGATGTCGCTGTTGAACTTCATCATGCCCTCCATGTTCTCCAGCTCCACCACACAGCTCTCCAAGATGTTCTCCATGGTAACTCTCCCTGTCTTGTCCCCGTCTGCGCCCGTTTTGAAGCCAATCCCCGGATGAATGTTAACGTGCCTAAATGTAGTGGTGGACATACCGTTTTACTTTTTATTATTATTATAATTTTTTTTTTGGTGGGAAGAAAATGAAAAAAAAAGCGCTGACAATGGGAAGTGTGCTAATATTCTATTATTCTTGTTTTTGCTTTTTGTCCAGAAACCACACGATGAGCAGAGTTGCTTTGAGAAGGACCGCATCGCTCAAGCGAGACAAATTATGAAGCCGTTTATCCTCCGAAGGGTCAAGAGTGAGGTGAGCTCTTGGATGTTTCATCTGTCCATTTATAGTCCCAATAAAAAGTCCCTTCGCTGTATGTAGCACATGATGAACATTTATTTAAATTGTAGGATTGCCGTGTTTCCCACATATCTGAAATGTTCTTGTGGCGGTAGCTGGTGTGGGGGGCGTGGCCTGGGGAAAACGATACAAATACGGGTCCAAGGTTTCGGGCAGTGCGTGACGGTAGATTAACAATGCTTAGACTGACGGCTGATTCGGTGGTTGCATCGTGTCGAACGGCTCTTTTTCTCGTGTCCTGTGAGGGATAAAGAGCAGAGCAGTGCAGTGCGCCGGGCAATTTTTCAGCCTGCAAAACACGTCCTGTGTGATCGGCACCTAATGTGACCAATGCGACTGGAGGAAGTGAAAGCCAAGTCCCGGACCTTTTTTATTTTTTTATTTTATTTTATAATTTTTTTGCGATTTAGAAATCCTGCCCGGATGCTTTTTTGGGGTCCCAAAATTGATCCGATAAAAAATTATTATAATAATAAATAAAGATTTAAGAAAGTATACGTCTCGACTCCAGGCAATCGCATCGTGAACTTTTATGCCGGTGTATCGATGCAAATTGGTGAATCTAACAGGAACTGGAGAAGAAGCGTGAGGGATCATTAATTATTTATTTGATCGGGGATGCCGTCAGACAGATTATTATTTTTAACAAAATATACTTAGGTGGCCGTTAATATATCTGGGCGGCCCTCCCAAGTAAAGTCTGTGTGGGAAACGCTGATGAATGTACTTCTAATCATTGTGTGTGTGATCTCAAACAGGTCCTCCAGCAGCTGCCTGCCAAGGTAGAAAAGATTGAGTTCTGCCCCATGACTGAGAAACAGAGGGCGTTGTACCAGGCTCTCTTCAATAACCTCAAGAGGTCCACGACTGGCGCGAGTAAGGGAATCGGATTGCCTTTTGACTTGTACCTTCAGTCTAGGAAAAACTAGAAATTGTACAGCAGAACTAAGCCTTCTCTGTCTCTGTCTGTCTGTCTGTCTCTGCATCTCCCCCCCCCACCTCTCTCTACAGAGCGAGAGCTGTGCAATGTCATGATGCAATTGAGGAAGATGGCCAACCATCCTCTGCTCCACAGACAGTACTACACCACCGAGAAGCTCAAAGCCATGAGCAAGCTTATGCTTAAGGTGGGTCCAACACCTCTCTCTGTGCTTCTTAACCACGCCTTAACTGTATTATTATTATGGTAATATGACACGGGGGGGGGAACGAGTGCTGGCATTCGTCGGGTTTAGACGTTGGAACATGGTATTTCCTAGCCTCTGCTGAGCCCGCCCCTCTCCTCCCCCTCACCTCACACAGGAGCCCACACACTTTGACGCCAACGCGGATCTGATCCAGGAGGACATGGAGGTGATGTCGGACTTTGAGCTCCACCGGCTCTGCCAGCAGTACTCGTCCATCGGCTCTTACCAGCTAGACTTCCATCTGATGCTGGACTCTGGGAAGTTTGTCCACCTCACAGAGCTGCTGGGCACGCTCAAGGACGTGGTGAGTACTGCTGGTCTTACTTATCTTACTGTTTGGTCGTCTTTTTGTTTTATTCAAGAGTCAAGATGTTTAATTGCCATTTGCAACGAAAGCACAGTGGAATGTTTACTCCATGTTTCCCTCCAGCAGTATGAATTTCCTACAACAATAATAAACAATACTATAGTGTGAACAACACTATATACTACTACTATGATATGCTATACTATACACTAGAAAAAAACTACACTATATATATATATATATTACTGTAAAACACGATACTGTATAGTATACTATACTAACCAAAGGCGGCAGGCTTGTTCATTCAGATGTGTCATTATGCTTATGGCAACAGGTTGACTGCGGTTCCAACACGAATGTGTGTGTGTGGTCATGTGTTCTCTTGGCTTGGTAAACATGCTTTAAAGTTTAGGACACAATGATTGGATATTCATATCCGTGTTCTAAATGCAATCAACAAATTGCTTATTATTATTATTAACTACTAGACTTTACCAATCTAAAACGTACTATACTGAATTGGTTTACAATTAGTTATTCCAGTAACTTGGTTCTGGTGGTAAATAAGACATTGTGAAATAGTGTATAGATGTTGGCCTGTTGTCCTGGTCTTTGTGTTGTTGTTGTCTTAACTGTCCTCTCCACCTCCAGGGAGACAGGGTGGTGTTGTTCAGCCAGTTCACCATGATGCTGGACATCGTGGAGATTCTGCTGAGACACCTGAAGCATCGTTACGTCAGGCTGGACGGGTCCACGCCCATCGCAGACAGGTCCGAGCGCCTCTCTGCAGTACCAAGCGCACGTCGGTCATCTTATGGGAGTCAGAGTTTGTCTGAGTTTACTAGGATGGTGGTGGTGGGGTGTAGTTGGTGCACCAACTTAGAAAACTTTTTTTGGTGTGTTCAAAATGATGAACTTCCCTTATTGAAAGATCAAATATTTTAATGCATCAATCGAAAGCACACAATTGTGTTCCGATTCAGAGCCAAAAGACCTCCATGTCTATGGAGTTGCGGCAGTAGATCGGTCTGTTGGGACTTGGCTTGGGAACCGGAATGTCACCGGTTCAAGTCCCTGAAACACCTGGGCACTGCCCTTGAGCAAGGCACCAGACTCCTACACTGCGCCCCGGGCGCTGTATATAAAAAATAGCTGCCCACTGCTCCTACCTAATACTAGGATGGGTGTAATGCAGAGAAACAAATTCCACTGTGTGTGTGTGCATGTGTGACCAACAAAGAGGATTCAATCCTCCAGATTTAGATTTAGAATAAAGATGTCATGCATACGAACGCACACGCCCGTTTCTAAAACAGTAGCACGGCGTCGGTTCACAATAATAATCACAAATGGCCGTCGCAGGATCGGGCTGATCGACCAATATAACAACGACCCGGACATCTTCGTGTTCCTGCTGTCCACGCGGGCCGGCGGCCTGGGCATCAACCTCACGTCGGCAAACGCCGTCATCCTCCACGACATCGACTGTAACCCCTACAACGACAAACAGGCGGAGGACCGCTGCCACAGACTGGGACAGACCAGGTACCCATCCCCCCCTCCCCCACCCCTCCCTCCTCTGATCTATAACCTCTCCTTTAACAATCCCAAACAGTCTTGTGCGATGCGCACACAGGTATTGGGTCTAGGGGTCATTTACATTTCAGTTTTAAATTAAAAACAATTAAATGGTCTTACTTTGGTTTGTTGTTTTAGTTAGCGGTTATTGTTTTTTTTTGCCCGATTGCTTGTGTATTATTATATTCTTGAACACATACGTATTACGTATAAACGTATCCCACAACACACGAGGAGTGTCTTTGTAGTCATGTGTGTGTGTGTGTGTTTGTTTGTGTCAGGACGGTGAAGGTCATTAGGTTGATCAGTAAGGACAGTATTGAAGACAACATGCTGCAACTAGGGCAGAAGAAGCTAAAGCTGGAGCAGGACATGACGACGGCGGACGCAAGTAAGCACACACACACACACACCACACACACACACACACACACACACACACCACACACACACACACACACACACACACACACACACCCCCCCCCGTTGCGCAAATGACTCCCGCAATCTAAACTTTTGAACATAACTCTTGACACTAACTATATGCAATAAATGCTGTGGTAAACCTAAATCTGACTTTAGTCAGTTTTACGCTTTATTATTGTATAATATTATTATTTTCATAATTATTTCCAAAAAAAGGGGTGTATCCTGTTTCCATTGCTACTGGACTAACTGTTGTTTGGGGAATGCACTTCATTGGCTGCAAGTCATAGGCATTGGGTTTTCTATGCCAGGTCAAATCTATCTTCCATGGTTTATCAGCCATGGCATGCAGAGAGGAGAATCTGTGAAACTGATCAGGGTCAAATTAAATGGGTTACTGACAGCAGGCCGGATTATGACTCTGACCAAAAGCCCAGCTTTATTAAGAAGGTTATATCAATTATTTATTAAAGTTACATTAACTGGAAATTATTCTTCTTTCAGGTTGTGAAGGGACCATTCCTGAGGACATGGCATCTTTATTGAAGGCCTCGCTGGGACTGTAAAGCCTCCTTGTGTACTAAACACACTAAGCGTGGTGTACGCTAAACTTCACACTTGTCTGTCTGGTAAGGACAGCCCCAAACGGACCCAACTCTCGATGGACAGTATTCTCACAGAAACCTCATCCCGGGAAAGTGTTTGGACCCCCTGCTCCATACTTGACTCCAGACAGGTAGACACATATTTCATGATCTGGCCATTTCCGTTTTCAAGTCATAGGTTAGGGAGTGGTCAGGTTGTAAATGTAACTTTTCACCTGGACTCGCATCTCGGAAACTTGAGTGCACCTTTAAATACAAGGCTTTGAGCTCTCGTGATTCACCCTGAGTTGTAAACCATGGATATGCTGCCATTTGACTTCCTCTGATCATTTTGAATGGAGAAAAAGTTGACATGCTCCTGCGCAGTAGCTATGTTTCGATACCCTGATGTACTTTAAATACCTCCATTTTCCATGCCCCCCCACCCCCCACTTAGATTGATGGTCTGGTTGAGATCGAGATGGTCCACTTATGTGCAAACTGCAAGGCATGGAGATATTTTCGCTGAGCGCTTATTGCCCCATTTTGAAATCTGCACTCTGGTAGCATATTGGTATTTCAAAAGGTAAGTATTTGATGTGACCTTATCTCGTATTGGCTCATATATATATATACAAAGTGGAAAGGGGGTTGGTGATTCGAGGTAACTTTATTTACGATAATATGAGAGTGATTTGGCAGGAATATTTACAGTTTGGACACTGTGATTGATCAAATGAATCTTCTCTAAACTATATAAAAACATGGTCATGTGGTAACAATTATTCAGTTTGTTCCGTGAATTGTAACCGACTCACTGCAACCACTCCACTCTTATCCCGACTCATATTTGTGCGATGGGGGTTACTTTGTAGTACATGCGGGATCAGGATGCCCGAAAGTGGGAAACGACAAACTAACATGGACTTACAACTAACTCGCCCGCAAATCTCAACTCAACCCCTAAATCGTAGCCGTGTAGGGGCCAATAAAGTATTCTGATTATCTGATGCATTGTTAACCGTTCGGGACGAGGGATTGTCTTGAGGAAACTGACTGACTTTGGTTCTGCTGTCTCCGTTACTTGAAATGAGTTTAGCGGAGGGAGAGGCCGTTTAGTGTACTGTCTAACTAGCTACTGTGCTGTATCTGTTCAGCGGTGTTGTTGAAACTTTTACCACGTCATTTGTATCTTTTTGTATGTTCTTGTTCATATTAAATAATAAAGAAAAAATATGGAAAAAAATCAATGTTTGTCGGGGCTACATTTGTGTTGTAGAAACTCTGGTTGAACGCTCTTACACTTGTAACGTTACTTTCTGCTGTTTTTAGATGTTTTTCAAAATTTTAACTTAATATATTTAGGATTTATTTAAAATTCCAATAATTTGTAATTTTTTATTTTATTTTGTACAATTAACTTAACAAACTTGTTTATCGAAGAGAAACATATTTTTAATTGTGTAGGTGTGTAGGAACAACAATATAACATATTCAAATACACAATTACACTTTTCTTTTTCTCAGAACATAGAATTTCATTGTACATTATATTTCTATATGCTATATAATCAATATTATCTTTACATAAAGCATTAGGGCACCAATTACTAAAGTAAATGTGGTCAACTGATCAGACCAAGAGGAGCTGCATTAGTAGGTTGAGGACATTTGAACTTGACTTGACTTTGCTGTGTAAACCCAATTGATTGGGTTTGTACTCGGATACTTTTTTTGGGGTGGTCAGATATGCCTTTTTTTTTATACATCTATTTTGTTATGTATGTTATCTATTTGCTAGGTATGATTCATTTGCCTGTAATATGTTTTTCGAAATTATCTTGTTTAAAAAAAAAGCAGGTTGGATTCCACTAAAGATCGTTTCTGCTCTTAGAAATGATCGGAGTAACTGACATATCAACTTAATGGTTATATACATCTGCTACAATCAGGTGAAAGGGTCCCATTGGAAATGTTAGTCCTAATACTTTACCATTAAACACATAGGATATAGAACAAAAAGTTTACAATTTTCTTGTTTACTGTGGCGAGTAGCGTCCACACCTGTAGCCGGTAAGGTGGGGATCACACGTGGTGGTGTAGGAGAAATATAGAACGCCTTTACTCAGTTGGCAGCTCTGAGTGTGGGTCCCTCTCTCCGGGAACACCACGCATCTGCCCGCCATGTCGTTGTACAGCACGTCCCTGTCCCACACCTCGAACAGCAGCTGGTTGCCCATCTCCACCGATCCGAAGTCGTACGTGGCGTTCCACACGGGGTCGTTGTCGTTCATCACCGTCTCGGTCTCCTCGTAGATGGCGTTGTAGAAGATCTTCACGTAGGCGTCTGTCTTGGTGAACGAGTCCGCCCTCAGACCCGCCGCCCGCTGGATCTCCAGCTTCAGCGTCCCCCTGCCGGCCCGAAGCGGGCAGCAGTTGTGGTCCAGGTTGGGCGTCGGCGAGCAGTTCTTGGAACCCGGCTGGTCTTCCTGCAGCCGGTTCTCCTTGATGTAGTCTGTGACTAAACTCTTGAGGTTCTCCTTGACCTCCGGGTCCTCCGCCAGATGGTGCAGGGGGAAGATGGCGTAGGACACCACGTCAGGGTTGTCGTGCAGGCTGTTCATCCAGCTATGGTAGGACTCCGATGGATCCGGGTGGTAGAGGATGTCTGGGAAATACCTCTCCCCGCCGATGACTTCGATCTTGTGGGTCATGAATCCTTGGTAGAAGCCCATGCTCATGTTGCCCTTGAGGAGGTCATCACATTTGTTGGAGAAGGAGGCGTTGGCAGGCAGGAAACCCAGGGCCAACCGCAGTTCGATGTTCAGGCAGTGTTTGATCTCGGACTCTGAGAAACCTTTCAAAGTGGCCAGACAGGTCCTGAAGGCGGTGACTCTCCTCACTTTACCACCAAGTTGTACCTTTTTAATTTTTTTAAAGGAATACAAAATGGAATACAACACTAGATTAAAAAAAACACCGTATTTTCAATCACAATGAACACCATTTTAATGAGAATCACCTTTATGGTGTTTATAAGCACATTTTTCTTTTGAGAGTTATGAGAAGACAGTTTTGGGTCAAATAGTCTGTTCTCCGTAACCATCTGACCTGGTGTATGTAGTGTGTTCCATAGGTGTCTATGAGTCTTCTGTACAGCGCTCGGTTCTGGGGGGAACCAACACTCTGTGGGAGGCGCTTCAGATGTTTGGAGAACTCTGTGCTGAGCTGAGGGTGGTCAGCAAGTCTGTAGCTGAGAGGATAAAGAAACAAAAACTGTTCCAACTTAGTTCAAAGGTAACCTTAAGCGGCGGGTCTTATACACTTATACAGCATATGACCTATGCCAGAGGTTCCTGAACTATTCTTACAAATGTTCCCCACCAAAGTTATTTTTTTCAACCAAGCAACCCGTTCACCGGCACTAAATCCTTTTTGGGAGGGAGAATAAAGTAAATCATTATAAATAATGTATGTGCGTATTATTTGGCGAACATGGACATTAAAATGGTGATGCAAATACTTTGGTTTCACTGAAAAACAACATGAGCTGTGATTTCTGTCGTTCGAACGATGCACTTGATATTACAATTTTCAAGTTACCCCCCTGTAATCCTTCAACGTACCCCTAGGGGTAAGTATACCCCCATTTAGGAACCACAGACATATGCCAATGTTTTAATTCATGTCCAATGAATGCTTGGACTGTCTATTGATGTTCTCCCCCCACACAAACACAACATGCATCCACTGGAATAGATCCCCTCCCCTCCCCTCCCACATCCACATCACATCCTGGTTGAACCAATACAGTCTCCACCTGTAGTAGGTGCAGCTGATCTCGTGGATGGCGAAGGTGGCCTTGTCCACGCTGTGCTGCGAGCGGGCGAACTTGGCCATGTCCGAGCGGCTGCCGCCCAGCACGGCCCGGCCCACGTTCTCCAGGCTCAGGCCTGCACCCCAGTTGTTGTTCACCATGGAGCTGGAGCTCCTCAGCAGGGAGTCCACCGAGTGGTGCAGGGCGCTGGACAGCTGCTTGCTGCAGCGGCTCAGCGGGCGCCAGTCCAACACCGCCGCCGGCAACCTCTCCTCCTGGGGGAGGGTGGAGGAGGAGGAGGAGGAGGAGGAGGAGGAGGAGGAGGAGGGATGGGATGGGAGGGGTATTTGGGTAAAGGGTGGAGAGGAAAGGCAAAATCAAGCTGTGGGAGTTTTAAGGAATGTAAGGAGGTTAACTGGTTCAAGAGGAGGAACCGGCCGGAAATTAAAGACTCAAGATGGAGAGGAGTAGAACATTGTATAACACAGCCCATGGCGGCAAGGAAGAGAACACTGATTATGTTTTTTTTGTTTTGGTAGTTCATTTCCCCCCTCACCTGTCCTGCGTGGAAGCGGTTGGGACAGAGCGTGCAGGTGTGGTTGTCGCTCAGGTGAGCTTTGACGTTGATGACGTACGCCCCGGTTCTACGCAGACGCACCACGTCGAAGCCCTCCCCGGCCAGGTTGTGTCCCGGGACGAAGGGAGCCTTCTCGCACTCTGGCCCGTGGGCCACGCGGCAGCCCCGGACCTCCAGGAGGAGCAGTGCCATCACCGAGGCCCACCGGATGAGGCGCCCAAAGGGCTGTAGTAGTCCTTCTGCTGCCATTTTTTCCCCCTGGAAAAAGGTATTCAAGGGGAGGCTTCATACTAAATTGTGTTACGATTTCCAGGTTCAAGAAGTCAACCAAAGTAGGTTGAGTAGGATAGAATAGGAGTAAATGGCAGTGCATGCATGATTGCAGTAAGATTTGATTAACAAATCCATCAAGAGGGGGGGGGGGGGGGGTTTGGAATGTTTTGGGCTGTGAGTGCACACCGAGGATCCTCCTCACCTCAAACTGGACCTCTTGCCTCTGACGCTGGCGTGTCAAAACATGCATGAGTGATCGTGCGTGTTATGAAGGAATGAAAAAATAAGGAATATAGTTTTTACCTCGGACGGTGGGTTCTTCTTGTCCTTGGCTGGTCTAGCCTTTCTTCCTCCTGACCGTTTTACTACAGTAAGAAAGCTGGAAATGGGAGTGGGTGTTTTGCGTCCAGGCGACTACGCCTCTTGATTTTAACCAGCTGAGTATTTAGATTGTTCTTTTGGTTTGCCGTGTGCCCACTAACTCCTGTAATAAGAGCCTTCTGCAGAAGGTTTTCTCTGATGAGAGTGAGCTTACAGACAACCCAGAGCAGTCTGGCTATGCTGAAAGCCTGCAGAGTGCACTCTTCTTGTGTGTGAACCCTGCTTGTGAAAGGGACCGAGGGAGCTGCCCTGCTCCAGGGCTCTGCCTCTCCTTTCTTCCTTTTTCTCTCTCTCACCCGCTCTCTCTCTCTCTCTCTTGCTCTCTCTCTCTTGCTCTCTCTCTCTCTTGCTCTCTCTCTCTTTTGCTCTCTATCTCTTGCTCTCTCGCTCATTTTTTGTCGTTCACTACCCCTGCATGACCGGATTTTGTTTTTCCTTTTCAAAACCTGTGTGTGTGTGTGTGTGTGTGTGTGTGTGTGTGTGTGTGTTGTGTGGTGTGTGGTGTGTGTGTGTGTGGGAGAGTGTCCAGGGGGATGGGGGACGTTTTCATAGTCACAAGAGACGATGTGGATTTGGACGGCCTTTTTCCGGGAAGTGTGGTGTGTGTATGTGCATGCTTGTGCTTTCATGCGTGCATGTGTGTGGTTGACATGCATGTGTGTGAGTGTGTTTGTATAATGTCTGAGCCAGCCTGTCTGGGCGCTGATAACCAAACCACACCATTAAGTCAGGGTCTCCATTGTCTGTGTAAGGGAAGGGGTGACATTGTCTATGGTTAGAGCGTGGTTTCAGGAAGCAGTTGACATACTGTGTATGTGAACATGTTTCTTCTGTATAGTTTCATGCTGTATGTTGCACTACTTATCACTTTCTACCTGTATTAGTCATTCCTTGCCTTCCTTGCCTAGCCTACTACGTTTGTCTGTCTTTAAATCATGTTATTTAAAGGTCTGTGTATAATAGAATATTCTAAAATATTCTTTTGATTTTTGTAAAAAATAAATGTTTTTTCTTGTATTGATCGTAATTTATGAAAATTCAACTATTTTCTCATGTGCCCAAATGTGTTTATTAGTCAATCTGGTTACAGTGTCAACACCAGATGGCGCCAGAGTTATTTGGTACCGAGCAATGATTTAGTCGTGGCGATAATAATCAGTTTACTTCTATCTTATCGGATGAAGTCATTTTTAAGATTGCATTTTTAAGCCTGGTTATCATTTATATAAAATATAGAATTGTGATTGTATCTTTAGATAATTGAATTGCAAACAAATTACTCTTAACAACTAGCTCTTACATCTTTCCTACTGCACCATTCGGTATTCAAAATCGAATTTGACTAAATACATGTTTACCATTTTAACAGATGTAAATCAAATGTTCTCCGTTGTGTTGTACTTGATGATGCTGCTGGTGACATTTATTTGTGTCAATCCTGTTCATCTACATTTAAAATACCTTTATGTGATTATACAAATAAAATTTACTGACTTTATGGATTCCCCAAACCACACTCACAATCTTGTTTTTATCCATATGAATGTGTATTGGTATGTTGTGTTTGACTCACTGATTAGGCTTTCCTAAGTTGTGTAATAACCTTATTCCCAAATGCATGTATTTGGAATTGGGGAATTAGATTAAACCCATGTCTGTTTTTTCCGTTTGTTTTTAAACCAGTACATTTCTGCCAAATATTGCACTTGGAAACTACTTTGCAATATACTTTATTGAATACCAAATATTTGGATGGGAGCACCATACTGATAGAAATGTGTTCCAGTTAGCATTGTGTTAACTTGTTACACTCATTGCTAATTACCCTCTGGACATGGATTCCTCAATATATTTTCACAATTTACACATGCAGCTACGTTCTGGAACTTCTCTGTCCTGCCTTTCACACACATGGCTTAGCAAAGCTGGAATAGATGGGGCAGCCAAGGGAAAGTCCTGCTGAGGCAACACTTATACGTATATTCCACCTTCTGCTTCTCTCTGTGTGTCCTCTTCTGAAATGCCACATATTATTAGTACTATTAGGGCAAATAGGACATTAGATTGGATTTTAGTGGTATTTTATATTAATATTTGTATAGAAAATCTATTTATAAATTTTTTTTAAGTTATCAAGATCATGATGACCCAACGACTCCAAATCAATAACATAATGTATTACTACATTGGACAAATTGGACACACTTAAGTACTTTTTAGTTTTTTCATGCTGAGTGAAATGCGGTGGTTGACTTTCAGTTTCTGGTTGACTGTGCCTGCCCCTGTATGAGGCAATTTACGGCAGTAAACCACACATTCTGGGGTCACATTATAGCATGGGAATCAATGTATAAACTGCATTGTATTGCAACTTTACTTCTCTTTCCTTTACAAATGAACTAGTGTCATCCTCATATCTCGGACTCAAAGACTATTAATCAGACTTGTTTGAATAAATTACTTTGGCATTTGTGGTTTAGTAGTTCATTATTGAACATCATCTTAGCTTTTGGACAATATCAGCGATGATAATGAGAATAATATCAGTTACTTCCGTAAGTGTTAACATAAGTAACATATATTTATATGTCATTGAACCATGAATCCATGTCTATGGATGGACATATAACATCTAAGATAGGTAAGTTAAGATTAGAGTAATTCTATACACATTTTTAACAAACAGATGGAGTCATAAATAAGGCTATGAACTAGTTTACTTCTGCAGCTTGTTGGAGGGAGAAGTCATTTCAAGCATTGTGTGCTTTTCAGCAGTTATCATTTTGCTCAATATAAAATATTAATTGTGTCTTCACATCTAAAAAAAAAAATCTAAAAAAAAAGGAAATGAAAAATAATTGAATGACATCTTTTTATTCAGGAGTATTCATGGTAGATACAGACATTATCATTAAATAGTTAATATTTCACTGTGGATGTTTTGAAAAAAAAAACAAGCAATAGCTATGAGAAATCGAATTAGAAAGTATACATGTTTACCCTGATTGATATTTTGAATCAAATCAATTATCAAAAGTTGTGTGCTATATTGTAAGTGCTTGATTCCAGCTTTCTTTTTTCAAAGAACCATATGACACACGTATGTAGTTCAAAATCCAAAGGGAAGCTGGAATGATTCTAAGCCTCTATTCCTGTGCCTCTTCCTCTGGCAGCAGCACTGCGGTCTCCCTCTCTGGTGTTTGTTCCTCTATTGGCTCATAGCTCTGGCTCCTCCTCAAAGCCCTTCTCCTTCTCACCAGGAGCATCCCTCCTACGGCTAGCAGCACCAACAAACCGATGATCCCGAAGCTCAACCCAGCCTTGGATCCTGCGGTCATCTCGCCAGGGGCTAGATGAAGCTGACGCACAACGTCCTTCACGTCCTCTGGCTTGACCGGTGTCCACGTCTTGCTCTGTCCCACTCTCACCCAGCTCCGCCCTCCCTCACTCAACACCACCACTGTACTCATTGTACCCATTGTGCTGATCATCGGTGGCAGAGTGAAGGGAGGCAGTTGGATGGGCAGCAGTTGACCACCTGTGAACAGTCCCGACTGGACGCAGTAGAGGACCTCACAACCGTCACTGATGGCGGCGAGGTGCTGGCTGAATTGTGCCGGGCACCGTCTCTGGTTCCCTGCCATTCGGTTGGATGACTCGCAGCTGAAGAGGCCTCCGAACGGTACAGCGTATGCAGTAGCCATCTCGTAGTCGTCACTCACGCAGATCATCAGACCATCAGACAGAAACTTGACTGGGAAGAAGTATAGAGGGCAGCTCTTGGTTTTGGTTATGGGATTCAGAAGGGAGGGGCCATAGATCCCTCCAAACAAGTACCCCGAATTATCTGGGGCCTGTCCGTCAATAGCGCACCAGTAGGTGTTGACCTTGGCTGTGCGTACGTAATAGTTGTTGCCGCACACTGTGCGGTGGCACGTGAACATCAAATGGCAAGTGTACGCTACTTTGTGACACTCGTATTTATTGTAACTTTCCTGCCTCACTTCTGAACGCAGCAGAGTGCTGATATATGGCGAGCGGCAGGAGAAGTCTCCTGTGACCGGGTTTTTCCCGGCAAGGGCCTGACACAGCGGATCGGCGTCTGAGCTGAGCGGAAAACACTTTTGGAAGACACCGCCGAAGCTGAGGTTGGTTGCCGGACCCTGGCACGACCGGTCGTCCATGTTGGCCTGGAAGTTGAAGTTCTTGGATTTGATGTCGATGCAGCCCCGGCGCGTGTTGACGGCGTAGTAATGCTTTATGGCGTGACTCACCGACAGAGCCACCTTGCCGACCGTGGGCGCCGGCATGTCGGGGAAGGTTTGGGTGTTGATAAAGTAGTGCAGTGGAAGCCCTGAGCGGTCAATGGCCACCAGGTTGTTTCTGGTGCTCTCCTGCCACTTCTGCAGGGTCATGCCGGGGTAAAAGGGTACACCTCCGTGACTCTGGGTGAGGGAGTAGGAGATGTTGGACTGGTACGCCTGCAGCTCGGAGCTCGCCGTGGCATCTTTGCTGCTTATGTCGAACTTGAGTTTGTCGAAAAAGTTGAAGCCGGCCAGTAGTGAGATGGAGGTGGTTTGCGACGCACTGTCAGCCACGTAAGAAGATCGAAGGTAGTCCTCCTGGACCAAAGAAGCCCCGGCGTCAACATCAGTGACTACGTGGGTTCCATAATTGAGCACCATCTTCTCCGAGAGATACACTGCATACTTGGTCTGGTTGTTTTCAATGGCGTCTGCTATCTGTTCCGCTTGCTGAGCAAAGCGGGAGTCCACGGTGAAATCGGGATAGGCTTTGGCAGTGTAGACCAAGTTGCGGACCTATTGAGGGACAGAGTTTAATGCAAGATTGTGTCGTCATTTATTAGGTGTCCCAAAATACATCACATTTAGTGTAATTTCTGTAATGAGTAGCTTTTTCAGAATATTTCAAAATAAGTTCAGAAGTTAATATAAGATTCATTGTTGTTTGAGTAATTTAACGCTTCCTAAATGTTCACATTTTCAAACAATTAATAATAATTGACTGCTATCAAGCTGCTATTATGCGGTTATGCTGCTATTATGCAGCCCTGTCCTTTTGCCATAACTTAATTATTATAAGTTATAAGTTAATATTTTAAGCGTTTTGTTTTGGGATATCGGCCGACACATTATCCCCTTTTGGAAGCCTTTAGTGAATCCAACACCTCTGTCTTTGCACATTGCAAAGTGTTGCAAACACTAGGGTGAATATAGAAAGTGTAGAAATAGAAAATATAGAAAAATATTATAGCAAAAAATATATATATTTTCATTATTTAACGTAAGGTATGTTGCCAAGTTATTTAAATAAAGTCATATGTAATGTATATCTCACTTTATATATATATATATATATTTATATCGCACTTTACTGTAACATCTGCACTCTGGTTAGATGCCAACTTCCTTTCGCTGTTCTGTACTTCTGCTGTGCAATTTAATCGAATCAAATCAGATGTCATTGACACGATGACAATACGCGTTATAGCACTGTTGAACTTTTTTGCGTTTTTTGAGTGAAGATGCAGCAATTTTTATTTTCTATTGAGTGCATTTAAAGTATAAATGAGGCCCAAGACATCACTGCTGTGTTTAGCTAGCTTGTATAGATACCAGATATGTCAGATAACACAGGTAGTGTCTATGTACTTTATCTTTTATTTATTTGTTGTAACTACTAACAGTTAATGATTAATGTGTCACAATCCTCCCCAACGCTGTGTTCCCTGTGGTTCTTTGTTTGGTAGATAGCCTACATAAGTTTGGTCAACTGAATGTATTTTTATGTATTTATATTATTATTATTATTATTATGATAACAACTATTATGAGTAGTAGTTGTAGTAGTATATTGAAAACAAATAATTTAACAATGCTGTAACTTACTCAAAATAAAACTTAGATTATTCTGAAACCCAAGGGGCTTTGGGTTTCATGAGAGAGAAGTAGCTCAATAAAGCCCATGTAATCATTTTAAAAGACCATAAAAACACTGTTTTTGATAGATTATTTATAAAAAACCCACCTGTACTCTCACTGTGCTGGATGAATCTTTGACCTGGTGCGTTTTTAATCTCTGGTTCTCAACCGAAAACTTGGCATTCAGCTCAGGAAGGAAAGATATGCCCATGTTGATAGTCTGAGACGTGGAGCTTTTGGCCTCCGTCCAGGAGCTGAGGATCTCAGAGTTGGACTCCACACCGGTCTCCTTCTGGGGAACGACAAACACCTCATCTGGTAGGAGGTACAGGCCGTCCTCGGTGGTCTGACACTGGGAATAGCTGAAGTTCATGACCCGACCCATGTCCACGTTCCTCAGGTTATCCCAGCCTCCGCCGGGCAGCACTTCCAGGGCGGTGATGGAGGAGTTGAGGGACGCCCGGCACTGGCTCAACCAGTTGGTCGGGCGACCGAGGGGGTGAAGGGAGCAGGAGGGGAGAAGGAGGAGGAGGAGGAACGGCACTGCTCTCCATGCCATGGTTAGTTCAGAAATGAACACAGGAGCTGTGTTTCAGATTTTTGTTGTGGGACACTTCCTCTCTCTGATCAAATACTCAATCACATGATGTATTGTAGACTAAGGCATTAGGGGAGTCACTTCCTTAATACCTACCTACTCAAAGCACAACCCAACCTTATCTGAACCACCGTTATCAGACATAAAATATGCATCTTTAATTCATGTGTATTTGCTCAAGTTGATAAAATTCCTTCGTCCTAAGGTCAACTATGGTTTCTTGAGGAATTCTGAAAAATATTTTTCAAGGTTCAACACCATTTGTTACCATATGTTGCCGGTATAACCAAATACCTCCCAAACTGTAACACCATTACAATAAGAAGAAGTAGCTAAATTCTACTGAGAAGTTTCAGTTCACTTTTAGTCAAATATGTTTCACTTTGTGGAAGTGGCGGTCATCGGAAAAGCATAGACAGACGTCACACTTGAAAAGGCAGTAACTTGCAAAAACTGTGCAAAATAAGTTATTTGGCTAATTATAACCATGATTCTAAAGGGACTTCCAGAGACGTACACATTTTTCGCCATTGATACGACACAGAGCAGTGATGAGCTGACATTTACCCAGTTCAAAAGTAAACTACGGAGCTACGAGGAGACAGAAAAGTTTGACACTCAAGACAAATCTGACAACGTGATGAAAGTAAACATATCATTGATGACATGTTACGGATGCGGAGGCCAAGGTCACATGGCAAGAGAGTGTCGTCGGAAAGGAGCCAGTGTAGCCAAATGGTGCAGCTACCATAGAAGCTCTACACACAGCGATGACACATGTAGGGGAAAATCCCAGCAGAAAGACGATGCAAAACAGACTGCGGACAGACAAGAACGTGAGGAAGAACATACGTTTGTATTCACAGTCAGTCAAGGATTCCTCCCAGGCACTATTAGAAGAAACTAATGGCTAATGGTAGACTGCAGAGCTACATCCCACATCATAACAGAGGAAAACAGGTTAACGATATTTGAAGAGACTTTTGACCCAAAGTCACACTACATGGAACTAGCTGACGGAACCAGAATGAACAATGTGGCAATGAAACGGGGCGACGCAGAGGTGTTCTTACAGGACTCAGAAGGAAGATGCGTCGGAGTCACACTGAGGAATGCTCTATTCATACCACCGTACCCTCGTACCCTGTCTATGATATCAGAGACTGGGGAGAAGTTAGTATATAACTTAAAGAAATCCCTTTACGGTCTGAAACAGTCTGGAAGAAACTGGTACAAACTCCTAAATGATCATCTAGAGAAAGACAACTTTACAAGAAATCTATCTGACCACTGTGTATATAGAAAGGAGGTAGGAAATGAGACGATTATGGTACTCATCTGGGTTGATGATTTAATCATCGCCGCTAGCAGTAACAAACTTCTGAACAGTTAAAAAGAAAACATGAAAGCCCAGTTTAATATGAAGGATCTGGGGAAAATATCATCTTTCCTGGGAATTCAGTTTGAACAAAGGGGAGAGGAAATCTAAATGAATCAGAAAACATACATCCAAAACAATTCTTGATAGATTTGGAATGTCAAACTGTAAACCTAGATACACACCGTGTGAATTAAAAGTAGAAGGTGACCAAAACGAGTGACACCAACAAGGTAAATCCCAAAGAATACCGTGAGATTATAGATTTTATCTATGCTATGACTTGAGTAGTTAAAATACTATATAAACTAGTATAGTATACTAGTTAATATACTACAGTAGTTAATGATCTTCTCCTTACAATGGACAGCAATGCAAGCTCCTTGCTGGTGCTGTTCGACCTTAGTGTCACCTTCGACAAAATCGACCACAGCATTCTCCTTGATCGTCTTGAACACTATGTTGGCATTAAAGGTTCGGCTCTTCTCTGGTTCAGATCTTACCTCACAAATAGAAAGCAATTTGTTCTTTGTGAGGGTCGGTCCTTGGTCCTCTGCTCTTTGCAATCTACATGCTCCCTCTTGGTGATATAATTCGCATGTATTCGACGTATTCGATATGGAATACGTTTTCACTGTTTCACTGTTAAATCTATATTCCTATCAAGTCAAATGACTCCTCCCAGATCCAGAAAGTTGAATCCTGCCTGACTGCGATTAAAAGATGGATGTCCCAAAACTACCTGCAGCTTAACTGTTGTGCCCCTACGCTCTAATCGATCCCAGGTGTTGCCCATCGTAATCGGGCCGGCTGAGAACAATGAACACCGGGGAGCTATCCTTCTTAAGGCTGCCGAAGACCGACGTCGGGGCTTGATCATTGCGTACCTTACCGAGAACCATCCTGACGAAGACCGACGTTGGGGGCGAGACCATTGGGAACCTTCTGCCGAAGACCGATGTCGGAGGCGAGTTCACTGAGAACTCCCTATGTCTCCAGCTCCTAGCTTCCAGGCTAGCTCCCTGTGTCTCCAGCTCCTAGCTCCCAGGCTAGCTCTCTGTGTCTCCAGTTCTGTGTCTCCCCCCCCCCCCAAGGACCCTCTCCACGTTCCACCCTCTGGACCATCTCCCCGTGTACTTTGTAACCTATCCAATCCTGTTGTTTTTGTGTTTCTGGATTTTTTTCAGCAAAGACATTATCCGCTGTTTTGGGTGTCCTGTGTCTCTTCTTCTGGGTTCTCTGGCACATTTGACTCGCCGGTCTCATTGGGTCCTAACATTAACACAGTAAAAACAGAGATGATAATCATCGTCCCGAAGCAACAACGACCACTATTTGAAGATGTCACACTGTTGTTTGAGGGCTCTACTGTGGCCCAAAGCTCTTGTGTTAAAAATCTTGGTATCCTGTTCGACCCAATGCTATCTTTCAATCAACATGTAAAATGTATAACCAGAACTGCATTTTTCCATCTTAGAAACATTGCTAGAATACGACCAATGCTGTCTGCTGCGGATGCAAAGACACTCATCCACGCTTTTATATCGTCTACACTAGATTACTGTAATGCACTGTTTTCTGGATTACCGAATTCTGCTACGAAAAGCCTCCAGCTTGTGCAGAACGCTGCTGCTAGACTTTTGACTAGGACCAGAAAGTTTGACCACAAGTTTGACCTACTCCAATTCTGTCCTCGCTCCACTGGCTTCCAGTTAATGCGAGGTCAGATTTCAAGGTGCTACTACTTACTTATAAATCCAACACGGATTAGCACCCTCATATACCTGAAGGACCTTACTGTTCCCTATTGTCCTTCTCGGCCCCTCCGGTCTTCAGGAGCCGGCCTTCTATCAATCCCAAAAGTCATAAAGAAATCAGCAGGGAGTGTTCTCCTACCGTGCGCCCTATTTGTGGAACAGTCTGCCACCTGTAATCAGGGAAGCATACTCTGTTGAAATATTTAAATCTAAACTTAAAACCTACCTTTTTACATTGTCGTTTGGCGCCTAGGAGTGCCCCTCAGCTCTCATTACAGCTAAATCGACCCGTTAGCCAGCACTAGGCTACCCCTGCTGCCGATAGGTACTAGACTAGAGGTTCTCTACATGTTCCATTTCCACCCTACCCCATCTAACCATACCGCAGTCTGCTTCTGTTTTCCAGTGTGTTGTGCAATGACAATACATTTGAATCTAATTTAATCGAATGTACTACACACTGTAGTCCAGTTTGTGTTTGTGTAACGGACGCCAGCAGGTGGTGCTGTGCAGTAAACCTCACTCCCCGACGCCTAAATAGGCATTCTGGTAATGAAGCCTGTGAGTTTTAGCTCTCACGTTAGAACGTCGCACCTCATGCCGTTGGTCGTTAGTTCGAGCCCAGCGCGGGACACTGGCATTTGGATGTCTATGACACTGTTTGACGTAAAAGTGGTCTGCTAAAATGGACCATCGTAGCTTCCGTCGGCAATCTTGTTGTGCCCCTGCGCTCGAATTGATCCCAGGTGTTTCCCATCATAATCAGGCCGGCTGAGGCCAATGAACACCTGGGATCTTCCCTACTTAAGACCGACGTCGGTGCTAGACCATTGCGCACCTTACTGAGAACCTTATGGCTCCAACCCCCCCACTCCAAGGACCCCCTCCGCGTTCCACCCTCTGGACCATCTCCCCGCGTCGACCACCCCACGTAACCTACCCTACCCTACCTTGTGTTTTTTATTGTGGAGATTTTTCAGTAAAGACATTTTTCTGTTGTTTTGGTTGTCCTGTGTCTCTTCTTCTGGGTTCTCTGGCACATTTGGCTCGCCGGTCTCATTGGGTCTTAACAGAATGGTCTAGCCTAAATTGAGCCAAGCCAGGAATCCAGAAGCAGGGAGCGGGAAACCAACTGAGTTAGGCTAGCTCCCTGTGTCTCCAGTTCCTAGCGCCCAGGCTAGCTCCCTGTGTCTCCAGCTCCTAGCTTCCAGGCTAGCTCTGTCTCCAGTTCCTAGATACCAGGCTAGCTCCCTGTGTCTCCAGTTCCTAGCTCCCAGGCTAGGTCCCTGTGTCTCCAGTTCCTAGCTCTCAGGCTAGCTCCCTGTGTCTCCAGTTCCTAGCTCCCAGGCTAGCTCCCTGTGTCTCCAGCTCCTAGCTCCCAGGCTAGCTTCCTGTGTCTCCAGCTCCTAGCTTCCAGGCTAGCTCCCTGTGCCTCCAGCTCCTAGCTTCCAGGCTAGCTCCCCGTGTTTCTGGCTCCTAGTTTCCAGGCTAGCTCCCCATGTCTCTAGCTCCCCGCTTCCAGGCTAACTCCTCGTGTCTCTAGCTCCCAGGCTAGCTCCGTGGCTACGCCAGCACCTCGTGGTTCCGAACCCATAGTTTTCCGGGCTGGTTTCACATCTGCTCCGTGGCTACACTTGCATCCGAGGACCCCGCTAGCTCCTGGTGGTTCCGAGCCCATTGTTTTCCGGGCTGGTACCACATCAGCTCCGTGGCTACGCAAGCACCTCGTGGTTCCGAGGCCATCGTTTCCCGGGCTGGTTCCACATCTGCTCCGTGGCTACACCTGCCCTCGATGACCCCACCAGCTCCTGTTGGTTCCGAGCCCATTGTTTTCCGGGCTGGTTCCACCTCAGCTCCGTAGCTACACCTGCTCCCAAGGAAGACCCCCACTTGCTCCCGAGGAGGACCCCCACCTGCTCCCGAGGAGGACCCCCACCCGCTCCCGAGGACCCCCACCCGCCTAACTGTCTCGCGGACCCCTCTCTGCCGAAGACCGACGTCGGGGGCGATATCCTGAGAACCCGGGGCTCTCGGGCGGTTGTCTGGTGCCTCCCCTCAGGGGGGGGATACTGTTGTGCCCCCGCGCTCTAATTGATCCCAGGTGTTTCCCATCATAATCAGGCCGGCTGAGGCCAATGAACACCTGGGATCTTCCCAACTTAAGGCTGTTGAAGACCGACGTCGGTGCTAGACCATTGCGCACCTTACTGAGAACCTTATGGCTCTCAGTGGTGCAGAGTCCACCCTCTGCACCATCTCCCCGCGTCGACCACCCCACGTAACCTATCCTACCCTACCTTGTGTTTTTGATTGTGGAGACTTTTCAGTAAAGACATTTTTCCGTTGTTTTGGTTGTCCTGTGTCTCTTCTTCTGGGTTCTCTGGCACATTTGGCTCGCCGGTCTCGTTGGGTCTTAACAAATCTCCTGCGATCCCATATGCATATCAGGCAACCCCAAGTGGTTAATACCTATTTCAATCGCCTAAATTCAACATCAATGTATTTATGAACCTCCTTGTTAATTGATATATGCCCCCTCATAATCCGTTACATTGTGTGTGGCCATTTAAATAAAATACAAAAGAGAAGTGACATTGTTGGTGAGGTAAAAACATGAGATTCATCTCCACTTCCCATAATGCTACCTCCCTGAAAACACCTGTTTTCACACAACATGCATTTGTGAGTTACGTTGGCTTCTACATTATTAACAGTTTGACAACTTCCAAGGGGGACCATTCACTCCCTTTTTTACTAGTAAAGAATAGATTAATACACATATCAGCCTGTTCCCGTCCCATACTCGTCCATTGACGCTTGGTCAGATTCCCCGGCGTCATGCTCAAGATGACACTTACCTCAAAGAACTATAATTTAGCAAGAATTTATGCCATCTTGATGCAAAGGGTGGCCAATGACTCATGGGTAATATAGGCATTTATTATCATATTATTACTATCAATGTATCTAAAAAGGCATTAGATTAGATTCAAATTGATTGTCATTGCACAGCACAAGTACAGTACAGAGAAAATCATTGATATGTGGCCGAACCCTCTTCTACATTGCGCCTTCCCGACAAGGTTGAACAATCTTGGCACGACCACTTTTGCACTACTCGACCATGACATATTCAGGTTGTGGAACTACCTGGCAACCACTGGAATGGAAGGGCGACACCTGGTGGTGGGATGTTATCAATGTTATAAATGTTGTCAAAGTATTTATTTTAATCTAATATACAGTAAATGTCAGTGTTCTAAAATGTATGGATGTATTGGTCTACAACAATGATAGATGTAGGCCTACTTCGTTTCACAATTGTGAAACTGTCGTGGGTAAGTAATCTCGGAATTGAAAATGTTTTAGAAAAATATTCTATAATATAATCAAGCAGAACCCACTAATCGCCTTCCACATGATAGCATGATATCAATCACTTCTGTCATAGAGACTACCGGTTGGAAACAGTGAAAGGGACCCAGTGTGGCCCTCAGCGGGGCTTCCTTGATACTCCTGGTATTCCCAGTGTGGCCCTCAGCGGGGCTTCCTTGATACTCCTGGTATACCCAGTGTGGCCCTCAGCGGGGCTTCCTTGATACTCCTGGTATACCCAGTGTGACCCTCAGCGGGGCTTCCTTGATACGTCTCCTGGTATACCCAGTGTGGCCCTCAGCGGGGCTTCCTTGATACTCCTGGTATACCTAGTGTGGCCCTCAGCGGGGCTTCCTTGATACTCCTGGTATACCCAGTGTGGCCCTCAGCGGGGCTTCCTTGATACTCCTGGTATACCCAGTGTGACCCTCAGCGGGGCTTCCTTGATACTCCTGGTATTCCCAGTGTGGCCCTCAGCGGGGCTTCCTTGATACTCCTGGTATACCCAGTGTGGCCCTCAGCGGGGCTTCCTTGATACTCCTGGTATACCCAGTGTGGCCCTCAGCGGGGCTTCCTTGATACTCCTGGTATACCCAGTGTGGCCCTCAGCGGGGCTTTCTTGGCGGGCGCTTTCTTGCGTCGAGGCGCATTAATTGCTCCCTTCTTCTGTGCCACCCTTTTGCTTTAGGAGGTATTGTGGTGTTCTCAACACAGGAAAGCGTTCTGATTTGTACATTTAAATGTATACAAGTTATGATTGGTTGTTACCCGAGTATAAATGGGAAGGACACGCCTCTAGCAGGCCTCTCTCAAGGGGGCTTCCTTGATACTCCTGGTATACCCAGTGTGGCCCTCAGTGGGGCTTCCTTGATACTCCTGGTATACCTAGTGTGGCCCTCAGCGGGGCTTCCTTGATACTCCTTGTAGGAGCCAATTTAGGAATTGGTTCATTAATATGTCCTATATTCATGTTTTGATATTTCAATTTGATAATAGTTTAATAGTCTATAGTTTAAAAAGATTTGTCATGATTTCATGATTTGATAAGACTTTGTTTGTTTAAAAAGAGACAATGAGACAATATGTGATAAAAACATTTCTTTATTTTGATAGACCGGAACTGTCATGTGACCACTTATATCAGCTGGGTAGAAGGCAGCGGGAGATTTTGAATGGAACCAGCGTAGATAGTAGCGTCATAGTTTTTGACCGTGCGACGAGCGATTTGACATGTTATGTTTTTCTTTTATTAATTAAATGGTAAACTATACACGTGGTCCTGTCGTTCGCGTTCAAGACTCCCGTTATTCACCTACTCTGGCTTCAAGGGTGTTCAAAAACTCACAGACGTTTGGATATTACACCTACATTTAGTCAAAAACTAGCTACGGAGCTTGTTAACCTGCACCGGACTTGGAACTGGATGGAACCGAACGAGAGATAACAGCATGAAGTAGGAACACAGCCAATCCTTTGACTCTACGACAAGGTAATGAGAAGCCTTCATGTTGTATATTGCCTGCCAGAAACGTGGCGAAGATAGAAGGCTACGGCCAATGAATAAATATGAATATGAACGTCTAAATATACTAACGTTAACTACTCGGAGCTAACGTGACTGAATGCCACGAAAGTGAAAGTTTCCCTGCAGGCGAACTCACGTCGCAACTTTAACTCAACCAAGCAGAGTCCGTCATAATATTAGAAGCTGTTTTGCATTTGTTCTGAATAAGAAAAGTGACTTTTAAGGTAAAGGTGCTTTTGAACACTGCATGCAAACTTGAATGAGCCACTCCGCAATTGTTAAGATGGATGGGGAAAAGGAGCATAAAGACGTGGGAAATCCTAAAGAACAGGGAAGGTCACGTAAGCAAACTGAGAAGGGATTGGAGCATAAATTGCAAAAATGCATTGCACTAAGAAGACAAAGACTACGAGATCTGTCTAATAAAATGAATATAATGGAGACACTTATGAAAGATGTACAAAATGTACAACGTGTCCAAGATGGGATGGAAAATGACTTTGTTAACGTATTAGAGGAATTCAACTGTCTTAATAAAGAAGTGACATGCCTATTATCCGAAGAAGAACAAACATTTGACCAAGATAGTTGATCAGAGGATGGTGGGAGTAGGAGCCGCAGAGGGAGCGTGAAACAAGAATTAACCCGCGCCTCGCCTCCTCAACCAGACAACGCAAACCATCATGCGCAGCCACGGATGCCACGCATCCAACCACCACAAATGGCTCTACGAGACTCTCTCATTTCTCATTCCAACATCACTAGAGATGATGACATGCTGATGGTCATGCAAAAACAGAACATAATCACAGAGCTCCTTGTAAAGCAGCAGAGGCAATCGCAGCTACCAACAAGGGATATCCCAGTGTTCAGGGGTGACGCACTGCAATACAAGTCCTTCATTCCAGCATTCGAACACTCAATAGAACAGAAGACAGACAACGATCAGGATAAATTGTACTTCTTGGAACAATTTACAAATGGCGAACCCCAGGAGCTAGTTCGCAGCTGTCCACATGCAACCTAGCAGAGGCTACAAGGAAGCAAAGCGACTGCTTCACAGGCACTATGGAGATGAACTACGGATCGCCAGCGCTTACATCGACAAGGCACTCCAATGGCCGCAGATCAAGTCTGAAGATGGAAAGGCGCTAAATGCCTACGCAATGTTTCTGGTTGGATGCCGCAACACAATGGAGGACATCGATGCAATGGAGGAAATGGATAACCCTACCAACCTACGGACGGTAGTATCCAAGTTACCCTACAAATTGAAAGAGCGTTGGCGCACTGAAGCCTACAACATCAAAGAGAGAAGAGACCGAAGAGCAAAATTTAATGACCTGGTGACCTACATAGAGAGTCAAGCCAAAATATCAACGGATCCCCTCTTCAGTGACATACCAGACAGCCATCCAACCACAGTTGGAAAGAACGAGAGGGAAAGGCCCCCAGCTAGGAAAGAGAAACGTGGGAGCTTCGCAACAACGTCACCACGGAAAAACCAAATAAAAAAGGAAGTGCCTTTGAGAAGCCATGCATGTACTGTCAGCAAGCTCACGCCCTGGACACTTGTAATAAAATCAAGAGTCAACCACACAAGGAACGGGTGGAGTTTTTAAAGTCAAAAGGTTTGTGCTTTGGGTGCTTGGCTTTGGGCCATCTCAGCAAGTTCTGCAAGAAAAGAACCGAGTGTAAGGAGTGTGCACTAAAACATCCAGACATCCTACACAAAGGCAAAGAAGAAAATTCTACCTCCAGGAAAAGATCAATGGCGCTCGAAGTATCAAGCCTTCAAGTTCCCTACACGCAAGAAGCCACCTGCCTCACTGGGGCCGGAGACAATGAATGTGTGCTGTCAATAATACAGGTGAAAGTCAAGTCAAGAAAGAGTGACAAACACGTAGTGACATATGCTTTTTTGGATCCGGGGAGCACAGCAACGTTCATCACAGAAGGCCTGCGGAAGAAACTGAACGTTAAAGGGAAACCAACGCAAGTACTCCTCAGCACCATGGGACAAGACAAACCTGGAGGACAGAAACTCATGAACAGTTATGTGATATCAGACTTGGAGGTATGTGGGCTGGAAGACAGCAAGTTCATCAAGCTACCCAAGGCGTACACCCACAGTAACATACCGGTGCACACCGAGAACGTACCCAAGCAATCAGAAATCCGGAAGTGGCCTTACCTCAACGAAGTACGCCTGCCAGAGATAGAAGCGGACGTCGGCCTACTTATCGGAGCAAACTGTGCAAGAGCAATGGAGCCATGGCACGTTATAAACAGTAGAAACGGAGGACCTTATGCAGTGAAGACTGTCATTGGCTGGGTCGTGAACGGGCCCGTAAGGAAGGAACAGAGTGATGAGACCAACCAGCCTCACTGCTCAGTGAACAGGATCACAGTGACAGAAATCGAAAAGCTGCTGGTCCAGCAGTACAACACCGACTTTCCAGAGCGTAACTACGACGACAAGGAAGAGATGTCTCAAGAAGACAAGCAGTTCATGCAGTCGGTGAAGAAAACGACAACTTTCGAGAACGGCCATTACAGCATCGGATTGCCGCTCAAGAATGACAAGCTGCCAATGCCCAACAACCGTTGTATGGCGAAACAGCGCATGGCTAGTTTGCACCGGAAATTCAAGAAGGACCCCGGGTTCTACGAAGACTACAACAACTTCATGGACAACGTCATCGAAAAAGGCTATGCCGTCGGAATTCCGGCTGACCAGCTGAACCGTGCAGACGCCAGGGTGTCCTACATACCACACCACGGGGTGTACCACCCCAAGAAGAAAAAGATGAGAGTTGTCTTCGACTGCGCCGCCTCTTTTCAAGAACAGTCTCTGAACAGTAGGCTACTACAAGGATCCGACATGACCAACACGCTAGTTGGCGTCCTCTTAAGATTCCGTGAGGTGCCAGTAACGATGATGGCCGACATCGAGTCAATGTTTTATCAGGTGAAGGTACCTGAACATGACGCAGACCTCCAACGCTTCTTTTGGTGGCCCAACGGCAACTTTAATGAGCCCATGGAAGAATTCAGAATGACAGTGCACCTCTTTGGTGCCACCTCATCACCAAGCATTGCATCGTATGCGTTGAAGAGAACCGCAGAAGATCACAAAGCCCCAGAAGCCGTTCAAACAGTGCTTAACAATTTCTACGTAGACGACTGCTTGAAGAGCGTGGCATCGGAAAAGGACGCAGTGACCTTGGCTAAGGATCTTCGCACCTTGTGTGCCAGCGGAGGATTCACCTTGACGAAATGGATGAGCCATAACAGGAAAGTGCTCATGTCCATCCCAGAAGAACACAGAGCTAAAGAAATGAAGAACCTGGATCTCAGTTCTGAAGCTCTACCTGTCGAGAGAGCGCTCGGCATACAGTGGGATACAGAAACCGATACTTTCACCTACAGCATCAAGCTGCCAGACAAGCCGATGACAAGAAGGAGAATCTTGTCCGTCGTCAACTCCATCTACGACCCCCTCGGCTTACTTGCGCCGGTCATCCTGCCTGCTAAACTCCTGCTGAAAGATCTGTGTAAGGAGCTACGTGGATGGGATGAAGACATCGGTGAAAAACACGCAGAGGATTGGAAAGGATGGATAGAAGACGTTACTCACCTCTCCAACTTCCAAGTGAACAGGTGCTTGAAACCTGCTGACTTTGGACGCACTGCTACAGCGCAGTTGCACCATTTTTCGGATGCCTCAGAGTATGCCTACGGCACTGCAACTTACCTGTTACTGGAGAACAAGCAAGGCAAGAAACATTGTTCCCTCGTGATGGGCAAGTCAAGAGTAGCCTCACTCAAACAAGTCACAATCCCCAGACTAGAACTGACAGCGGCAGTCATTGCCGTGAAGGTAGACAAGATGCTGCGTCAAGAACTTCAAGTTCCGCTACAACCATCTACCTTCTGGACTGATAGCACTACAGTGCTCAGATACATAGACAATGACACTGCTCGCTTCAAAACCTTCGTGGCAAACAGAATCAACCTGATCCGAGAAGCCACCAAGCCTTCCCAATGGAAGTATGTAAAAACAACAGAAAACCCAGCGGATCAGTCCAGCAGAGGCCTGAAGGCCAAGAACTTGGCACAATCAAGGACGTGGATCGACGGACCAAGTTTCCTGCTGAACAAAGCGAGTGACTGGCCGGAACAACCCGTGCAAAGGAAGGAAAGCCTTCAAGACGACCCAGAGGTCAAGAACACGGCGACGGTCAACACAATCAAAGTCGAAGATGACATGGAACCAGTGTGCAAGCTGGTCGAGTACTACTCGGAATGGCAGAAACTAAAAAGAGCTGTGGCATGGATTCTGAAAAGCAAAAGTCCAAGCTAAAGCATCACATGGAGAAATATAGAACAACAATGGAAAATAAACCACTTACCTTGGATGATCTGGTGGCCGCAGAGTCAGAAATAATCCAGTCCAGCCAGAGACAACAGTTCAACGAAGAACTCAAAGCACTGCAGAAGGGAAAGCAAGTTAGTCACAACAGTCAGTTGTTCAGACTAGACCCTGTTCTTCAAGAGAACATTTTGAGGGTCGGCGGAAGACTTAACAAGTCAGCCATGCCAGAGACCGCCAAACGGCCAGCAATCATATCAAAGCACAGCAGAGTTGCCACGCTGATCCTGTCAGACATCCACCAAAGGACAGGACATGCCGGACGCAACTACGTCTTGGCACAACTAAGATGCAAGTATTGGATTCCACAAGCCAACTCTGCAATCTGAAAGCTACTCAAAAAGTGTGTCACGTGCCGCAGGATCACTGGAAAGGTCGGGGAGCAGAAGATGGCGAACCTACCAGAAGATCGCCTCCTGCCCGATAAACCCCCATTTACGAATATTGGCGTTGACTTCTTTGGGCCCTTCGGTGTAAAGCGGGGCCGGAGTACAGTCAAGAGATACGGTGTGTTGTTCACATGCCTTACCCTGAGAGTGATACACATTGAAGTCACAGACAGCCTTGACACAGACTCTTGTGTAAATGCAATGTAAAGGCCGCTGAAAGAGAATTGAGAGAAGCAATCCAACAACTGGACAATGACAAGATTGAAAGAGCTTTTCAACCAAAAGGGATCAAATGGATATTCAACAGCCCAGCAGCCTCCCACCAAGGCGGGGTTTGGGAAAGACAGATTCGAACAGTCAGGAGAATTCTCAGCTCCATCATGAAAGAGCAAGCTGTCAATGACGACTGTATCCAGACAATAATGTGCGAGGTCGAGAGCATCATCAATGGAAGACCGCTCACAACCATCTCAGACGACGCAAATGACCTGGAGCCTCTGACACCTAACCACTTATTGCTGTTGAAGTCCCAACCTAACATGCCTCCTGGCATCTTCAACAAAGACGACATGTACACGATAAAAAGATGGAAACAAGTCCAGTACTTGTCTGACTTATTCTGGACTAGATGGACTCGAGAGTACCTCCCACTCCTCCAAGAGCGCCAGAAATGGTCAACATCAAGGCGAAACTTTGCAAACAGGAGATGTTGTGCTCCTTGTGGACAGCACTTCCCCACGCAACTCCTGGCTCCTGGGAAGAGTAGTCGAAACGCTACCGGACTCAAGCGGGATTGTACGAAGGGTAAAATTAAAAGACCAACGTACTGGAAAGGCCAGTAAACAAACTGTGCTTGCTAGAGGAAACAACACGAGAAGAGGACTGAGTGAGAATAGTCTCCAAGAGACTCAAAGTTCGCCAGTTCATGGACATTATAATTTGTTTAGTAATTGCTTAGCCCTCCTGCCTAACCAATTAGGGGCCGGATAATGTAGGAGCCAATTTAGGAATTGGTTCATTAATATGTCCTATATTCATGTTTTGATATTTCATTTAGATAATAGTTTAATAGTCTATAGTTTAAAAAGATTTGTCATGATTTCATGATTTGATAAGACTTTGTTTGTTTAAAAAGAGACAATGAGACAATATGTGATAAAAACATTTCTTTATTTTGATAGACCGGAACTGTCATGTGACCACTTATATCAGCTGGGTAGAAGGCAGCGGGGGAGTTTTTTGAATGGAACCAGCGTAGATAGTAGCGTCATAGTTTTTGACCGTGCGACGAGCGATTTGACATGTTATGTTTTTCTTTTATTAATTAAATGGTAAACTATACACGTGGTCCTGTCGTTCGCGTTCAAGACTCCCGTTATTCACCTACTCTGGCTTCAAGGGTGTTCAAAAACTCACAGACGTTTGGATATTACACCTACACTCCTGGTATACCCAGTGTGGCCCTCAGTGGGGCTTCCTTGATACTCCTGGTATACCCAGTGTGGCCCTCAGCGGGGCTTCCTTGATACTCCTGGTATACCCAGTGTGGCCCTCAGGGGGGCTTCCTTGATACGTCTCCTGGTATTCCCAGTGTGGCCCTAAGGGAGGCTTCCTTGATACTCCTGGTATTCCCAGTGTGGCCCTCAGCGGGGCTTTCTTGGCGGGCGCTTTCTTGCCTCGAGGCGCATTAATTGCTCCCTTCTTCTGTGCCACCCTTTTGCTTTAGGAGGTATTGTGGTGTTCTCAACACAGGAAAGCGTTCTGATTTGCACATTTAAATGTATACAAGTAATGATTGGTTGTTACCCAAGTATAAATGTGAAGGACACGCCTCTAGCAGGCCTCTCTCAAGGGGGCTTCCTTGATACTTCTGGTATACCCAGTGTGGCCCTCAGCAGGGCTTCCTTGATACTCCTGGTATACCCAGTGTGGCCCTCAGCGGGGCTTCCTTGATACTCCTGGTATACCCAGTTTGGCCCTCAGCGGGGCTTCCTTGATACTCCTGGTATACCCAGTGTGGCCCTCAGCGGGGCTTCCTTGATACTCCTGGTATACCCAGTGTGGCCCTCAGCGGGGCTTCCTTGATACTCCTGGTATACCCAGTGTGGCCCTCAGCGGGGCTTCCTTGATACTCCTGGTATACCCAGTGTGGCCCTCAGCGGGGCTTCCTTGATACTCCTGGTATTCCCAGTGTGGCCCTCAGCGGGGCTTCCTTGATACTCCTGGTATTCCCAGTGTGGCCCTCAGTGGGGCTTCCTTGATACTCCTGGTATACCCAGTGTGGCCCTCAGCGGGGCTTCCTTGATACTCCTGGTATACCCAGTGTGGCCCTCAGCGGGGCTTCCTTGATACTCCTGGTATTCCCAGTGTGGCCCTCAGCGGGGCTTCCTTGATACTCCTGGTATTCCCAGTGTGGCCCTCAGCGGGGCTTTCTTGGCGGGCGCTTTCTTGCCTCGAGGCGCATTAATTGCTCCCTTCTTCTGCGCCACCCTTTTGCTTTAGGAGGTATTGTGGTGTTCTCAACACAGGAAAGCGTTCTGATTTGTACATTTGAATGTATACAAGTAATGATTGGTTGTTACCCGAGTATAAATGGGAAGGACACGCCTCTAGCGGGCCTCTCTAAAAAATGGATTGCCAGTGTTAGGGTTCTGCGTTGTGAAAATACAGAAACTGGAGCATTCGTGAGTCTGCCGTGTGGATTGACTTTTGAGATTGGTCTAAAATATATATAATATATGGCCTGAAACAATAAAAAATAATTGTTAATAAAAATGTATTAACAAAAAGATCATGAACTTCTGCAGTTATATTCTACCCCCTATATGACATTCCATTGCTTGGCAACCCAGTCTGTGCAAGCACAGAAACGGTCAACAAATCAGTATTTGAGTCATCTTACAGGTTCATAAAACCGGTCTGGTGTCTGGTATCAACTGTATTAAGAAAATCAACAGATTCAGTAACCAAGGTAGCATGTTTGTTCCTCCTTTATTAGTTTTGTTTTGTCTGACCAACATACCAAATTAAATACATTCAATCAAAAACTGGAACCAGTTCCTTAAATACAATTTACTCAATTTATTAACATTTTAGTTTGAGGTTTGATTCCACTTTTGATAGGCTATATCTCTAAACCAACACCAGCTGAAGAGTGTTGTTGTTGTTTTTTGATATAACCATCAAGCTTAACAGACATGTTTATCATAAAAAAGGTTATCATTTAAAGTAAACAAACATACGTAAATATACATAGCGTGGATACATTCAAGACTCCCGTTATTCACCTACTCTGGCTTCAAGGGTGTTCAAAACTTCTGGTATACCCAGTGTGGCCCTCAGCGGGGCTTCCTTGATACTCCTGGTATACCCAGTGTGGCCCTCAGCGGGGCTTCCTTGATACTCCTGGTATTCCCAGTGTGGCCCTCAGCGGGGCTTTCTTGGCGGGCACTTTCTTGCCTCGAGGCGCATTAATTGCTCCCTTCTTCTGCGCCACCCTTTTGCTTTAATAATAATAATAATAATACATTTTATTTGTTCGGCGCCTTTCAAGACACCCAAGGACACCTTACAGAGCATGTATGCTACAGTCAAGTTCAAATTATAAAAAATATAAAAAAGTAAAAAAAAACAAAAAAAAAACAGTGGACTTCACAAAGTGTCCGCAGGGTTTAAAACAAGAAAAACAACAGGAAGTAAAATGAAGAAAGGAAGAAAGATGGTACCGTTCATAAGGGATAAGCCAGTTTAAACAGATGGGTTTTTAGTTGGGTTTTGTAGGTTGTTATAGAATCAGACTGACGGATGTGTAGTGGCAGGGAGTTCCAGAGTCTGGGAGCCGAGCAACTGAAAGCTCGAGCACCCATGGTGCTGAGGCGTGAGCGGGGGACGGTGAGAAGTCCAACGGAGGAAGAGCGGAGGGTGCGGGAGGGGGTGTACTCCTGAAGGAGGTCAGTGATGTAGATGGGGGGTTAGATTGTGGAGAGCTTTGTAGGTGAGTAAGAGGTTTTTGTAGTCAATCCGGTTGCGCACAGGAAGCCAGTGTAGTTGAATGAGAACGGGGGTGATGTGGTCAGATGAGTTAGTGCGGGTGATGATCCGGGCAGCAGAGTTCTGAATTATTTGCAGTCTGTTGAGGAGTTTGATGGGAAGGCCAGTCAGAAGTGCATTGCAGTAGTCAATCCGGGACGTGACAAAAGAGTGGACCAGGATTTCAGTGCTGGATTGGGACAGAGATGAGCGGACTCTAGAGATGTTCCGAGGTATGTTAGGAGGTATTGTGGTGTTCTCAACACAGGAAAGCGTTCTGATTTGTACATTTTAATGTATACAAGTAATGATTGGTTGTTACCCGAGTATAAATGGGAAGGACACGCCTCTAGCGGGCCTCTCTAAAAAATGGATTGCCAGTGTTAGGGTTCTGCGTTGTGAAAATACAGAAACTGGAGCATTCGTGAGTCTGCCGTGTGGACTGACTTTTGAGATTGGTCTAAAATATATATAATATATGGCCTGAAACAATAAAAAATAATTGTTAATAAAAATGTATTAACAAAAAGATCATGAACTTCTGCAGTTATATTCTACCCCCTATATGACATTCCATTGCTTGGCAACCCAGTCTGTGCAAGCACAGAAACGGTCAACAAATCAGTATTTGAGTCATCTTACAGGTTCATAAAACCGGTCTGGTGTCTGGTATCAACTGTATTAAGAAAATCAACAGATTCAGTAACCAAGGTAGCATGTTTGTTCCTCCTTTATTAGTTTTGTTTTGTCTGACCAACATACCAAATTAAATACATTCAATCAAAAACTGGAACCAGTTCCTTAAATACAATTTACTCAATTTATTAACATTTTAGTTTGAGGTTTGATTCCACTTTTGATAGGCTATATCTCTAAACCAACACCAGCTGAAGAGTGTTGTTGTTGTTTTTTGATATAACCATCAAGCTTAACAGACATGTTTATCATAAAAAAGGTTATCATTTAAAGTAAACAAACATACGTAAATATACATAGCGTGGATACATTTTACAGGAGAGCCCTATGCATCTGTGTTGATGAGCATTGAGAAAATCATAAAAAGAGAAGATGGCAAGAATAATAACTCCACCCACTTTGCAGCTCAACTTACTGGCCCCTGCAAGACACAACTAAATATTGTCTTACAAAGATGCACTGATGGCCTCTCTTAGGTGCATATACAAGTTCACAGCCTGATTGGGATCTGTTGGTGGAGTCAGATAGGACTCGACCATGATGATATTGCACAGTTCATAAATATCTGGATCGCACAGTGTGGTCAGGCGAAAGACACATTCACTTTACACAGTTGAACATGTTCATCTTCAACTGGAGAATGGAAGGCTCTTGTCCCATACAGTTCACCGCTGGGGACGTTCATGTTTCTCGATGGCCTGATGGTGTGTGCGTTCCACACTTGTGCAGTGTCAACTCCTGTTAAAAATATACAAATACATTGAGGAAGAACTGTACAGACATAAACTTAAATAGAGAATAAACCACTAAATGATAGCATCCACATGCCTCCCTCCCCTCCTCTCTGACTCTCTCTGCCTCCTCCTCCTCCTCCCACTTCTCCCTCACATACACACACCTAACACACTTAGTTAATAACTCACCTGGATGAGCCCCATGCAACACAACAAATTATCTTCACATGTCTCTCGCTTATCTGACAACCGTGCCTGCTGCTAAGCACCGACTTAATTTCTTTATATTTGAGACCAATCTCAAAATGAAATTCTATATACTTCTCCCACAGATGTATGGCCTCCATTGTTGTGGTTGAACTGACCTGGAAGTAGTAGCCTGCCTACGTTGAGCTATATTAACTTTTGCGAGATGTCGCAAACGTTTTGAGAGATCTTGCAAAAGTATGTCCCTTCCCGGGCTCCGTAACAGGTGAAGATGATGTTGTTGCAGAATTGTTGTTAGCACCCTTTTCAAGACGATCATTCAGTGAAAAGATGGACAATATTAAAAAGTTTCCCCGTCACCACTGCATCTGTGGAAAGAACATTGTCCGCCCTCAAACGGATAAAAACACGGAGGAACAGAACAGGACAATCCCGACTCACTGCATTATTTTTAACTTCTTTTGGATCTGAAAAGCAGTGATCAGCTTTATGACCGAGTTATCGATTCATCCAGAAGGACAGGAGAATGGATTTGGTCTTGAAGTAAACATCATTGGTGAGTGAGACTAATTTGTATTTGCTGGTTTTGCCGCAGTGTTACGTCTCGTTGAGCTGGTCGTTGCATTTTGTTTCCACACACTTGTTGAATGATTAGTTAATGGCTGACTTGAATTTGTTAAGCTGATAAGCAAATAAGCTTTCCTTGTACAGAGAACACAAACCTGGACACCATTTGGTTAAATGCCTCCAAGCTTTTATAGATTTTTTAAGATCCATAAAGAAGTCGAAAAGTTTCAGGTAGAACGTGAGAGCTGTATAGAAATGGCTTATGTTTACATATATTTTAACACCGCGAGGGGCTCCAACATGGCGGACGCAAATATAGAAAGCCCTCTGACGTCATCTGAAAACCAAGAATATAATTGATTGAATACCAAATATTTGAGAAGTGGCCCCATGTGGATGGATGGGAGCACCTTACTGATGGATAATTGTTCCAGCACTTGGAAATTACCCCCCCCCCCCTGCCAATTACCCTCTGGACATGTATTTTCACAATTCACATGCAGCTACATTCTGGAACTTCTCTGTCCTGCCTTTCAGACACATGGCATATCAAAGCTGGACTAGATGGGGCAGACAAGGGAAAGTCCAGCTGAGGCAACACTTATCTCTTAACTTCACTTAACACCTTCTGCTTCTCTCTGTGTGTCCTCTATTCTGAAATGCCACATATTATTAGTACATTGGGCAAATAGGACATTAGATTGGATTTTAGTGGTATTTTATATTATATATTATATATTATTTGTAAAGAAAATCAAAGATTTTCACGATCATGATGACCCAGCGACTCCAAATCATCATATATGATGATTACTACATTAGACAAATAGGACACACTTAGTGCCTCTATTTTATGGATGAATATTTTGATTGTGTTGTTACATTTTATGGTGAGTGAAATGCTTTTCGGTTTCTGGACATGGTTTCTGGTTGACTGTGCCTGCCTCTGTATAATGCTTTATTTGTCTTTCTTTAACAAATTAATGTGACGTAGCTAATGTTTGTTCACTAGTGTCATCCTAATACCTCGGACTCAAAGACTAATAGTAAGACTTATCATCTTAGCTTTTAGACAATATCAGCGATGATCATGAGAATAATATCAGTTACTTACGTTAAGTGGTAACATATGTCATTGAACCATCAATGACATGTTTGGTAGTTGTCTTTTTGTCTATGGATGAATATATAACATCTAAGATAGGTAAGTTAAGATTAGAGTAATTCTATACACATTTTTAACAAACAGATGGAGTCATAAATAAGGCTATGAACTAGTTTACTTCTGCACCTTGTTGGATGGAGAAGTCATTTCAAGCATTGTGTGCTTTTCAGCAGTTATCATTTTGCTCAATATAAAATATAAATTGTGTCTTCACATCTAAAGAAAAAATGTCAATAAAAAAAGGAAATGAAAAATAATTGAACAATTTATTCAGGAGTATTCATGGTAGATACAGACAGCCTAATAACATTAAATATATATGAGAAATCGATTTAGACAGTATACATGTTTACCCTGATTGATATTTTGAATCAAACCAATTATCAAAAGTTATGTGCGAAATTATAAGCGCCCTGGCAGCAGCTCTGCCATCTCCCTTCTCATAGGCCTTCTCCTTCTCACCAGGAGCATCCCTCCTACGGCTAGCAGCACCAACAAACCGATGATCCCGAAGCTCAACCCAGCAATGGATCCTGCGGTCATCTCGCCAGGGTCTAGATGAAGCTGACGCACAACGTCCTTCACGTCCTCTGGCTTGACCGGTGTCCACGTCTTGCTCCGTCCCACTCTCACCCAGCTCCGCCCTCCCTCACTCATCAACGCCACTGTACTCATTGTACCCATTGTGCTGATCATCGGTGGCAGAGTGAAGGGAGGCAGTTGGATGGGCAGCAGTTGACCATCTGTGAACAGTCCCGACTGGACGCAGTAGAGGACCTCACAACCGTCACTGATGGCGACGAGGTGCTGGCTGAATTGTGCCGGGCACCGTCTCTGGTTCCCTGCCATTTGGTTGGATGACTCGCAGCTGAAGAAGCCTCCGAACGGTACAGCGTATGCAGTAGCCATCTCGTAGTCGTTACTCACGCAGATCATCAGACCGTCAGACAGAAACTTGACTGGGAAGAAGTATAGAGGGCAGCTCTTGGTTTTGGTTATGGGATTCAGAAGGGAGGGGCCATAGATCCCTCCAAACAAGTACCCCGAATTATCTGGGGCCTGTCCGTCAATAGCACACCAGTAGGTGTTGACCTTGGCTGTGTGTACGTAATAGTTGTTGCCGCACACTGTGCGGTGGCACGTGAACATCGAATAGCAAGTGTACGCTACTTCGTGACACTCGTATTTATTGTAACGCTTATGCCTCACTTCTGAACGCAGCAGAGTGCTGATATATGGCGAGCGGCAGGAGAAGTTCCCTGTGACCGGGTTTTTCCTGTCAAGGGCCTGACACAGCGGATCGTCGTCTGAGCTGAGCGGAAAACACTTTTGGAAGACACCGCCGAAGCTGAGGTTGGTTGCCGGACCCTGGCACGACCAGTCGTCCATGTTGGCCTGGAAGTTGAAGTTCTTTGAGTTAATGTCGACGCAGCCCCGGCGCGTGTTGACGGCGTAGTAATGCTTTATGGCGTGACTCACCGACAGAGCCACCTTGCCGACCGTGGGCGCCGGCATGTCGGGGAAGGTTTGGGTGTTGATAAAGTAGTGCAGTGGAAGCCCCGAGCGGTCAATGGCCACCAGGTTGTTTCTGGTGTTCTCCTGCCACTTCTGCAGGGTCATGCCGGGGTAAAAGGGTACACCTCCGTGACTCTGGGTGAGGGAGTAGGAGATGTTGGACTGGTACGCCTGCAGCTCTGAGCTCTCGTTTTTGCTGCTTATGTCGAACTTGAGTTTGTTGAAAAAGTTGAAGCCGGCCAGTAGTGAGATGGGGGTGGTTTGCGACGCACTGTCAGCCACGTAAGAAGATCGAAGGTAGTCCTCCTGGACCAAAGCAGCCCCGGCGTCAACACCAGTGACTACGTGGGTTCCATAATTGAGCACCATCTTCTCCGAGAGATACACTGCATACTTGGTCTGGTTGTTTTCAATGGCGTCTGCTATCTGTTCCGCTTGCTGAGCAAAGCGGGAGTCCACGGTGAAATCGGGATAGGCTTTGGCAGTGTAGACCAAGTTGCGGACCTATTGAGGGACAGAGTTGAATGCAAGATTGTGTCGTCATTTATTAGGTGTCCCAAAATACATCACATTTAGTGTCATTTCTGTAATGAGTAGCTTTTAATATTTCAAAATAAGTTCAGAAGTTAATATAAGATTCATTGTTGTTTGAGTCGATGTTGCCAGGGAGAGGGAAGTTTGGAGTCCCCTGCTGGAGCTGCTGCCTCCGCGACCCGATTTCGGATAAGCGGGAGAAGATGGATGGATGGATGGATGTTGTTTGAGTAATTCAACGCTTCCTAAATGTTCACATTTTCAAATAATAATAATTGACTGCTATCAAGCTTCTATTATGCTGTTATGTAGCCCTGCCCTTTTGCCATAACTTAATTATTATAAGTTATAAGTTAATATTTTAAGCATTTTGTTTTGGGATATCGGCCGACACATTATCCCCTTTTGGAAGCCTTTAGTGAATCCAACACCTCTGTCTTTGCACATTGCAAAGTGTTGCAAACACTTTAGGGTGAATATAGAAAGTGTAGAAATAGAAAATATAGAAAAATATTATTGCAAAACAATTATTTTTTCATTATTTAACATTAGGTATGTTGCCAAGTTATTTAAATCAAGTCATATGTAATGTATATCTCTATGCACTTTACTGTAACATTTGCACTCTGGTTAGATGCCAACTTCTTTTCGCTGTTCTGTACTTCTGCTGTGCAATTTAATCTAATCTAATCAGAGACTCAGCGACAATCTCATGACACGATGTCATTGACACCATGACAATACGCGTTGCAGCAATTTTCTTTTTTATTGAGTGCATTTAAAGTATAAATGAGGCCCAAGATATCACTGCTGTGTTTAGTTAGCTTGTATAGATACCAGATATGTCAGATAACACAGGTAGTGTCTATGTACTTTTATTTATTTGTTGTAACTACTAACAGTTAATGATTAATGTGTCACAATCCTCCCCAACGCTGTGTTTGTTTGGTAGATAGCCTACATAAGTTTGGTCAACTGAATGTATTTTTATGTATTATATTATTATTATTATAACAACTATTATGAGTAGTAGTTGTAGTAGTATATTGAAAACAAATCATTTAACAATGCTGTAACTTACTCAAAATAAAACTTGCATTCTTCTGAAACCCAAGGGGCTTTGGGTTTCATGAGAGAGAAGTAGCTCAATAAAGCCCATGTAATCATTTTAAAAGACCATATAAACACTGTTTTTGATTGATTATTTATAAAAACCCACCTGTACTCTCACTGTGCTGGATAAATGTTTGACCTGGTACGTTTTTAATCTCTGGTTCTCAACCGAAAACTTGGCGTTCAGCTCACGAAGGAAAGATATGCCCATGTTGATAGTCTGAGACGTGGAGCTTTTGGCCTCCGTCCAGGAGCTGATGATCTCAGAGTTGGACTCCACACTGGTCACCTTCTGGGGAACGACAAACACCTCGTCTGGTAGGAGGTACAGGCCGTCCTCGGAGGTCTGACACTGGGAATAGCTGAAGTTCATGACCCGACCCATGTCCATGTTCCTCAGGTTATCCCAGCCTCCGCCGGGCAGCACTTCCAGGGCGGTGATGGAGGAGTTGAGGGACGCCCGGCACTGGCTCAACCAGTTGGTCGGGCGACCGAGGGGGTGAAGGGAGCAGGAGTGGAAGAGGAGGAGGAGGAAGGGCACTGCTCTCCATGCCATGGTTTCACCAGAAATGAACATACTCAATCACAAGATGTATTGACTAAGCATTAGGGGAGTCACTTCCTTATTACCTACTGTTCAGGTTATGACCGATATAATGAATCACTCTTGATGACGTTCTTTAACAAAGGTTGGTATTTATTTAGCTCCTTAGCTTCGGCTGACATGCATACACCCGTCTCGTAGCATACCTGGAATGCTTTACTTCCAGGGCATAGCACCGCTCAATACCGTCTGGTCTTAAAGACACACACACACACAATTGTACCTGCAGTACATTCATTACATGACATCTCCCCTCCTTCGAGTCAGAGACAGTGTATACTGGTGAATATTAAATGAGTGCAGTGTCCTATCAAACATGCCAATAACATGGACTCTTAGCAGTGCAAGAAAATACTGTAAACATACAGAAACTCTAGCAGGTGACTCGGCCCCTCTGACAGGTGAACTTGGAGGTGTAAGCTGGGGTGGTGATGGTTGCTCGCTCACCTGCGTGTCCTCTGCCTCACCAGGAAGGAATGTTGGTCGTAGGTGGCGCCTGTTTCTCCGCAGGATCCCGTGGTCAGTCTGGATCAGATAGGACCTCGGAGCTGGGTGTGGCTGTTGAACGGTCGCTGCTGTCGTCCAGCCGGACTCACGTCAAGTTTCACTGCCACGCTCTGCCCTGGGTCGAGAGGTGGAAGTGCTCTGGCACCGTAGCGTCGGTTGTAGGCATGCCTGTAGCTCCTCTTCGCCTTGGCATCAGCGTCACGCACCTTTGTGAAGTTGGGCCACTTAGGCACCAGGATTTTATCGACTGTAGGCACCGTCGTCTTGATCTGGCGGCCCATCATCAGCTGCGCAGGACTGGCACCCGTAGCTTGTATTGGTGTAGCTCTGTAACTCATGAGAGCCAGAAATGGATCATCCTGCCGCAGAATCTTCTTTGCTGTCTGCACTGCTCTCTCAGCACCACCGTTGGCTTGAGGATAGTGGGGACTAGAGGTGATGTGCATAAAATCATAGTTTACAGTGAAACTTTCAAACATTTTGCTCGTGAACTGTTTGGCATTGTCAGTGTGAAGCTCATCTGGACAACCCCACCTGGCGAAGATATTCTTCAGACGAGCAATTGTGGTCTCACTCTTCATGTCTGGTAGATGAGCTATTTCTATGTAGCGAGAATAGTAGTCAACAACTACCAAGTAGTTTTCTTTCTCATACTCACAGATGTCTGCACCGATCGTCTGCCAGGGCCTCTGTGGTAGTGGCGTTGTAATCAGAGGCTCCTTCCTCTGCGTAGGTCTGACTTGCAAGCACTCAGGACATTTCGTCACCAGTTCTTGGATCTCTTTCTCCAGCCCGGGCCACCACACACTCATGCGTGCCCGCTCTCTGCACTTGGTGATGCCCTGGTGTCCGTCATGCAACCGGTTGAGTATCTCTTTCCTCATACTGTGAGGAATCACGATGCGGTCTCCGTACAGCACAAGACCCTTTGATGTTGACAGGCTGTTACTGCAGTGGTGATATGCTTTGCCTTGTGCTGGTACAGTGCTCACGTACTTCGGCCATCCCTCTGTGATCAATCTGCTCACCACCAGCAGGTCGTAGTCCACTCTCGTCTCCTGCTTGATGCATATGTATCAATAATACATATGCTTATTATATTGTAATATATTACCTGAAGGAATAGATAGGGTGGTGGAACAAGTGTTAATTATGTCTGGCTTAGCCTACTATCATACTAAAAGGAATGTCTGCACCCGTACATGCAGGTAAACCAATGCAACAAGTCACACAATACTGTCTGGCTAATGATAATAGACTAATTATCATTATTATCAATTACCAGAACCAGAGAAGAGTTAAATGTATTTCTTGTAACTAATTAACTGATAAGATACAAGTAGAGTTTAAAATATTGCTACAGATATAATTTCACATACTGCTATCAGAAACAATGTATTCATCGATTTTATTCTGGTCTTAATTCAAAATCTTTTTTTTTTATTTTACTTACCTTATTGACCCGAATATAAGACGAGTTTTTTTTCCTAGAAAAAAATCTGAAAAAGAGGGGTCGTCTTATAATCGGGGTTTAGACGTACCGTATGTACCGTAATTTCACATGTAATTGCGCAACAACAGATCGCGCCAAACGAGTGTTCCGAGACACCGCGCGACACTTAAAGTAACTCAAAGTCTTAAAGTAACAGTACATAAAAACAGTTACCTGGAGAGATAGAAATGGAGAGACACAGCGACCAACTTGAAAAAAGTGGCTCAAAAGTAGGGCAAGTTAATAAACAGGAGAGACAAAGTTACGATGCCAATTTTAAGATAACGGTGATAAACGAAGCAGAGACATCAAACACCTGTCATTGCGACGCAGGACAAGCCCAGCGCCTGCCCTCAGACTTCAGAGAGAAGCTACTGTCTTATCAGCGATATGTGATCAAGTTAAGGAAGAAGCACTCATACCCCCTTGATCAGATGGGCAATGCTGATCAAACGCCTGTGTATTTTGACATGCCAACATCCGTCATCCGTGCATAAGAAAGACGACAAATCAGTGATCTACTGATCTACTGGAAACGAGAAGAGCCGAGTAACGGTCATGTTAACGCGCCTCGCAGATGGGACACAACTTCCCCCGTACGTGGGGGATTATGGTAGGTGCCCAGGCAAAGGGCTGGATGGAGACGGAGCTTGTGGTGGACTGGCTCAAGGTGGTGTGGGGCAGACGGCGTGGGGGACTCAGAAAGAAGAGGAACATGTTGATTCTGGATGCTTTCCGTGGACACTTCAAAACGCCAGTCAAAAAGCAAGTGAAAGAGTTGAATGGTGACCTAGTGATCATACCGGGCGGAATGACAAGCCAGCTGCAGGTGTTGGATGTGGTCGTTAACAAACCATTCAAGGTTCATCTGCGCAAGAGATCCACAGAGTGGCTCCTGGCTGCTAATCACGCACTGACACCGTCTGGAAAAATCCAAAAGCCTTTGCTCTGTGAATGGATCTTGCAAGCATGGGCGGACGTTTCCCCAGAAAGCATTAATGGGTTAAGAAATGCTGCGTATCAAATGGATGGCAGCGAGGATGACGTGATGTGGGAGGAGACGGGGAAGCGGACACCGTGAGTGACGATAGCGGGAGTGAGAGCGAACAACCCAGCGATGTAGAAGACGAGCTGAATGAGAAGACGTGATGTGACCAATAGACTGATGTTCTGTTTTATTGCTCTACTGTTTTATTGCACTACTGTTTCATTGCAATCTATCTAGCCGGTTTTGTTTTTGTTTGCCAAGTTAGGCAAATTTGAACACAATGTGTGTTATCATTATTTTCCAAAAAAAAACATTTTCTTTATAAAAAAAAAGATTTGGTCTTCAAAACAAATTTAATTTTTTTTTTACAAAAATGAGTCTTGAAAAAGAGGGGTCGTCTTATAATCGGGGTCGTCTTATATTCGGGTCAATACGGTACTTGAATCTGACACATCCAGTCCAATAAAACAAAGTGATGTTGCTTGTTTGAAGATTTTGAAGTTGCCAGAGGGCAGGACCTACAAACACATTTACTACCAAATAGCATTGTGAGGCTGAACAAAATGACCTTTTGACTATGTAAATGTAGTCTTTAAAAAAACAAAAACATTTACTGCCTTTTTTAGGATAGCTTAAAGTAACGTACAAATTACAACGTGGGGCCTTACAGGGTTTTAACTTCTGCTTCCACACAAATGTTTTTTTACTTATATCACACCAAACTAGTTCTCAATACGTTTGCAAAAATGTTATCGAACGGGCTCCAACTGTGTATGAACCTAGTGGACGTAGTAGCAACTATTTACAGTCTGTTTACGAACTTCATGGACGGGCTCGGGTGGGGATGGTGCTGTAGAACTTTGAGTCTGCTCAAAATGTTTTCCCGTCCATCCCGTTCTACAATCAGACAGATTGACAACGTACTTAAAGCAAGATAGACGGGCTACAAACAGAATTGTCGTACTTCAAACCTACTGGGGACGTGTTACGACGTGGTGCAGTCGGACATACATTGTATGAAACAATGTTTCAATCGCGTTTTCTACAATACATATGGCACTGTATCTATGAAGTAAATTGTCCAAGAAAATTGTATTATTTTATGTAGGGCCAATAAAGATGATTACACATGCAAATGTGTCACGAAAATGGTTTAAAAAAAAAAAAGGTTATTTAAAAATGGTAATTTTGCAGTGTTCTAGAGAGGCACAATTGTAGATGTGTACAGCTCAGAGCCCTGAACTGGAATGAGGACTGGCTTCAACGCGCTCGGTATTCAGGACGCGAGTCTACACACACTAGGGACGAGATGAGGACGAGTTGGACCAGTTGGTCCAGTTGGTCGGGGAAAACGAAGAATGCTACACAGACCTAATCCAATTCACGTTGGTTGGCAGGGGGCGTGGCCAAGCCACGTGTGCTGGCCACACACACACACACCTGGACATCATCTCCCCGTGTAATTTGTTTATCACCTCACCTGGGGTATATATACGTTGTCTTTCCTTTACCCCAGCGTGAGGTCGTTACTCTACTATGCACGTAGTTCTCCCGTTTGGTACCCATCGCCTGCCAACTACCAGCCGGTACTTCGCACCCGATACCCGCGGTACAGACTCCTTCCCCTGTCCCGGACTACCCGCCGGTCAACTGCCTGCCGGTACTCCGCGGACCGTCCTCCCCGTGTACCCTTGTGTTTTGTGTGTGTTTTGGGAAACAAAGCCGTCTCGTATCACTCCACTTGTCGTCGTCTGCGTTTGGGGTCCAACCCACTCCCTCTCTCGTGACAGATTATTCAGTTAACGATATGATGTCCAGAGACAAATACCACTTTCACACTGTATACGGTATCGACTCCCGTATTAGTTAATACGGGTGTCAATACCGTATTCCCTGCGCATTCGATACCAGGTTTTCGTTCACACACGATAGAGAAGCGAATGCGTATTAAATTAGGAGACTGGTAAGTTCTGTGTGAAGTGAAAGTAATGCGCATTAAAGATTCTGTTCACCCACACATGGGAAGCGAAACCCGTAGTAGTTGTATTGCTTTGCACCAGAACTAGTTACTTAACCACCTACCCAAGGTGGATTAGTTAATGCGCACTAGTTGGGTAGCGAATGCACACTTGCCAGTGTGAAAGCAAAAGCGAAACAAAACTAGTTTTGCAGCACCGCAAATACCGTATTTAAGCCCAGTATGAAAACGGTAAAAGTGAATTTGACTTGTGATGTAAAAACATGGCATGAGATTATGGGTTATGTGTTAAAATTACCAAAGATGGTAGAGGGTATGAAGATCACAGGTAACACTAAAATAGACTGTAGTGTCTGTACTGAAGGAAAATTTACCAACATCATAAATAGGAAACCTGACACAAAAGCTAGTACCCCCCTAGGAAAAATGCAGTTCTGGTTCTATATTTTACAAGCTGTAATGATTATAATCAGAACTGCATTTTTCCATCTTAGAAACATTGCTAGAATACGACCAATGCTGTCTGCCTCGGATGCAGAGACACTCATCCACGCTTTTATATCGTCTAGACTAGATTACTGTAATGCACTGTTTTCTGGGTTACCGAATTCTGCTACGAAAAGCCTCCAGCTTGTGCAGAACGCTGCTGCTAGACTTTTGACTAGGACCAGAAAGTTTGACCACATTACTCCAATTCTGTCCTCGCTCCACTGGCTTCCAGTTAATACGAGGTCCGTTTTTAAGGTGCTACTACTTACTTAGAAATCCTACACGGATTAGCACCCTCATACCTGAAGGACCTTATTGTTCCCTATTGTCCTTCTCGGCCCCTTCGGTCTTCAGGAGCCGGTCTTCTATCAATCCCAAAAGTCATAAAGAAATCATCAGGGAATAGAGTGTTCTCCTACCGTGCGCCCTATTTGTGGAACAGTCTGCCACCTGTAATCAGGGAAGCATACTCTGTTGAAATATTTAAATCTAAACTTAAAACCTACCTTTTTACATTGTCGTTTGGCGCCTAGGAGTGCCCCTCAGCTCTCATTACAGCTAAATCGACCCGTTAGCCAGCACTAGGCTACCCCTGCTGCCGATAGGTACTAGACTAGAGGTTCTCTACATGTTCCATTTCCACCCTACCCCATCTAACCATACCGCAGTCTGCTTCTGTTTTCCAGTGTGCTGTGCAATGACAATACATTTGAATCTAATTTAATCTAATCTACTACACACTGTAGTCCAGTATGTGTTTGTGTAACGGACGCCAGCAGGTGGTGCTGTGCAGTAAACCTCACTCCCCGATGCCTAAATAGGCATTCTGGTAATGAAGCCTATGAGTTTTAGCTCTCACGTTAGAACGTTGCCCCTCATGCCGTTGGTCGTTAGTTCGAGCCCAGCGCGGGACACTGGCATTTGGATGTCTATGACACTGTTTGACGTAAAAGTGATCTGCTAAAATGGACCATCGTCGACCACCATTACGTCGGCAATCTTGTTCAATTCTTGTTCGCTCTAATTGATCCCAGGTGTTTCCCATCATAATCAGGCCGGCTGAGGCCAATGAACACCTGGGATCTTCCCTACTTAAGACCGACGTCGGTGCTAGACCATTGCGCACTGAGAACCTTATGGCTCCAACCCCCCCGCTCCAAGGACCCCCTCCGCGTTCCACCCTCTGCACCATCTCCCCGCGTCGACCACCCCACGTAACCTATCCTACCCTACCTTGTGTTTTTGATTGTGGAGATTTTTCAGTAAAGACATTTTTCCGTTGTTTTGGTTGTCCTGTGTCTCTTCTTCTGGGTCCTCTGGCACATTTGGCTCGCCGGTCTCGTTGGGTCTTAACAAATCTCCTGCGATCCCATATGCATATCAGGCAACCCCAAGTGGTTAATTGCGATCCAGATACCTATTTCAATCGCCTAAATTCAACATCAATGTATTTATGAACCTCCTTGTTAATTGATATATGCCCCCTCATAAACCGTTACATTGTGTGTGGCCATTGAAGTCAAATCCAAAAGAGAAGTGACATTCTTGGTAAGGTAAAAACATGTGATTCATCTCCACTTCCCATAATGCTACCTCCCTGAAAACACCTGTTTTCACACAACATGCATTTGTGAGTTACGTTGGCTTCTACATTATTAACAGTTTGACAACTTCCAAGGGAGACCATTCACTCCCTTTTATAGTAGTAAAGAATAGATTAATACACATATCAGCCTGTTCCCGTCCCATACTCGTCCATTGACGCTTGGTCAGATTCCCCGGCGTCATGCTCAAGATGACACTTACCTCAAAGAACTATAATTTAGCAAGAATTTATGCCATCTTGATGCAAAGGGTGGCCAATGACTATAATATAATCAAGCAGAACCCACAAATCGCCTTCCACATGATAGCATGATATCAATCACTTCTGTCATAGAGACTACCGGTTGGAAACAGTGAAAGGGATGCAAACAGTACAGTAGTCTATTAACTTCTGCAAGGGTGACACTTTGTGTTGAAAACTGTAATATGATTTAGTATTATATATGTGGTATATAGTATACATTTTGTTCATTATTATATACTGATGGGATATGGTGTATTTAGTACCTTCTGAGTGTAGGCCTCTTGACCTGAACTTTTTGCCACAGATAAAAGCCCTGACCCAAGAAAAACGCCCCTAGTCCTCTATGTTGTGTGTGTTGATTAGATGTTATGTACTATATGGCATTAAATTATGTAACTTGTTCCCTTTCTTGCCAATTCTAATTGTTACTAAAACAACTCCCATGGCTGGGCCTGAACGCGGTCATTCATTCTTATATTGACACTGCCACCATCTAGCTTATTTATGCAACATTATGAATGGTTTTAAGTTTTCAAATGTTCAAAATAACCCTATATAACCCTGCTTCGTGGCTTCATGGTCCACTTATCGCTGTAAATTCAGAACGCATGAAATGTGCAGTCTGTTATAATGTGGCTAACCACAACCGTGATATTCTAGAATGAAAAGACCAACTTTGTGTTGTAATTGATCATATCTTTCTTCTACCTTATACCTCTTATATGTTATTTCCCAGGTACTACATCAGAGTAATGGTAAGATGGATAATACGACACAATGATGACAATCATCACACATCACACATCACACAGGAAAAGCGCATATATTAAGTTACTATTCACTTTGTTATTTTGATTTTGTGTGCGTTCACTTCTTGGCGACAGCTCTCTCCATCTGGTTAGCTGGCTCGCTTATTCATTCCAGCGGGGCTCTTGGCCATCATGATTCTAATCATGATGTTCTTCATGGCCCTCACAGGGGCTTCCTTGATACTCCTGGTATACCCAGTGTGGCCCTCAGGGGGGCTTCCTTGATACTCCTGCTATACCCAGTGTGGCCCTCACAGGGGCTTCCTTGATACTCCTGGTATACCCAGTGTGACCCTCACAGGGGCTTCCTTGATACTCCTGGTATACCCAGTGTGGCCCTCAGGGGGGCTTCCTTGATACTCCTGGTATACCCAGTGTGGCCCTCAGGGGGGGCTTCCTTGATACTCCTGGTATACCCAGTGTGACCCTCAGGGGGGCTTCCTTGATACTCATGGTATACCCAGTGTGGCCCTCAGGGGGGCTTCCTTGATACTCCTGGTATACCCAGTGTGACCCTCAGGGGGGCTTCCTTGATACTCCTGGTATACCCAGTGTGACCCTCAGGGGGGCTTCCTTGATACTCCTGGTATACCCAGTGTGGCCCTCAGGGGGGCTTCCTTGATACTCCTGGTATACCCAGTGTGGCCCTCAGGGGGGGCTTCCTTGATACTCCTGGTATACCCAGTGTGACCCTCAGGGGGGCTTCCTTGATACTCCTGGTATACCCAGTGTGACCCTCAGGGGGGCTTCCTTGATACTCCTGGTATACCCAGTGTGACCCTCAGGGGGGCTTCCTTGATACTCCTGGTATACCCAGTGTGACCCTCAGGGGGGCTTCCTTGATACTCCTGGTATACCCAGTGTGACCCTCAGGGGGGCTTCCTTGATACTCCTGGTATACCCAGTGTGGCCCTCAGGGGGGGCTTCCTTTATACTCCTGGTATACCCAGTGTGACCCTCAGGGGGGCTTCCTTGATACTCCAGGTATACCCAGTGTGACCCTCAGGGGGGCTTCCTTGATACTCCTGGTATACCCAGTGTGACCCTCAGGGGGGCTTCCTTGATACTCCTGGTATACCCAGTGTGGCCCTCAGGGGGGGCTTCCTTGATACTCCTGGTATACCCAGTGTGACCCTCAGGGGGGCTTCCTTGATACTCCTGGTATACCCAGTGTGGCCCTCAGGGGGGGCTTCCTTTATACTCCTGGTATACCCAGTGTGGCCCTCAGCGGGGCTTCCTTGATACTCCTGGTATACCCAGTGTGACCCTCAGGGGGGCTTCCTTGATACGTCTCCTGGTATACCCAGTGTGGCCCTCGGGGGGGCTTCCTTGATACTCCTGGTATACCCAGTGTGGCCCTCAGCGGGGCTTTCTTGGCGGGCGCTTTCTTGCGTCGAGGCGCATTAATTGCTCCCTTCTTCTGTGCCACCCTTTTGCTTTAGGAGTTATTGTGGTGTTCTCAACACAGGAAAGCGTTCTGATTTGTACATTTAAATGTATACAAGTAATGATTGGTTGTTACCCGAGTATAAATGTGAAGGACACGCCTCTAGCGGGCCTCTCTAAAAAATGGATTGCCAGTGTTAGGGTTCTGCGTTGTGAAAATACAGAAACTGGAGCATTCGCGAGTCTGCCGTGTGGATTCCTGTTCTACTTAAACCTAGTTATGAACACTTTATTGTGTTAATACACAACATGAACCTTGAAGGATCCCGGTCTGGTCTGCACCAGAGACTTGGTTTGCCACTGAGTGTCGGAGGCCCTTCAGGATTCTGGATTTGTTCTTCACGACGTCGTAACCTCCTGCCTGAAGAGCCCGTTTCAGGGCCACCAGAGACATGACGTTGGGCTCCTTGGATTGAGAGACTGTTTGTACTATTAGGTCCGATGCGGTGGGAGCGGACTTTGTGCGTTTTAAGCTCCTCTTGGGTGTTTTGGACACAGAGGACTTTGTTCTTATTGATGCACTGGCTCCCACTAGGTTTGGCTATCTGGGGGGAAAAAATATGAGTGGACTGTGTGGTGGAAATTTACGTGAATAAGAAGGCAATTTATCAATCAATAAGAACACAATGAACAGATACAAGTAGACAAGTGGCCAAACAGACAAATTGACAGACAGTCAGACAACAGACAGACAACAGACAGACAACAGACAGACAAAGCTTTGTCGGGAGCCCCGAATCCTATGAGGTGAGGATAGGGAAGTCCGCCGCAATGCTGGCAACACTCAGTATTTATCCCTCCTTAGGACTGCCCCTAAGATACTGTCTTTCACCCCAATGATGCAAGTCTTGACCACCTGGCTCCACCAGCCCCATCCCCAGCACGGGAACGGAGGAACTCTCGTGCAGGCAGAGGAAGCCAGAGGTGTTGGACCAGGAGCGGCCAAGCCTTTGATCCAGCTCAATAGTTGTATGCCAACCCCCCTCAACAGCTGTAGACTGTAATAGCCACTGTCCCCCGCTGTGAGATAAACATTACAGTTGGTCAAGCAGGATGAGGATAAGGATAAGGATAAGAACCCCTCAGGACAATGGGACAAAAGGGTGATAGGGAGAATTACATAGGGGGGTCACAAGGTCAAAGAAACAGAGAGTGATAGAAGGGACAACATATGATTTTTCCATTACATTTCCTCCCTTTTGATTATTATCATCATAATTATCACAACAATCTTAAATGGAAAAACCTTCATTTGATGATTTGAATGATTCATAACAATTTAATACATTTGCATAGCCAGGCATCAACTGTGCATCACAGTAAAATATCACCGTCGTTGGTCAGGTTACTTCCATTGTATTAAGCCTTGTTAGGTCTACTAATACATTTTCATGAGCACCAAGAAACATGATATTTTACAGCTGTTTCATAATTAGTTACAAATAAAGTTCATCCCATCCATTTAGGGGAAGGAAAAAAACAGAACACATATTCAATCCATTAAACACATTTCATATGCGGTAGGGGATTCAGTTAGTTTGGCACACACCAGTGAGGTCCCCATCTTAATGAATAGCAATGCCTCCTCTTACCCCACCTTCATGATCACGGTTCTGCGACTTGGGACCTTAGGGGGAACTTCCCCCCACCGTCCCTCCTCAATGATCATAGATTAGGGGAAAGGTTCAGGATCCCTATTCATTCAGATGTGCCAAGTTAACGTCCACGAATGGTGGAGTCCAATCGTCGCTATCAGCATTCCACTTCATGAGGACGTGTGCCTCCCTTTTGTTTATGGCCTTATCCACCAGATTCCGCATGCAGGGAATCCCACACATTGAACATATGCAAAGTAACACCAAGAGTCCCCCTACCCAAATACCTATCATTACTAGCCAGTGTTTCCAAGAAGAAAGTATGCCCCGTAGCCAGTCATCGTCTGCAGCGATATTGTCCTCGCTCATGGCGTCGCGAAGGGCTGTCAGGTTCTGCATCGCTTGGTCTATCTCCTTGCCATCCGCATCATTGTCTGGAATATATGTGCAACATGATGAACCCACAACAACACAAACCCCTCCGGAAGACGCTGTCAGCTGGTCCAAGACCATTCTATTTTGCATTACCACCAACCGTAAGCTAGTTAGTTCCTCCTTGATCGCCCCAACGGAGGCTAGTGTGCTGCAAACGATTGAAGTCGATAGTCAGTTGTCTCTGCCATAAGAAGAAGCTTACCCACGCCTAGTTGTGGAAATAGTGCAAGACCGAATTTCTGTGCGGTCGTCCATATTTTGAAATCGTTGGGGACGTCGGTTCCCCACATTCCATCATGCTTTTTAAAATATACCGCTCGCTTTTCTCGCCTAACTTTTGATATCGGGGTTGCCGTAATAATGTATGTCTGGTCTGTAATTGATATTGGTGCGCAAAGACCAGACCAGTCGTTTGGGAGGCTGTGATAGACCCTAGATCCACACAGCCACCACAAACCCTCTACGACTCTGGTTCCTTATGGGCCTGGTACCATTAACGCACACTGAGAATTGCTGGTGCCTGAGGGTATCATTATTGCCATGCGTGTATCGTACTCGCTTGACGCCATCTGTGTTGTTTTAGTCGTGCCTTTAAACGTGCAAAAGGAAAATATCTTCATACATTTATCCACGTGTATATCTCCAAGCGGTTGGCGACCCAACTGCTACTACACACATGTCAAAGGTCATCTCTGGATCTATTGTTACCGTCACGAGGGAAATAGGATGCGCCTCCTGTGGGGCCACATGTACGGTTAAATTTGTGCAGTCTGAGTCTATGTTATTTAGCGATATTATCGGGTCAAACTTGCAAAATCATTACTCGGTAATGCGGTCCCCATCATCATTAGACACCCGTCCACACTGAGTCATCTTCCTAGACATGATTGGGGCTGCATGAGATGACGTTGGCATTATGGAACAGACATTACAATTCAATTTATCAGTTGATCTTGTATTATTAACATTTCTCCACCACATATTGGCGGCGTACGTGTGGATCAGGATGATATATGTTATGTGTGTTAGGGCGACGTGCTCTCGTAAGTCAGGTCGTCTGTTCTAGGGAGGTTTTTGTCTCCCACCCTAGGATAGGACCTACAATAAGAATGGTTAGCACAGTTCCAATATGTATGTGTACCGTGTATAAAGTTAGAGCCATATTCATCATCGAGTGTATTGAGCTACTTCTCTTCCTGGCTTAGAGGCATGTGGTCTCCTGCTGGTGATGGTGAACATTTGCTGTGGTACTCGTGAACCCACGTGGCTCGTCCCTCCATCTTCACTGCCGCATGAGTAATGAGGATTTGGAATGGTCCAAACCACACCCCCTCCCTTTCGGTAGAACCACCCTTTGTTCAGTGGTTCTTCTCATTAGCATCCGCCTATTGTTGGACCTCCTGTAGGGAGAGAGGAGGTACTTCCAGTGGAGTGTGCACGTTAGTACTATGCATTTCCTGCCTTAATGCTGCCGCTTTTGCAGCTCTGTCTACTCTATCATTTCCTTTAGACACATCATCTTGATTCCTCACATGAACTTCACTTTTTACAGCTGCCAGTGGCCTAGGGAATAGCAAAGCGTTCAAGAAAACCACAATCAGTTTGTGATGAAAAAAGTTGTTCCTTACACAGTATTCATTGCACTTTGACCTTCTTTATAGTAATCATTATTACTCCAAAAATGTGTGTGAGAAAAATTTGTGAGTAATTTGAGACGTCCTTTGAATATATTGGTGTAGGGCAGTCTTCCTCCCTCCTCTTGACACATGGTCCTTCCCATGTGTCAACTTATCATAATACGGAAACTACCATGCTGGGAGGCAAAGCCTCCCGTCTAGCGCCATTCACACCCCCTCCTTTTTCTCACACCCGTATAAACCATGAATGGGACATCATTACAACATGCGTTGAGTCGATACTACCTCCAAGTTTGAGATGATAGAATTGTCTATGTAACTGACACAACGGCTACCGCTTGACCGTCTGAACTCAGTTTTTCTGCTGAGATGTCGAATCTAGGAATGACAAAAACAAAAACAAACCAAAAATAATACAAAACAAACAAAACATGTGCTCATATTTTGTGAGTTATCCCTTGAAGAAAACACAAGAGGAGCTTTATCCTGTGCATAAAGAAACCAGTCAGCCTGCCTCTCGCCAGACACCAAGGAGAAGCTAGAGATCACTACAAGGGGAGGAAAGGACGGGGGAAGGGAATCTTCACTTGACAACTGATAAGCAGGGACCGCTTGGTTCCCTGTCCCAGTTAGACGAGCACCTTAAGTGATTTCCTCCTAAATGTCTGCTAGCACGCACTGACCAAGTATTAAGAAATGAAATTATAAAAAAAACTTTTCCTAATTGTGCGAAAATTGTAATCTTAAAATAGCAAACCTTAAAGTTTTACCATAACATTATTAAAACAGTTCTTATAGAACCTGATAACATGAATCCAGACTAGTTAAAGGGTGTTCTCAGTGAAATAATTGTATTGGTCTATCCTGGCCTCCACTTTTCTTTTCTTTTTTCTAAGTAAAATGTCACACCTTTGTTTACATATTTTACTTAACATTCTTATTGGCGCTGTCCTATTCAAAGCAATCATATAGGGTTAGTAGGTTTTTAATTTAAGTTTCATAAAAGGTTCCGGTCAATTTGAACTATTTAAGGTTTAATCACTTTGTCAACAGCAACACAGCATTGCCTCCAATGCAAGTAACATTATCATTTTATATAGCTGTTATTTTATTATACTCTTTGGTTGTATATCAGCTCATGTGCAATACGAACGTATTCTACTTGTACTCTAACATTCAACATGTACAAAATGAGCAATCCCCTCAGTATCATACGGATCTTTCAACATTAACATATTAACCTCATTAACATGATTGATATCAACATTGCTCTTTTTTTAGGGTTAGTGGTTGGAGTCAGGGTTAGGGTCAGGTTATTGACAAGTTGTATTTTCCCAAATTAAATACCATTGCAAATTGTAATATTAATCAATTATAGAAAAGGCAACATCCTTTGGATCAATATGTTCTAGATATACAGTACGTATGTGCCTGTTTGTGGTGTGTGTCGTGCTTCTAATGCCCATGGCTCCCCTCATGTGTGTGTGTTGCTGCATGTCTACGTGTGTCACTTCCCTGTTTGTTGGCCCCAGCTGTGGTGGACCCGTCGCCCTCCTGCTCCTCCCCGCCAGTCAGCTGGACCCTCTGCGCTGGTTGCGTTTGGAATCATGATCATCACTGTGGCCACGCCTCTGGTTGAATCGGCTTTCCTCCGGGCAATCTTTTGCAAAGTGTCCTTCTTTATTGCGGTTATACACTCGAAGCTGCCGTTTGTGCCGGAGCCAGTGTAACCGCTTTTCAGAGTAAAGTTCTTGCCTCCGTGTTGGTTCGGTTGCTGGCCAACTCTGTGCGCCTTGCTTATGGTCATGTCTCTCGTCATGACATCGGTCAGCTTCACTCGTGGCTTGCTGCAGTGGTAGTAGCAGGTTGGCTGGGCCGCTGGTAGGGTCGCTGGGGGAGGGCAATCAAGGTCCAGGTCCACCTTAGCCTGGGTAGTTGACTCAAGAGAACAGTCATTATGGCCCTGCCTATTCGTCCCTTACATTCTGACAATTAAATGAGCTAACTGAGTTACACCCAGACACCCTATGGGCCCCCCCCGGGGCCCTCTATCCTAGTACAGAGTGTAAAACCTTCCCCCCAAAATGCCTTCTCATGTAAATGCATTTTAACACTTGATGCAACCTCTGCCTTGCCATCCTCCCTCGCTCCCTGCGAATCCATATGTTATTATTTAATTATTCTTATTCTCATTATTTTATATAATAGGTTTATGAACTTCAGTTCTATGTTATAATCAACAAAATAAAATGCTTTAATTCAATGTTGTATTCCCTAAACAGAATAAAGATGGAGGAAGAGAGAGAGAGAGAGAGAGAGAGAGAGAGAGAGAGAGAGAGAGAGAGAGAGAGAGATCACTGTGTTGCGCTCTGCAAAATTACTTTTGATCATTTTAACAAATAATAATTTTCCAATATCTTTCAGACCTCTAATTTTATTTAAATCGCGTTCATTTACCTCAGTGACAGCTCTTAGAAGTTATACTATTTTTTTTTCCACCGCCAGGTGTACCTTGCACACATCAAGGGCTTATCCCGCGTATATACGACTTCCTCCAACGTACTCCCGGGCGTACGGAGCCTTTCGTGCCCCTTTTAAACATCAACATACTCCCTGGAATACGGATAAATGCGTCATCTATTATGTCAACGTACTCCCTGGAATACGGATAAATGCGTCATCTATTACGTCAACGTATTCCCTGGAATACAGATGCCAGTCACTCTCTTTCAGTCTGTACCCTCTTTCAGTCAGTGTCCCGGACACTACATTCATCCAGTGTCCCTGGACACTCGGCCTGTGACCTTCACTCACACACTCACCAGGTACCTCTAACACTCACACGCATTCACTGAGTGTCCCGGGCACCCGCGGATGTCCCTGACAAACGGCACTTTTAAAATATTAAACACACGTCTGTGCTAATCCAGGTTTCTACTAAACCTTGGTTAAAAAAAGCTCCAAATGATGTATGCAATTTACCCCTAACGGCCCGCCAATACGTTTTCACGCGGATTTCTCACCGTAACCAAAAGATCGTCGACCTCAACCGGCGTCTCCACGGACCAAACAGTCGACTCCTCCCTGTGAAGCCCGAAGGGGTGATTAACCAGCCGCGGTCTGCGTCCGGGTATCCTACCGCGATGAGAGTGACGATCCCACTTCTGACACCAAATTGTGGTGGAAATTTACGTGAATAAGAAGGCAATTTATCAATCAATAAGAACACAATGAACAGATACAAGTAGACAAGTGGCCAAACAGACAAATTGACAGACAGTCAGACAACAGACAGACAACAGACAGACAACAGACAGACAAAGCTTTGTCGGGAGCCCCGAATCCTATGAGGTGAGGATAGGGAAGTCCGCCGCAATGCTGGCAACACTCAGTATTTATCCCTCCTTAGGACTGCCCCTAAGATACTGTCTTTCACCCCAATGATGCAAGTCTTGACCACCTGGCTCCACCAGCCCCATCCCCAGCACGGGAACGGAGGAACTCTCGTGCAGGCAGAGGAAGCCAGAGGTGTTGGACCAGGAGCGGCCAAGCCTTTGATCCAGCTCAATAGTTGTATGCCAACCCCCCCTCAACAGCTGTAGACTGTAATAGCCACTGTCCCCCGCTGTGAGATAAACATTACAGTTGGTCAAGCAGGATGAGGATAAGGATAAGGATAAGAACCCCTCAGGACAATGGGACAAAAGGGTGATAGGGAGAATTACATAGGGGGGTCACAAGGTCAAAGAAACAGAGAGTGATAGAAGGGACAACATATGATTTTTCCATTACAACTGACACCCGGGGGACAGTTTATAAAGTGCCCATGAGAAGCGTGTTGTCTCATCACCGCCACCTGCTGCTAAATAGAACCGCAAAATGTGTCATGTGCTAAATAACTTAACTATAAGAAGGCATAGGCTTTTATCTTAAAATACACCGCAACTAGCCCTAGGCCTATTAATGAATGACATTCATAAAAACAGATCCTGTAATATAAATATATAAGATGTATTGCCCAAACCTAACCTGTAGCCTCCTTAAAAAATATATATCTAAATTTAAAATGTCAATTTAAAATGAATTGTATTTCTAAAAAAATGTCTGTTTCTCAAATAAGCTAATGGACAACCTGTGATAGGCCCATATATGGTACAATATTTAATGGCTTCGGCAGTGGGGATATGGTAGTTGCAAAATAGCCACCAGGTGGCGGTATATATCAACCATTACATGGAAATGTTCTTCTTCCATGGGAGATGCTAAACATAGCCATAGATTAGTGAGCATCTGCATAGTAGTGAAGACACATTCCATTCTGAAGTGTGAACCGGTTTAGCTTAGCGTGTTGTTGTTTTGGTTGATCTTTCTCCTATTGTATCAAACTGGAAACTGAACATCATATCTGTCATCATCATATAACTCACCTCGAAAAGTGTCACTGAGTAAAAAAAAAGCAAAGCTGAGCAAAGCAGGCTTATTCTTATATGTTCATCAAATTGTATCAGAATTCAAACGGGTCTGTGATCCAAACACATGCAGTGAATCAATCCCAGTGAACTAATCGTCAACTGCTGATATAACTACACACTACCCCTGCTTACTGCCTGTATATCAGTGGTGAAGCGTCAGCCTTCAAGGTATTCAAAGAAGACCCTGGAACCCTCAGATGAAAAAAAAAAAAATCTAATTAATTGTATTAATAATAAATCGTATCTGTGTTGATGTCTTTCTCGGTCCATGTACTATGCATTTGAGTAGTTTTGTGTTAGAAATAAAGTGCAACCTATATGTGTTTCTGGGTTGCTAGGAAGAATATCCTTCAACCAAAGTATTCTCTGTTCTTGAGAGAATGCTTTGGCCCTTAAACTGAATGAGAGCGTACGTTTGGATTGACAATTTGATCAACCAATCATATAGTGATTTGTAGCCAATGGGCGTATTCTTTCAGATTTCCCCATAGTTCCATAGTGCGCTAGAAGATCCCGTTAGTTCACTGGCTCGAGACAGATGATCTAGCTTTGGGCTACGTTGGTTTTTTTCTACGTAGGTTTTTTACGTCAAAATGGCAACAGGTTACGGAGCCCGGGAAGGGACATAGATGGGGAAAAATGTAAGATGTACTTTTGCAAGATCTCGCAATACTTTTTGCGAGATGTCACAATATTTGTTGCGAGGACTCGCAAAAACTTCATATGACTCAACGTAGGCAGGCTACAACTTCCAGGTCAGTTCAACCACAACAATGGAGGCCACACATCCGTGGGAGAAGTTTATTGACTTTTGAGATTGGTCTAAAATATATATAATATATGGCCTGAAACAATAAAAAATAATTGTTAATAAAAATGTATTAACAAAAAGATCATGAACTTCTGCAGTTATATTCTACCCCCTATATGACATTCCATTGCTTGGCAACCCAGTCTGTGCAAGCACAGAAACGGTCAACAAATCAGTATTTGAGTCATCTTACAGGTTCATAAAACCTCAACAGGTCTGGTGTCTGGTATCAACTGTTAAGAAAATCAACAGATTCAGATATTCAGAATTCAGTAACCAAGGTAGCATGTTTGTTCCTCCTTTATTTGTTTTGTTTTGTCTGACCAACATACCAAATGAAATACATTCAATCAAAAACTGGAACCAGTTCCTTAAATACAATTTACTCAATTGATTGACATTTTAGTTTGAGGTTTGATTCCACTTTTGATAGGCGTTATCTCTAAACCAACACCAGCTGAAGAGTGTTGTTGTTGTTTTTTGATATAACCATCATGCTTAACAGACATGTTTATCATAAAAAAGGTTATCATTTAAAGTAAACAAACATAAATATATATAGAGTGGACACATTTGACAGGAGAGCCCTATGCATCTGTGTTGATGAGCATTGAGAAAATCATAAAAAGAGAAGATGGCAAGGATAATAACAGCTCCACCCACTTTGCAGCTCAACTTACTGGCCCCTGCAAGACAACTAAATATTGTCTTACAAAGATGCACTGATGGCCTCTCTTAGGTGCATATACAAGTTCACAGCCTGATTGGGATCTGTTGGTGGAGTCAGATAGGACTCGACCATGATGATATTGCACAGTTCATAAATATCTGGATCGCACAGTGTGGTCAGGTGAAAGACACATTCACTTTATACAGTTGAACATGTTCGTCTTCAACTGGAGAATGGAAGGCTCTTGTCCCATACAGTTCACCGCTGGGGACGTTCATGTTTCTCGATGGCCTGATGGTGTGTGCGTTCCACACTTGTGCAGTGTCAACTCCTGTTAAAAATATACAAATACATTGAGGAAGAACTGTACAGACATAAACTTAAATAGAGAATAAACCACTAAATGATAGCATCCACATGCCTCCCTCCCCTCCTCCTTTAAATCTCTCCTCTCTGACTCTCTCTGCCTCCTCCTCCTCCTCCCACTTCTCCCTCACATACACACACCTAACACACTAAGTTAATAACTCACCTGGATGAGCCCCATGCAACACAACAAATTATCTTCACATGTCTCTCGCTTATCTGACAACCGTGCCTGCTGCTAAGCACCGACTTAATTTCTTTATATTTGAGACCAATCTCAAAATGAAAGTCTATATACTTCTCCCACAGATGTATGGCCTCCATTGTTGTGGTTGAACTGACCTGGAAGTAGTAGCCTGCCTACGTTGAGCTATATTAACTTTTGCGAGATGTCACAAACGTTTTGAGAGATCTTGCAAAAGTATGTCCCTTCCCGGGCTCCGTAACAGGTGAAGATGATGTTGTTGCAGAATTGTTGTTAGCATTTCCCTTTTCAAGACGATCATTCAGTGAAAAGATGGACAATATTAAAAAGTTTCCCCGTCACCACTGCATCTGTGGAAAGAACATTGTTCGCCCTCAAACGGATAAAAACACGGAGGAACAGAACAGGACAATCCCGACTCACTGCATTATTTTTAACTTCTTTTGGATCTGAAAAGCAGTGATCAGCTTTATGACCGAGTTATCGATTCATCCAGAAGGACAGGATTTGGTCTTGAAGTAAACATCATTGGTGAGTGAGTCTAATTTGTATTTGCTGGTTTTGCCGCAGTGTTACGTCTCGTTGAGCTGGTCGTTGCATTTTGTTTCCACACACTTGTTGAATGATTAGTTAATGGCTGACTTGAATTTGTTAAGCAGATAAGCAAATAAGCTTTCCTTGTATAGAGAACACAAACCTGGACACCATTTGGTTAAATGCCTCCAAGCTTTTATAGATTTTTTAAGATCCATAAAGAAGTCGAAAAGTTTCAGGTAGAACGTGAGAGCTGTATAGAAATGGCTTATGTTTACATATACTTTAACACCGCGAGGGGCTCCAACATGGCGGTCGCCCAAATATAGAAACCCCTCTGATGTCATCTGAAAACCAAGAATATAATTGATTGAATACTAAATACCGTATTGACCCGAATATAAGACGGGTTTTTTTTCCTAGAAAAAAATCAAAAAAAGAGGGGTCGTCTTATAATCGGGGTTTAGACTTTTCGATGTACCGTAATTGCACATGTAACTGCGCAACAACAGATCGCGCCAAACGAGTGTTCCGAGACACCGCGCGACACTTAAAGTAACTCAAAGTCTTAAAGTAACAGTACATAAAAATAGTTACCTGGAGAGTTAGAAATGGAGAGACAGCGACCAACTTGAAAAAAGTGGCTCAAAAGTAGGGCAAGTTAATAAACAGAAGAGACGAAGTTACGATGCCAATTTTAAGATAATGGTGATAAACGAAGCAGAGACATCAAACACCTGTCATTGCGACGCAGGACAAGCCCAGCGCCTGCCCTCAGACTTCAGAGAGAAGCTACTGTCTTATCAGCGATATGTGATCAAGTTAAGGAAGAAGCACTCATACCCCCTTGATCAGATGGGCAATGTGGATCAAACGCCTGTGTATTTTGACATGCCATCTGTCACTGTGCATAAGAAAGGCGACAAATCAGTGATCTACTGATCTACTGGAAACGAGAAGAGCCGAGTAACGGTCATGTTAACGCGCCTCGCAGATGGGACACAACTTCCCCCGTACGTGGGGGATTATGGTAGGTGCCCAGGCAAAGGGCTGGATGGAGACGGAGCTTGTGGTGGACTGGCTCAAGGTGGTGTGGGGCAGACGGCGTGGGGGACTCAGAAAGCAGAGGAACATGTTGATTCTGGATGCTTTCCGTGGACACTTGACTGAGCCAGTCAAAACCTAGTCACCTAGTGATCATACCGGGCGGAATGACAAGCCAGCTGCAGGTGTTGGATGTGGTCGTTAACAAACCATTCAAGGTTAATCTGCGCAAGAGATCCACAGAGTGGCTCCTGGCTGCTAATCACGCACTGACACCGTCTGGAAAAATCCAAAAGCCTGCAGTACGTTTGCTCTGTGAATGGATCTTGCAAGCATGGGCTGACGTTTCCCCAGAAAGCATTAATGGGTTTAAGAAATGCTGCGTATGCCATGGATGGCAGCGAGGATGACGTGATGTGGGAGGAGACGGGGAAGCAGACACCGTGAGTGACGATAGCGGGAGTGAGAGGAACAACCAGCGACGTAGAAGACGAGCTGAATGAGAAGACTTGATGTGACCAATAGACTGATGTTCTGTTTCATTGCTCTACCGTTTTATTGCACTACTGTTTCATTGCAATCTATCTAGCCTGTTTTGTTTTTGTTTGTCAAGTTAGGCAAATTTTAACACAATGTGTGATGTGTGTTATCATTATTTTCCAAAAAAAAGATTTTCTTTATAAAAAAAAGATTTGGTCTTTTTTTTTCTTCCAAAAATGAGTCTTGAAAAAGAGGGGTCGTCTTATAATCGGGGTCGTCTTATATTCGGGTCAATACGGTATTTGAGAAGCGGCCCCATGTGGATGGATGCACCTTACTGATGGATAATTGTTCCAGCACTTGGAAACTTCCCCCCCCCCCCCTGCCAATTACCCTCTGGACATCGATGTATTTTCACAATTTTCACATGCAGCTCCATTCTGGAACTTCTCTGTCCTGCCTTTCAGACACATGGCTTAGCAAAGCTGGACTAGATGGGGCAGCCAAGGGAAAGTCCTGCTGAGGCAACACTTATTTCTTAACTTTACTTAACACCTTCTACTTCTCTCTGTGTGTCCTCTATTCTGAAATGCCACATATTATTAGTACATTGGGCAAATAGGATATTAGATTGGATTTTAGTGGTATTTTATATTAATATTTGTAAAGAAAATCAAAGATTTTCACGATCATGATGACCCAGCGACTCCAAATCATCATATATGATAATTACTACATTAGACAAATAGGACACACTTAGTGCTTCTATTTTATGGATGAATATTTTGATTGTGTTGTTACATTTTATGGTGAGTAAAATTCTTTTCGGTTTCTGGACATGGTTTCTGGTTGTCTCTGCCTGCCTCTGTATGATGCAATTTATGATTTGGAGACACTTTTATAAACATAAAACGCATGGGAATCAATGTATAAACTGTATTGTATTGCAACTTTATTTGTCTTTCTTTAACAAATTAATGTGACGTAGCTAATGTTTGTTCACTAGTGTCATCCTAATTCAAGATTCAAGATTCAAGAAATATACTAATACCTAAGCTAAAAACGAAATAACAACAACTAACTAAACAAAATATAACTAAAATAACTGTAAATGAAATCTAAATATATTGATGTGTATTGATGTGTTGTGTTTGATATCTCGGACTCAAAGATTAATAATAGACTTATCATCTTAGCTTTTGGACAATATCAGCAATGATCATGAGAATAATATCAGTTACTTACGTAAGTGTTAACATAAGTCTAACATATCATATTTATATGTCATTGAACCATCAATGACATGTTTGGCAGTTGTCCTTTTGTCTATGGATAGATTTATAACATCTAAGATAGGTAAGTTAAGATTAGAGTAATTCTATACAGATTTTTAACAAACAGATGGAGTCATAAATAAGGCTATGAACTAGTTTACTTCTGCAGCTTTTTGGATTGAGAAGTCATTTCAAGCATTGTGTGATTTTCAGCAGTTATAATTTAGCTCCATATAGAATATCAATTTTGTCTTCATATCTAAAGAAAAAATATCAATCAAAAAAATAAATGAAAAATGAGTGAATGACATATCATTTTTATTCAGGAGTATTCATGGTAGATACAGACAGCATAATATCATTAAATAGTTAAGATTTCACACTGGATGTTTTGAAAAAAACAAGCAATAGCTATGAGAAATCGAATTAGACAGTATACGTCTTTACCCTGATTGATATTTTTAATCAAACCAATTATCAAAATCAATTGTGTGCTATATTGTTAATGCTTAATTCCAGCTTTCTTTTTTCAAAGTATCATGTGACACAGAGTAGTGAAACTGCTACCTAGTTCAAAATCCTACGGGACGCTGGAATGATTCTAAGCCTCTATTCCTTAATTCCTCTTCCTCTGGCAGCAGCAACTCCTTCTCACCAGGAGCATCCCTCCTACGGCTAGCAGCACCAACAAACTGATGATCCCACTGGCGGTCAACCCCACCTTGAATCCTGCGGTCATCTCGCCAGGGTCTAGATGAAGCTGCTGCACAACGTCCTTCACGTCCTCTGGCTTGACCGGTGTCCACGTCTTGCTCCGTCCCACTCTCACCCAGCTCCGCCCTCCCTCACTCATCAACGCCACTGTACTCATTGTACCCATTGTGCTGATCATCGGTGGCAGAGTGAAGGGAGGCAGTTGGATGGGCAGCAGTTGACCACCTGTGAACAGTCCCGACTGGACGCAGTAGAGGACCTCACAACCGTCACTGATGGCGGCGAGGTGCTGGCTGAATTCTGCCGGGCACCGGCTCTGGTTCCCTGCCATTTGGTTGGATGACTCGCAGCTGAAGAAGCCTCCGAACAGTACAGCGTAGGCAGTAGCCATCTCGTAGTCGTCACTCACGCAGATCATCAGACCGTCAGACAGAAACTTGACTGGGACGAAGTATAGAGGGCAGCTCTTGGTTTTGGTTATGGGATTCAGAAGGGAGGGGCCATAGATCCCTCCAAACAAGTACCCAGAATTATCTGGGGCCTGTCCGTCAATAGCACACCAGTAGGTGTTGACCTTGGCTGTGCGTACGTAATAGTTGTTGCCGCACACTGTGTGGTGGCACGTGAACATCGAATAGCAAGTGTACGCTACTTTGTGACACTCGTATTTATTGTAACGCTTATGCCTCACTTCTGAACGCAGCAGAGTGCTGATATATGGCGAGCGGCAGGAGAAGTTCCCTGTGACCGGGTTTTTCCTGTCAAGGGCCTGACACAGCGGATCGTCGTCTGAGCTGAGCGGAAAACACTTTTGGAAGACACCGCCGAAGCTGAGGTTGGTTGCCGGACCCTGGCACGACCGGTCGTCCATGTTGGCCTGGAAGTTGAAGTTCTTTGAGTTAATGTCGACGCAGCCCCGGCGCGTGTTGACGGCGTAGTAATGCTTTATGGCGTGACTCACCGACAGAGCCACCTTGCCGACCGTGGGCGCCGGCATGTCGGGGAAGGTTTGGGTGTTGATAAAGTAGTGCAGTGGAAGCCCCGAGCGGTCAATGGCCACCAGGTTGTTTCTGGTGTTCTCCTGCCACTTCTGCAGGGTCATGCCGGGGTAAAAGGGTACACCTCCGTGACTCTGGGTGAGGGAGTAGGAGATGTTGGACTGGTACGCCTGCAGCTCTGAGCTCTCGTTTTTGCTGCTTATGTCGAACTTGAGTTTGTTGAAAAAGTTGAAGCCGGCCAGTAGTGAGATGGGGGTGGTTTGCGACGCACTGTCAGCCACGTAAGAAGATCGAAGGTAGTCCTCCTGGACCAAAGCAGCCCCGGCGTCAACACCAGTGACTACGTGGGTTCCATAATTGAGCACCATCTTCTCCGAGAGATACACTGCATACTTGGTCTGGTTGTTTTCAATGGCGTCTGCTATCTGTTCCGCTTGCTGAGCAAAGCGGGAGTCCACGGTGAAATCGGGATAGGCTTTGGCAGTGTAGACCAAGTTGCGGACCTATTGAGGGACAGAGTTGAATGCAAGATTGTGTCGTCATTTATTAGGTGTCCCAAAATACATCACATTTAGTGTCATTTCTGTAATGAGTAGCTTTTAATATTTCAAAATAAGTTCAGAAGTTAATATAAGATTCATTGTTGTTTGAGTAATTCAACGCTTCCTAAATGTTCACATTTTCAAATAATAATAATTGACTGCTATCAAGCTTCTATTATGCTGTTATGTAGCCCTGCCCTTTTGCCATAACTTAATTATTATAAGTTATAAGTTAATATTTTAAGCATTTTGTTTTGGGATATCGGCCGACACATTATCCCCTTTTGGAAGCCTTTAGTGAATCCAACACCTCTGTCTTTGCACATTGCAAAGTGTTGCAAACACTTTAGGGTGAATATAGAAAGTGTAGAAATAGAAAATATAGAAAAATATTATTGCAAAACAATTATTTTTTCATTATTTAACATTAGGTATGTTGCCAAGTTATTTAAATAAAGTCATATGTAATGTATATCTCTATGCACTTTACTGTAACATCTGCACTCTGGTTAGATGCCAACTTCTTTTCGCTGTTCTGTACTTCTGCTGTGCAATTTAATCGAATCTAATCAGAGACTCAGCGACAATCTCATGACACGATGTCATTGACACCATGACAATACGCGTTGCAGCAATTTTCTTTTTTATTGAGTGCATTTAAAGTATAAATGAGGCCCAAGATATCACTGCTGTGTTTAGTTAGCTTGTATAGATACCAGATATGTCAGATAACACAGGTAGTGTCTATGTACTTTTATTTATTTGTTGTAACTACTAACAGTTAATGATTAATGTGTCACAATCCTCCCCAACGCTGTGTTCCCTGTGGTTCTTTGTTTGGTAGATAGCCTACATAAGTTTGGTCAACTGAATGTATTTTTATGTATTATATTATTATTATTATAACAACTATTATGAGTAGTAGTTGTAGTAGTATATTGAAAACAAATCATTTAACAATGCTGTAACTTACTCAAAATAAAACTTGCATTCTTCTGAAACCCAAGGGGCTTTGGGTTTCATGAGAGAGAAGTAGCTCAATAAAGCCCATGTAATCATTTTAAAAGACCATATAAACACTGTTTTTGATTGATTATTTATAAAAACCCACCTGTACTCTCACTGTGCTGGATAAATGTTTGACCTGGTACGTTTTTAATCTCTGGTTCTCAACCGAAAACTTGGCGTTCAGCTCACGAAGGAAAGATATGCCCATGTTGATAGTCTGAGACGTGGAGCTTTTGGCCTCCGTCCAGGAGCTGATGATCTCAGAGTTGGACTCCACACTGGTCACCTTCTGGGGAACGACAAACACCTCGTCTGGTAGGAGGTACAGGCCGTCCTCGGAGGTCTGACACTGGGAATAGCTGAAGTTCATGACCTGACCCATGTCCATGTTCCTCAGGTTATCCCAGCCTCCGCCGGGCAGCACTTCCAGGGCGGTGATGGAGGAGTTGAGGGACGCCCGGCACTGGCTCAACCAGTTGGTCGGGCGACCGAGGGGGTGAAGGGAGCAGGAGTGGAAGAGGAGGAGGAGGAAGGGCACTGCTCTCCATGCCATGGTTTCACCAGAAATGAACATACTCAATCACAAGATGTATTGACTAAGCATTAGGGGAGTCACTTCCTTATTACCTACTGTTCAGGTTATGACCGATATAATGAATCACTCTTGATGACGTTCTTTAACAAAGGTTGGTATTTATTTAGCTCCTTAGCTTCGGCTGACATGCATACACCCGTCTCGTAGCATACCTGGAATGCTTTACTTCCAGGGCATAGCACCGCTCAATACCGTCTGGTCTTAAAGACACACACACACACAATTGTACCTGCAGTACATTCATTACATGACATCTCCCCTCCTTCGAGTCAGAGACAGTGTATACTGGTGAATATTAAATGAGTGCAGTGTCCTATCAAACATGCCAATAACATGGACTCTTAGCAGTGCAAGAAAATACTGTAAACATACAGAAACTCTAGCAGGTGACTCGGCCCCTCTGACAGGTGAACTTGGAGGTGTAAGCTGGGGTGGTGATGGTTGCTCGCTCACCTGCGTGTCCTCTGCCTCACCAGGAAGGAATGTTGGTCGTAGGTGGCGCCTGTTTCTCCGCAGGATCCCGTGGTCAGTCTGGATCAGATAGGACCTCGGAGCTGGGTGTGGCTGTTGAACGGTCGCTGCTGTCGTCCAGCCGGACTCACGTCAAGTTTCACTGCCACGCTCTGCCCTGGGTCGAGAGGTGGAAGTGCTCTGGCACCGTAGCGTCGGTTGTAGGCATGCCTGTAGCTCCTCTTCGCCTTGGCATCAGCGTCACGCACCTTTGTGAAGTTGGGCCACTTAGGCACCAGGATTTTATCGACTGTAGGCACCGTCGTCTTGATCTGGCGGCCCATCATCAGCTGCGCAGGACTGGCACCCGTAGCTTGTATTGGTGTAGCTCTGTAACTCATGAGAGCCAGAAATGGATCATCCTGCCGCAGAATCTTCTTTGCTGTCTGCACTGCTCTCTCAGCACCACCGTTGGCTTGAGGATAGTGGGGACTAGAGGTGATGTGCATAAAATCATAGTTTACAGTGAAACTTTCAAACATTTTGCTCGTGAACTGTTTGGCATTGTCAGTGTGAAGCTCATCTGGACAACCCCACCTGGCGAAGATATTCTTCAGACGAGCAATTGTGGTCTCACTCTTCATGTCTGGTAGATGAGCTATTTCTATGTAGCGAGAATAGTAGTCAACAACTACCAAGTAGTTTTCTTTCTCATACTCACAGATGTCTGCACCGATCGTCTGCCAGGGCCTCTGTGGTAGTGGCGTTGTAATCAGAGGCTCCTTCCTCTGCGTAGGTCTGACTTGCAAGCACTCAGGACATTTCGTCACCAGTTCTTGGATCTCTTTCTCCAGCCCGGGCCACCACACACTCATGCGTGCCCGCTCTCTGCACTTGGTGATGCCCTGGTGTCCGTCATGCAACCGGTTGAGTATCTCTTTCCTCATACTGTGAGGAATCACGATGCGGTCTCCGTACAGCACAAGACCCTTTGATGTTGACAGGCTGTTACTGCAGTGGTGATATGCTTTGCCTTGTGCTGGTACACTGCTCACGTACTTCGGCCATCCCTCTGTGATCAATCTGCTCACCACCAGCAGGTCGTAGTCCACTCTCGTCTCCTGCTTGATGCATATGTATCAATAATACATATGCTTATTATATTGTAATATATTACCTGAAGGAATAGATAGGGTGGTGGAACAAGTGTTAATTATGTCTGGCTTAGCCTACTATCATACTAAAAGGAATGTCTGCACCCGTACATGCAGGTAAACCAATGCAACAAGTCACACAATACTGTCTGGCTAATGATAATAGACTAATTATCATTATTATCAATTACCAGAACCAGAGAAGAGTTAAATGTATTTCTTGTAACTAATTAACTGATAAGATACAAGTAGAGTTTAAAATATTGCTACAGATATAATTTCACATACTGCTATCAGAAACAATGTATTCATCGATTTTATTCTGGTCTTAATTCAAAATCTTTTTTTTTTATTTTACTTACTTGAATCTGACACATCCAGTCCAATAAAACAAAGTGATGTTGCTTGTTTGAAGATTTTGAAGTTGCCAGAGGGCAGGACCTACAAACACATTTACTACCAAATAGCATTGTGAGGCTGAACAAAATGACCTTTTGACTATGTAAATGTAGTCTTTAAAAAAACAAAAACATTTACTGCCTTTTTTAGGATAGCTTAAAGTAACGTAAAAATTACAACGTGGGGCCTTACAGGGTTTTAACTTCTGCTTCCACACAAATGTTTTTTTACTTATATCACACCAAACTAGTTCTCAATACGTTTGCAAAAATGTTATCGAACGGGCTCCAACTGTGTATGAACCTAGTGGACGTAGTAGCAACTATTTACAGTCTGTTTACGAACTTCATGGACGGGCTCGGGGGGGGATGGTGCTGTAGAACTTTGAGTCTGCTCAAAATGTTATCCCGTCCATCCCGTTCTACAATCAGACAGATTGACAACGTACTTAAAGCAAGATAGACGGGCTACAAACAGAATTGTCGTACTTCAAACCTACTGGGGACGTGTTACGACGTGGTGCAGTCGGACATACATTGTATGAAACAATGTTTCAATCGCGTTTTCTACAATACATATGGCACTGTATCTATGAAGTAAATTGTCCAAGAAAATTGTATTATTTTATGTAGGGCCAATAAAGATGATTACACATGCAAATGTGTCACGAAAATGGTTAAAAAAAAAAAAGGTTATTTAAAAATGGTAATTTTGCAGTGTTCTAGAGAGGCACAATTGTAGATGTGTACAGCTCAGAGCCCTGAACTGGAATGAGGACTGGCTTCAACGCGCTCGGTATTCAGGACGCGAGTCTACACACACTAGGGACGAGATGAGGACGAGTTGGACCAGTTGGTCCAGTTGGTCGGGGAAAACGAAGAATGCTACACAGACCTAATCCAATTCACGTTGGTTGGCAGGGGGCGTGGCCAAGCCACGTGTGCTGGCCACACACACACACACACCTGGACATCATCTCCCCGTGTAATTTGTTTATCACCTCACCTGGGGTATATATACGTTGTCTTTCCTTTACCCCAGCATGAGGTCGTTACTCTACTATGCACGTAGTTCTCCCGTTTGGTACCCATCGCCTGCCAACTACCTGCCGGTACTTCGCACCCGATACCCGCGGTACAGACTCCTTCCCCTGTCCCGGACTACCCGCCGGTCAACTGCCTGCCGGTACTCCGCGGACCGTCCTCCCCGTGTACCCTTGTGTTTTGTGTGTGTTTTGGGAAACAAAGCCGTCTCGTATCACTCCACTTGTCGTCGTCTGCGTTTGGGGTCCAACCCACTCCCTCTCTCGTGACAGATTATTCAGTTAACGATATGATGTCCAGAGACAAATACCACTTTCACACTGTATACGGTATCGACTCCCGTATTAGTTAATACGGGTGTCAATACCGTATTCCCTGCGCATTCGATACCAGGTTTTCGTTCACACACGATAGAGAAGCGAATGTGTATTAAATTAGGAGACTGGTAAGTTTTGTGTGAAGTGAAAGTAATGCGCATTAAAGATTCTGTTCACCCACACATGGGAAGCGAAACCCGTAGTAGTTGTATTGCTTTGCACCCAAACTAGTTACTTCGGATCGAACCACCTACCCAAGGTGGATTAGTTAATGCGCACTAGTTGGGTAGCGAATGCACACTTGCCAGTGTGAAAGCAAAAGCGAAACAAAACTAGTTTTGCAGCACCGCAAATACCGTATTTAAGCCCAGTATGAAAACGGTAAAAGTGAACTTGACTTGTGATGTAAAAACATGGCATGAGATTGTAATGTAGATGATGTGTTAAAATTACCAAAGATGGTAGAGGGTATGAAGATCACAGGTAACACTAAAATAGACTGTAGTGTCTGTACTGAAGGAAAATTTACCAACATCATAAATAGGAAACCTGACACAAAAGCTAGTACCCCCCTAGGAAAAATGCAGTTCTGGTTCTATATTTTACAAGCTGTAATGATTATAACCAGAACTGTATTTTTCCATCTTAGAAACATTGCTAGAATACGACCAATGCTGTCTGCCTCGGATGCAGAGACACTCATCCACGCTTTTATATCGTCTAGACTAGATTACTGTAATGCACTGTTTTCTGGGTTACCGAATTCTGCTACGAAAAGCCTCCAGCTTGTGCAGAACGCTGCTGCTAGACTTTTGACTAGGACCAGAAAGTTTGACCACATTACTCCAATTCTGTCCTCGCTCCGTTGTTTTGGTTGTCCTGTGTCTCTTCTTCTGGGTCCTCTGGCACATTTGGCTCGCCGGTCTCGTTGGGTCTTAACAAATCTCCTGCGATCCCATATGCATATCAGGCAACCCCAAGTGGTTAATTGCGATCCAGATACCTATTTCAATCGCCTAAATTCAACATCAATGTATTTATGAACCTCCTTGTTAATTGATATATGCCCCCTCATAAACCGTTACATTGTGTGTGGCCATTGAAGTCAAATCCAAAAGAGAAGTGACATTCTTGGTGAGGTAAAAACATGTGATTCATCTCCACTTCCCATAATGCTACCTCCCTGAAAACACCTGTTTTCACACAACATGCATTTGTGAGTTACGTTGGCTTCTACATTATTAACAGTTTGACAACTTCCAAGGGAGACCATTCACTCCCTTTTATAGTAGTAAAGAATAGATTAATACACATATCAGCCTGTTCCCGTCCCATACTCGTCCATTGACGCTTGGTCAGATTCCCCGGCGTCATGCTCAAGATGACACTTACCTCAAAGAACTATAATTTAGCAAGAATTTATGCCATCTTGATGCAAAGGGTGGCCAATGACTATAATATAATCAAGCAGAACCCACTAATCGCCTTCCACATGATAGCATGATATCAATCACTTCTGTCAGAGACTACCGGTTGGAAACAGTGAATGGGATGCAAACAGTACAGTAGTCTATTAACTTCTGCAAGGGTGACACTTTGTGTTGAAAACTGTAATATGATTTTGTATTATATATGTGGTATATAGTATAAATTTTGTTCATTATTATATACTGATGGGATATGGTGTATTTAGTACCTTCTGAGTGTAGGCCTCTTGACCTGAACTTTTTGCCACAGATAAAAGCCCTGACCCAAGAAAAACGCCCCTAGTCCTCTATGTTGTGTGTGTTGATTAGATGTTATGTACTATATGGCATTAAATTATGTAACTTGTTCCCTTTCTTGCCAATTCTAACTGTTACTAAAACAACTCCCATGGCTGGGCCTGAACGCGGTCATTCATTCTTATATTGACACTGCCACCATCTAGCTTATTTATGCAACATTATGAATGGTTTTAAGTTTTCAAATTTTAAAAATAACCCTATATAACCCCCCTTCGTGGCTTCATGGTCCACTTATCGCTGTAAATTCAGAACGCATGAAATGTGCAGTCTGTTATAATGTGGCTAACCACAACCGTGATATTCTAGAATGAAAAGACCAACTTTGTGTTGTAATTGATCATATCTTTCTTCTACCTTATACCTCTTATATGTTATTTCCCAGGTACTACATCAGAGTAATGGTAAGATGGATAATACGACACAATGATGACAATCATCACACATCACACATCACACAGGAAAAGCGCATATATTAAGTTACTATTCACTTTGTTATTTTGATTTTGTGTGCGTTCACTTCTTGGCGGCAGCTCTCTCCATCTGGTTAGCTGGCTCGCTTATTCATTCCAGCGGGGCTCTTGGCCATCATGATTCTAATCATGATGTTCTTCATGGCCCTCACAGGGGCTTCCTTGATACTCCTGGTATACCCAGTGTGGCCCTCAGGGGGGCTTCCTTGATACTCCTGCTATACCCAGTGTGGCCCTCACAGGGGCTTCCTTGATACTCCTGGTATACCCAGTGTGACCCTCACAGGGGCTTCCTTGATACTCCTGGTATACCCAGTGTGGCCCTCAGGGGGGCTTCCTTGATACTCCTGGTATACCCAGTGTGGCCCTCAGGGGGGGCTTCCTTGATACTCCTGGTATACCCAGTGTGACCCTCAGGGGGGCTTCCTTGATACTCATGGTATACCCAGTGTGGCCCTCAGGGGGGCTTCCTTGATACTCCTGGTATACCCAGTGTGACCCTCAGGGGGGCTTCCTTGATACTCCTGGTATACCCAGTGTGACCCTCAGGGGGGCTTCCTTGATACTCCTGGTATACCCAGTGTGGCCCTCAGGGGGGCTTCCTTGATACTCCTGGTATACCCAGTGTGGCCCTCAGGGGGGGCTTCCTTGATACTCCTGGTATACCCAGTGTGACCCTCAGGGGGGCTTCCTTGATACTCCTGGTATACCCAGTGTGACCCTCAGGGGGGCTTCCTTGATACTCCTGGTATACCCAGTGTGACCCTCAGGGGGGCTTCCTTGATACTCCTGGTATACCCAGTGTGACCCTCAGGGGGGCTTCCTTGATACTCCTGGTATACCCAGTGTGACCCTCAGGGGGGCTTCCTTGATACTCCTGGTATACCCAGTGTGGCCCTCAGGGGGGGCTTCCTTTATACTCCTGGTATACCCAGTGTGACCCTCAGGGGGGCTTCCTTGATACTCCAGGTATACCCAGTGTGACCCTCAGGGGGGCTTCCTTGATACTCCTGGTATACCCAGTGTGACCCTCAGGGGGGCTTCCTTGATACTCCTGGTATACCCAGTGTGGCCCTCAGGGGGGGCTTCCTTGATACTCCTGGTATACCCAGTGTGACCCTCAGGGGGGCTTCCTTGATACTCCTGGTATACCCAGTGTGGCCCTCAGGGGGGGCTTCCTTTATACTCCTGGTATACCCAGTGTGGCCCTCCGCGGGGCTTCCTTGATACTCCTGGTATACCCAGTGTGACCCTCAGGGGGGCTTCCTTGATACGTCTCCTGGTATACCCAGTGTGGCCCTCGGGGGGGCTTCCTTGATACTCCTGGTATACCCAGTGTGGCCCTCAGCGGGGCTTTCTTGGCGGGCGCTTTCTTGCGTCGAGGCGCATTAATTGCTCCCTTCTTCTGTGCCACCCTTTTGCTTTAGGAGTTATTGTGGTGTTCTCAACACAGGAAAGCGTTCTGATTTGTACATTTAAATGTATACAAGTAATGATTGGTTGTTACCCGAGTATAAATGTGAAGGACACGCCTCTAGCGGGCCTCTCTAAAAAATGGATTGCCAGTGTTAGGGTTCTGCGTTGTGAAAATACAGAAACTGGAGCATTCGCGAGTCTGCCGTGTGGATTCCTGTTCTACTTAAACCTAGTTATGAACACTTTATTGTGTTAATACACAACATGAACCTTGAAGGATCCCGGTCTGGTCTGCACCAGAGACTTGGTTTGCCACTGAGTGTCGGAGGCCCTTCAGGATTCTGGATTTGTTCTTCACGACGTCGTAACCTCCTGCCTGAAGAGCCCGTTTCAGGGCCACCAGAGACATGACGTTGGGCTCCTTGGATTGAGAGACTGTTTGTACTATTAGGTCCGATGCGGTGGGAGCGGACTTTGTGCGTTTTAAGCTCCTCTTGGGTGTTTTGGACACAGAGGACTTTGTTCTTATTGATGCACTGGCTCCCACTAGGTTTGGCTATCTGGGGGGAAAAAATATGAGTGGACTGACACCCGGGGGACAGTTTATAAAGTGCCCATGAGAAGCGTGTTGTCTCATCACCGCCACCTGCTGCTAAATAGAACCGCAAAATGTGTCATGTGCTAAATAACTTAACTATAAGAAGGCATAGGCTTTTATCTTAAAATACACCGCAACTAGCCCTAGGCCTATTAATGAATGACATTCATAAAAACAGATCCTGTAATATAAATATATAAGATGTATTGCCCAAACCTAACCTGTAGCCTCCTTAAAAAATATATATCTAAATTTAAAATGTCAATTTAAAATGAATTGTATTTCTAAAAAAATGTCTGTTTCTCAAATAAGCTAATGGACAACCTGTGATAGGCCCATATATGGTACAATATTTAATGGCTTCGGCAGTGGGGATATGGTAGTTGCAAAATAGCCACCAGGTGGCGGTATATATCAACCATTACATGGAAATGTTCTTCTTCCATGGGAGATGCTAAACATAGCCATAGATTAGTGAGCATCTGCATAGTAGTGAAGACACATTCCATTCTGAAGTGTGAACCGGTTTAGCTTAGCGTGTTGTTGTTTTGGTTGATCTTTCTCCTATTGTATCAAACTGGAAACTGAACATCATATCTGTCATCATCATATAACTCACCTCGAAAAGTGTCACTGAGTAAAAAAAAAGCAAAGCTGAGCAAAGCAGCCCTCCCCAATAATATTATCATAGTTACAGTAATCCCCAGTCTGATCAGTAGGCCTAGTGGCCATAATAATAAGGGAAGCCTTTCACCTCAGTCATATGTCCTCATGCGTGCCCTTAAATGAACCACTTGCCAATAACAACTAACCTACCACAAAAGGCTTATTCTTATATGTTCATCAAATTGTATCAGAATTCAAACGGGTCTGTGATCCAAACACATGCAGTGAATCAATCCCAGTGAACTAATCGTCAACTGCTGATATAACTACACATACCCCTGCTTACTGCCTGTATATCAGTGGTGAAGCGTCAGCCTTCAAGGTATTCAAAGAAGACCCTGGAACCCTCAGATGAAAAAAAAAAAAATCTAATTAATTGTATTAATAATAAATCGTATCTGTGTTGATGTCTTTCTCGGTCCATGCACTATGCATTTGAGTTGTTTTGTGTTAGAAATAAAGTGCAACCTATCAGATATGTTTCTGGGTTGCTAGGAAGAATATCCTTCAACCAAAGTATTCTCTGTTCTTGAGAGAATGCTTTGGCCCTTAAACTGAATGAGAGCGTACGTTTGGATTGACAATTTGATCAACCAATCATATAGTGATTTGTAGCCAATGGGCGTATTCTTTCAGATTTCCCCATAGTTCCATAGTGCGCTAGAAGATCCCGTTAGTTCACTGGCTCGAGACAGATGATCTAGCTTTGGGCTACGTTGGTTTTTTTCTACGTAGGTTTTTTACGTCAAAATGGCAACAGGTTACGGAGCCCGGGAAGGGACATAGATGGGGAAAAATGTAAGATGTACTTTTGCAAGATCTCGCAATACTTTTTGCGAGATGTCACAATACTTGTTGCGAGGACTCGCAAAAACTTCATATGACTCAACGTAGGCAGGCTACAACTTCCAGGTCAGTTCAACCACAACAATGGAGGCCACACATCCGTGGGAGAAGTTTATTGACTTTTGAGATTGGTCTAAAATATATATAATATATGGCCTGAAACAATAAAAAATAATTGTTAATAAAAATGTATTAACAAAAAGATCATGAACTTCTGCAGTTATATTCTACCCCCTATATGACATTCCATTGCTTGGCAACCCAGTCTGTGCAAGCACAGAAACGGTCAACAAATCAGTATTTGAGTCATCTTACAGGTTCATAAAACCGGTCTGGTGTCTGGTATCAACTGTATTAAGAAAATCAACAGATTCAGTAACCAAGGTAGCATGTTTGTTCCTCCTTTATTAGTTTTGTTTTGTCTGACCAACATACCAAATTAAATACATTCAATCAAAAACTGGAACCAGTTCCTTAAATACAATTTACTCAATTGATTGACATTTTAGTTTGAGGTTTGATTCCACTTTTGATAGGCTATATCTCTAAACCAACACCAGCTGAAGAGTGTTGTTGTTGTTTTTTGATATAACCATCAAGCTTAACAGACATGTTTATCATAAAAAAGGTTATCATTTAAAGTAAACAAACATAAATATATATAGAGTGGACACATTTGACAGGAGAGCCCTATGCATCTGTGTTGATGAGCATTGAGAAAATCATAAAAAGAGAAGATGGCAAGAATAATAACTCCACCCACTTTGCAGCTCAACTTACTGGCCCCTGCAAGACAACTAAATATTGTCTTACAAAGATGCACTGATGGCCTCTCTTAGGTGCATATACAAGTTCACAGCCTGATTGGGATCTGTTGGTGGAGTCAGATAGGACTCGACCATGATGATATTGCACAGTTATAAATATCTGGATCGCACAGTGTGGTCAGGTGAAAGACACATTCACTTTATACAGTTGAACATGTTCGTCTTCAACTGGAGAATGGAAGGCTCTTGTCCCATACAGTTCACCGCTGGGGACGTTCATGTTTCTCGATGGCCTGATGGTGTGTGCGTTCCACACTTGTGCAGTGTCAACTCCTGTTAAAAATATACAAATACATTGAGGAAGAACTGTACAGACATAAACTTAAATAGAGAATAAACCACTAAATGATAGCATCCACATGCCTCCCTCCCCTCCTCCTTTAAATCTCTCCTCTCTGACTCTCTCTGCCTCCTCCTCCTCCTCCCACTTCTCCCTCACATACACACACCTAACACACTAAGTTAATAACTCACCTGGATGAGCCCCATGCAACACAACAAATTATCTTCACATGTCTCTCGCTTATCTGACAACCGTGCCTGCTGCTAAGCACCGACTTAATTTCTTTATATTTGAGACCAATCTCAAAATGAAAGTCTATATACTTCTCCCACAGATGTATGGCCTCCATTGTTGTGGTTGAACTGACCTGGAAGTAGTAGCCTGCCTACGTTGAGCTATATTAACTTTTGCGAGATGTCACAAACGTTTTGAGAGATCTTGCAAAAATATGTCCCTTCCCGGGCTCCGTAACAGGTGAAGATGATGTTGTTGCAGAATTGTTGTTAGCATTTTCCCTTTTCAAGACGATCATTCAGTGAAAAGATGGACAATATTAAAAAGTTTCCCCGTCACCACTGCATCTGTGGAAAGAACATTGTTCGCCCTCAAACGGATAAAAACACGGAGGAACAGAACAGGACAATCCCGACTCACTGCATTATTTTTAACTTCTTTTGGATCTGAAAAGCAGTGATCAGCTTTATGACCGAGTTATCGATTCATCCAGAAGGACAGGATTTGGTCTTGAAGTAAACATCATTGGTGAGTGAGACTAATTTGTATTTGCTGGTTTTGCCGCAGTGTTACGTCTCGTTGAGCTGGTCGTTGCATTTTGTTTCCACACACTTGTTGAATGATTAGTTAATGGCTGACTTGAATTTGTTAAGCAGATAAGCAAATAAGCTTTCCTTGTATAGAGAACACAAACCTGGACACCATTTGGTTAAATGCCTCCAAGCTTTTATAGATTTTTTAAGATCCATAAAGAAGTCGAAAAGTTTCAGGTAGAACGTGAGAGCTGTATAGAAATGGCTTATGTTTACATATATTTTAACACCGCGAGGGGCTCCAACATGGCGGACGCAAATATAGAAACCCCTCTGACGTCATCTGAAAACCAAGAATATAATTGATTGAATACTAAATATTTGAGAAGCGGCCCCATGTGGATGGATGCACCTTACTGATGGATAATTGTTCCAGCACTTGGAAACTTCCCCCCCCCCCTGCCAATTACCCTCTGGACATCGATGTATTTTCACAATTTTCACATGCAGCTACATTCTGGAACTTCTCTGTCCTGCCTTTCAGACACATGGCTTAGCAAAGCTGGACTAGATGGGGCAGCCAAGGGAAAGTCCTGCTGAGGCAACACTTATTTCTTAACTTTACTTAACACCTTCTACTTCTCTCTGTGTGTCCTCTATTCTGAAATGCCACATATTATTAGTACATTGGGCAAATAGGATATTAGATTGGATTTTAGTGGTATTTTATATTAATATTTGTAAAGAAAATCAAAGATTTTCACGATCATGATGACCCAGCGACTCCAAATCATCATATATGATAATTACTACATTAGACAAATAGGACACACTTAGTGCTTCTATTTTATGGATGAATATTTTGATTTGGACATGGTTTCTGGTTGTCTCTGCCTGCCTCTGTATGATGCAATTTATGATTTGGAGACACTTTTATAAACATAAAAGGCATGGGAATCAATGTATAAACTGTATTGTATTGCAACTTTATTTGTCTTTCTTTAACAAATGAATGCGACGTAGCTAATGTTTGTTCACTAGTGTCATCCTAATTCAAGATTCAAGATTCAAGAAATATACTAATACCTAAGCTAAAAACGAAATAACAACAACTAACTAAACAAAACTAGTATAAACAAAATATAACTAAAATAACTCTAAATGAAATCTAAATATATTGATGTGTATTGATGTGTTGTGTTTGATATCTCGGACTCAAAGATTAATAATAGACTTATCAGCAATGATCATGAGAATAATATCAGTTACTTACGTAAGTGTTAACATAAGTCTAACATATCATATTTATATGTCATTGAACCATCAATGACATGTTTGGCAGTTGTCCTTTTGTCTATGGATAGATTTATAACATCTAAGATAGGTAAGTTAAGATTAGAGTAATTCTATACAGATTTTTAACAAACAGATGGAGTCATAAATAAGGCTATGAACTAGTTTACTTCTGCAGCTTTTTGGATTGAGAAGTCATTTCAAGCATTGTGTGATTTTCAGCAGTTATAATTTAGCTCCATATAGAATATCAATTTTGTCTTCATATCTAAAGAAAAAATATCAATAAAAAAAATAAATGAAAAAAGAGTGAATGACATATCATTTTTATTCAGGAGTATTCATGGTAGATACAGACAGCATAATATCATTAAATAGTTAATATTTCACACTGGATGTTTTGAAAAAAACAAGCAATAGCTATGAGAAATCGAATTAGACAGTATACGTCTTTACCCTGATTGATATTTTTAATCAAACCAATTATCAAAATCAATTGTGTGCTATATTGTTAATGCTTAATTCCAGCTTTCTTTTTTCAAAGTATCATGTGACACAGAGTAGTGAAACTGCTACCTAGTTCAAAATCCTACGGGACGCTGGAATGATTCTAAGCCTCTATTCCTTAATTCCTCTTCCTCTGGCAGCAGCAACTCCTTCTCACCAGGAGCATCCCTCCTACGGCTAGCAGCACCTACAAACTGATGATCCCACTGGCGGTCAACCCCACCTTGAATCCTGCGGTCATCTCGCCAGGGTCTAGATGAAGCTGCTGCACAACGTCCTTCACGTCCTCTGGCTTGACCGGTGTCCACGTCTTGCTCCGTCCCACTCTCACCCAGCTCCGCCCTCCCTCACTCATCAACGCCACTGTACTCATTGTACCCATTGTGCTGATCATCGGTGGCAGAGTGAAGGGAGGCAGTTGGATGGGCAGCAGTTGACCACCTGTGAACAGTCCCGACTGGACGCAGTAGAGGACCTCACAACCGTCACTGATGGCGGCGAGGTGCTGGCTGAATTGTGCCGGGCACCGTCTCTGGTTCCCTGCCATTTGGTTGGATGACTCGCAGCTGAAGAAGCCTCCGAACAGTACAGCATAGGCAGTAGCCATCTCGTAGTCGTCACTCACGCAGATCATCAGACCGTCAGACAGAAACTTGACTGGGACGAAGTATAGAGGGCAGCTCTTGGTTTTGGTTATGGGATTCAGAAGGGAGGGGCCATAGATCCCTCCAAACAAGTACCCAGAATTATCTGGGGCCTGTCCGTCAATAGCACACCAGTAGGTGTTGACCTTGGCTGTGCGTATGTAATAGTTATTGCCGCACACTGTGCGGTGGCACGGGAACACCAAATAGCAAGTGTACGCTACTTCGTGACACTCGTATTTATTGTAACGCTTATGCCTCACTTCTGAACGCAGCAGACTGCTGATATATGGTGAGCGGCAGGAGAAGTTCCCTGTGACCGGGTTTTTCCCGTCAAGGTCCTGACACAGCGGATCGGCGTCTGAGCTGAGCGGAAAACACTTTTGGAAGACACCGCCGAAGCTGAGGTCGGTTGCCGGACCCTGGCACGACTGGTCGTCCATGTTGGCCTGGAAGTTGAAGTTCTTGGAGTTGACGTCGACGCAGCCCCGGTGTGCGTTGACGGCGTAGTACTGATTTATGGCGTGACTCACCAGCAGAGCCACCTTGCCGACCGTGGGCGCCGGCATGTCGGGGAAGGTTTGGGTGTTGATAAAGTAGTGCAGTGGAAGCCCTGAGCGGTCAATGGCCACCAGGTTGTTTCTGGTGTTCTCCTGCCACTTCTGCAGGGTCATGCCGGGGTAAAAGGGTACACCTCCGTGACTCTGGGTGAGGGAGTAGGAGATGTTGGACTGGTACGCCTGCAGCTCGGAGCTCGCCGTGGCGTTTTTGCTGCTTATGTTGAAGTTGAGTTTGTCGAAAAAGTTGAAGCCGGCCAGTAGTGAGATGGAGGTGGTTTGTGACGCACTGTCGGCCACGTAAGAAGATCGAAGGTAGTCCTCCTGGACCAAAGCAGCCCCGGCGTCAACACCAGTGACTACGTGGGTTCCATAATTGAGCACCATCGTCTCCGAGAGATACACTGCATGCTTGGTATGGTTGTTTTCAATGGCGTCTGCTATCTGTTCCGCTTGCTGAGCAAAGCGGGAGTCCACGGTGAAATCGGGATAGGCTTTGGCAGTGTAGACCAAGTTGCGGACCTATTGAGGGACAGAGTTGAATGCAAGATTGTGTCGTCATTTATTAGGTGTCCCAAAATACATCACATTTAGTGTCATTTCTGTAATGAGTAGCTTTTAATATTTCAAAATAAGTTCAGAAGTTAATATAAGATTCATTGTTGTTTGAGTAATTCAACGCTTCCTAAATGTTCACATTTTCAAATAATAATAATTGACTGCTATCAAGCTTCTATTATGCTGTTATGTAGCCCTGCCCTTTTGCCATAACTTAATTATTATAAGTTATAAGTTAATATTTTAAGCATTTTGTTTTGGGATATCGGCCGACACATTATCCCCTTTTGGAAGCCTTTAGTGAATCCAACACCTCTGTCTTTGCACATTGCAAAGTGTTGCAAACACTTTAGGGTGAATATAGAAAGTGTAGAAATAGAAAATATAGAAAAATATTACAGCAAAACAATTATTTTTTCATTATTTAACATTAGGTATGTTGCCAAGTTATTTAAATAAAGTCATATGTAATGTATATCTCTATGCACTTTACTGTAACATCTGCACTCTGGTTAGATGCCAACTTATTTTCGCTGTTCTGTACTTCTGCTGTGCAATTTAATCTAATCTAATCAGAGACTCAGTGACAATCTCATGACACGATGTCATTGACACCATGACAATACGCGTTTTAGCACTGTTGAACTTTTTTGCGTTTTTTGAGTGAAGATGCAGCAATTTTCTTTTTTATTGAGTGCATTTAAAGTATAAATGAGGCCCAAGACATCACTGCTGTGTTTAGCTAGCTTGTATAGATACCAGATAGTTAACACAGGTAGTGTCTATGTACTTTTATTTATTTGTTGTAACTACTAACAGTTTGTTTGGTAGATAGCCTACATAAGTTTGGTAAACTGAATGTATTTTTATGTATTTTTATTATTATTATTATTATTATTATCATTATTATTATAACAACTATTATGAATAGTAGTTGTAGTAGTATATTGAAAACAAATAATTTAACAGTGCTGTAACTTACAAAATAAAACTTGCATTCTTCTGAAACCCAAGGGGCTTTGGGTTTCATGAGAGAGAAGTAGCTCAATAAAGCCCATGTAATCATTTTAAAAGACCATAAAAACACTGTTTTTGATTGATTATTTATAAAAACCCACCTGTACTCTCACTGTGCTGGATGAATCTTTGACCTGGTGCGTTTTTAATCTCTGGTTCTCAACCGAAAACTTGGCGTTCAGCTCACGAAGGAAAGATATGCCCATGTTGATAGTCTGAGACGTGGAGCTTTTGGCCTCTGTCCAGGAGCTGATGATCTCAGAGTTGGACTCCACACTGGTCACCTTCTGGGGAACGACAAACACCTCGTCTGGTAGGAGGTACAGGCCGTCCTCGGAGGTCTGACACTGGGAATAGCTGAAGTTCATGACCCGACCCATGTCCATGTTCCTCAGGTTATCCCAGCCTCCGCCGGGCAGCACTTCCAGGGCGGTGATGGAGGAGTTGAGGGACGCCCGGCACTGGCTCAACCAGTTGGTCGGGCGACCGAGGGGGTGAAGGGAGCAGGAGTGGAGAAGGAGGAGGAGGAGGAACGACACTGCTCTCCATGCCATGGTTAGATCAGAAATGAACACAGGAGGTGTGTTTCAGATTATTTTGTGGGACACTTCCTCTCTCTGATCAAATACTCAATCACATGATGTATTGTAGACTAAGGCATTAGGGGAGTCACTTCCTTAATACCTACCTACTCAAAGCACAACCCAACCTTATCTGAACCACCGTTATCAGACATAAAATATGCATCTTTAATTCATGTGTCATGCTCAAGTTGATCAAATTCCTTCATCCTAAGGTCAACTATGGTTTCTTGAGGAATTCGGAAAAATATTTTTCAAGGTTCAACACCATTTGTTACCATATGTTGCCGGTATAACCAAATAGCTCCCTCCTGCCGGGGCAGCGCGGTGTCCTCGCGCTGGGGCAGCGCGGACGATGGATGAAAAACAAAAGTCATTGGAACTTTCGAAGCGGCCAATCACGCCTGAATAACCGCCCAGTTAGCCTTATTCCGGGCGTCCCGGATGATCCGCTCTTTTCAGCTGGGGTTTCCTCAAACCCGTAAAAGCGGCCCTGTGGTGACGTGGTGTCGGCTGGGTTAATTTTAGGCCAGTTCATTCTGTCACGGGAGCGTCGAGGAACAAGGAACGGGGACTTCAGCGGTGAACCCAAATGCACGACACGATGCAGTAATACAAAAATACTTCAAAGCAAAAGACCCAAGTACAAAAACCTGACGGTGGCATGACGTGGAAACATGACGCTTGTTCATACACATCAAACAAGTGCGAGCCTAACAAACAACAAAACTGTATATAATGAACTGGCCCCGAACAAAAGAAGACGCCGCCTATTTAAACACAAGGAACATAACAGGTGAAACAATGAGGTCCCAGGCAGCCAATAAGACGGGCAGGTAAACATGAGGGGGAAGAACAAGGTGATGCGCTGCAGCTGCGGGGAGCACTAACAAGGGGGCGTGGCTATCAGGACGAGGGCTGGGGAAACTGGCCTGTGACCTTTCAGATGTTGTTGTAGGGAGCCTCTGGTACAGAAATGAAAGAGTTTAACATTTTTTTACGTTTTTGTAAGTTTTTAGGGAAATAAAAACTAATATTGTAATATTGCAACATATAAAAAATAAATATTGTAATATTGCAACGTTGGGCTTAGGTGGGAGCAGAATTTCTGTATTTCTACTCACATTGTCAGAATAAATATATTGATCAACTACGGGTTAATTTGCAGGATTGATTGCTTAATTAGCCCCATATATAGTATAAAGAATGAATAATAATAACATGTCATTTTTTTATGAATAGACATTTATTAAATATGAAAATGGTACTCCCAAAAACAGTTCCTGTCATCGGAAAAGAGACGGACATCAATGCAACACATGTTGCATTGTGTGTTTGTGAACCCTCTACTGCAGTGTCTGCAGCGTCCTCTATCGCACTGTATATATGAAGTAAATTGTCCAAGAAAATTGTATTATTTTATGTAGGGCCAATAAAGATGATTACACATGCAAATGTGTCACGAAAATGGTTTTAAAAAAAAGGTTATTTAAAAATGGTAATTTTGCAGTGTTCTAGAGAGGCACAATTGTAGATGTGTACAGCTCAGAGCCCTGAACTGGAATGAGGACTGGCTCCAACGCGCTCGGTATTCAGGACGCGAGTCTACACACACTAGGGATGAGATGAGGACGGAGTGTGGACCAGTTGGTCGGGGAAAACGAAGAATGCTACACAGAGCTAATCCAATTCCTGGACGACAAAAGCCTATCGTTAGTTTTGAGAGAGGCGGCAGATGACGGCAAGAAAGCACTGTAAATACTACAAAGTCATTACGCCAGTCAGGGTAAACCAAGGATTATTGCCCTGTAGAAACTCTGACAGATTACATCGTCCGAGCTGAAAAGGCAGTAACTTCCCTAAGAAATGCTAAATAAGTTATTTGGATAATTCTAGCCATGATTCTAAAGGGACTTCCAGAGACGTACACATTTTTCGCCATTCATACGACACAGAGCAGTGATGAGCTGACATTTACCCAGTTCAAAAGTAAACTACGGAGCTACGAGGAGACAGAAAAGTTTGACACTCAAGAAAGATCTGACAACGTGATGAAAGTAAACATATCATTGATGACATGTTACGGATGCGGAGGCCAAGGTCACATGGCAAGAGAGTGTCGTTGGAAAGGAGCCAGTGTAGCCAAATGGTGCAGCTACCATAGAAGCTCTACACACAGCAATGACACATGTAGGGGAAAACCCCAGCAGAATGACGATGCAAAACAGACTGTGGACAGACAAGAACGTGAGGAAGAACATACGTTTGTATTCACAGTCAGTCAAGGATTCCTCCCAGGCACTATTAGAAGAAACTAATGGCTAATGGTAGACTGCAGAGCTACATCCCACATCATAACAGAGGAAAACTGGTTAACGATATTTGAAGAGACTTTTGACCCAAAGTCACACTACATGGAACTAGCTGACGGAACCAGAATGAACAATGTGGCAATGAAACGGGGCGACGCAGAGGTGTTCTTACAGGACTCAGAAGGAAGATGCGTCGGAGTCACACTGAGGAATGCTCTATTCATACCACCGTACCCTCAGAGCATAATCTCAGTACAAGCAGCCACAAGTGACGGATTCAAGAAGGACAGAACATGCTCATCAACAGAGATGGAGCCGTTTTCCGCATAGAGCAGCATGAGAGACTGTACTACTTGGAAACGGTAAATGATGAAACATGTGTTGATTATTCAGTTAACGATATGATGTCCAGAGACAAATACCGTATTAGTTAGTGCGCATCGAATACACTTTATGTTCACACTCTCTTCTAATTCGCGATTCGCTGCACACTCGATACCAGGTTTTCGTTCACACACGATAGAGAAGTGAATGTGTATTAAATTAGGAGACTGGTAAGTTTTGTGTGAAGTGAAAGTAATGCGCATTAAAGATTCTGTTCTCCCACACATGGGAAGCGAAACCCGTAGTAGTTGTATTGCTTTGCACCCGAACTAGCTACTTCGGGATCGAAACCACCTACCCAAGGTGGAATAGTTAATGCGCACTAGTTGGGTAGCGAATGCACACTTGCCAGTGTGAAAGCAAAAGCTAAACAAAACTAGTTTTGCAGCACCGCGAATACCGTATTTAAGCCCAGTATGAAAACAGTAAAAGTGAACTTGACTTGTGATGTAAAAACATGGCATGAGATTATGGGTTATGTGTTAAAATGACCAAAGATGGTAGAGGGTATGAAGATCACAGGTAACACTAAAATAGACTGTAGTGTCTGTACTGAAGGAAAATTTACCAACATCATAAATAGGAAACCTGACACAAAAGCTAGTACCCCCCTGGAGTTAGTACATACTGACTTAGCAGGTCCCATTGACCCAACTGCTCAAGATGGACATAAATATGCCATTGCATTCACAGATGATTTCCCAGGGGCAGTGTCGGATTATTTCCTTAAAAACAAGAGTGAGGCAACATTAGCAACTGAAAGATTCCTTGCAGACAGTGCACCGTATGGCCAAGTCAAGTGCATAAGATGATCAGATAATGGTACGGAATTCACAAGCAATTCTTTTCAGTCACTGTTAAGAGATAGAGGGGTAAGACATGAGACATCGTGCCCCTTTTCCCCTCATCAAAACGGCACAGCCGAGAGACAGTTTAGGACATTATTTGAAATATTGAAGGTGCCAATTATTAGAGAAGGGATTACCAAAGGCACTGTGGCCTTATGCTGTACGAAACGCAGCTCACATCCCAAATGGATGCTACAACGAAAGGACCAACAATACCCCTTACGTCATGTTAACAGGAAAGAAACCCAATCTTTCAAAAATGTGGGTGTTCGGCTCAGAGTGTTATGTGTCTAAACACGATCATAAGAAGCTTGACCCCAGATGTGAGAAAGGGATTTTTGTGGGGTACAGTAAAAACAGCCCGGCATACCTAGTATACAAACCCCATACAGCAAAGGTATCAAAACACAGACTAGTCAAATTCATTAGAAAGAACAGTATGGAACAACATACTCAAACTGATGAGGATGATACAGAACTCCAGACACATAAAGGCAGAACGTCTGGTAGTGAGAACACCCACAGGGTGAAGTGAGCACAGGGAGTCAGGTTATAGAGGGGAGCGACGAGACGAGATACAAATACAGATGAACATGATGAAAACAATGCAGATTCAAAATCTAGTCATAGTCAAAAACATTGCTATCCAAAAAGAGATAAGAGGGCCCCACAATACTTAAACGACTAGTCATCAGACTTTACAGATGAGGACGTAACCAATGCAAGTGTTGATTATTGTTACAGGGCGGTATGTGAAGTCCCTCAAACATATAGAGAAGCCCTGAGGTTACCAGAGGCACCCGGATGGGAATGAGCGATGATTAAAGAGATCGACTCACTGAAATAAAATGACACTTTTGAACTTACCTCTTTGCCTGGGGGCAGAAAAACTGTGGGGGGAAGATGGGTCTATGCCATTAAAGAAAATGCTGAAATAGGGAAAATATATAAAGCTAGATACGTTGCTAAGGGTTACAACCAAACAGAAGGCATAGACTACCATGTAGTGGACGTTTGCCCCAACAGCAAACCTTACTTCAGTACGGGCATTGATGCAGGTCGCAGTACAAGATGACGTCATTGTCCGTCAGATGGACGTCAAAACAGCATACTTACATGCTCCTATAGAGGAGGACATATTCCGAGAACTTTTTTTTAAGAGATATCAGAGACTGGGGAGAAGTTAGTGTATAACTTAAAGAAATCCCTTTACGGTCTGAAACAGTCTGGAAGAAACTGGTACAAACTCCTAAATGATCATCTAGAGAAAGACAACTTTACAAGAAATCTATCTGACCACTGTGTATATAGAAAGGAGGTAGGAAATGAGACGATTATGGTACTCATCTGGGTTGATGATTTAATCATTGCCGCTAGCAGTAACAAACTTCTGAACAGTTAAAAAGAAAACATGAAAGCCCAGTTTAATATGAAGGATCTGGGGAAAATATCATCTTTCCTGGGAATTCAGTTTGAACAAAGGGGAGAGGAAATGTAAATTAATCAGAAAACATACATCCAAAACAATTCTTGATAGATTTGGAATGTCAAACTGTAAACCTAGATACACACCGTGTGAATTAAAAGTAGAAGGTGACCGAAACGAGGAGAGTGTTTTATCTATGCTATGACTTGAGTAGTTAAAATACTAGACAAACTAGTATAGTATACTAGTTAATGTACTACAGTAGTTAATGATCTTCTTCTTACAATGGACAGCAATGCAAGCTCCTTGCTGGTGCTGTTCGACCTTAGTGTCACCTTCGACAAAATCGACCACAGCATTCTCCTTGGTCGTCTTGAACACTATGTTGGCATTAAAGGTTCGGCTCTTCTCTGGTTCAGATCTTACCTCACAAATAGAAAGCAATTGGTTCTTTGTGATGATTCACAATCGTATCACTGTAACCTAAGCTTTGGTCTTCCCCAAGGGTCGGTCCTTGGTCCTCTGCTCTTTGCAATCTACATGCTCCCTCTTGGTGATATAATTCGCATGTATTCGACGTATTCGATATGGAATACGTTTTCACTGTTTCACTGTTAAATCTATATTCCTATCAAGTCAAATGACTCCTCCCAGATCCAGAAAGTTGAATCCTGCCTGACTGCGATTAAAAGATGGATGTCCCAAAACGACCTGCAGCTTAACTGTTGTGCCCCTACGCTCTAATTGATCCCAGGTGTTGCCCATCGTAATCGGGCCGGCTGAGGCCAATGAACACCTGGGATCTTCCCTACTTAAGACCGACGTCGGTGCTAGACCATTGCGCACCTTACTGAGAACCTTATGGCTCCAACCCCCCCGCTCCAAGGACCCCCTCCGCATTCCACCCTCTGGACCATCTCCCCGCGTCGACCACCCCACGTAACCTATCCTACCCTACCTTGTGTTTTTTATTGTGGAGATTTTTCAGTAAAGACATTTTTCTGTTATTTTGGTTGTCCTGTGTCTCTTCTTCTGGGTTCTCTGGCACATTTGGCTCGCCGGTCTCATTGGGTCTTAACAGAATGGTCCAGCCTAAATTGAGCCAAGCCAGGAATCCAGAAGCAGGGAGCGGGAAACCACCTGAGTTAGGCTAGCTCCCTGTGTCTCCAGTTCCTAGCTCCCAGGCTAGCTCCCTGTGTCTCCAGCTCCTAGCTTCCAGGCTAGCTCTGTCTCCAGTTCCTAGCTCCCAGGCTAGCTCCCTGTGTCTCCAGTTCCTAGCTCCCAGGCTAGGTCCCTGTGTCTCCAGTTGCTAGCTCTCAGGCTAGCTCCCTGTGTCTCCAGTTCCTAGCTCCCAGGCTAGCTCCCTGTGTCTCCAGCTCCTAGCTCCCAGGCTAGCTCCCTGTGTCTCCAGCTCCTAGCTTCCAGGCTAGCTCCCTGTGCCTCCAGCTCCTAGCTTCCAGGCTAGCTCCCCGTGTTTCTGGCTCCTAGTTTCCAGGCTAGCTCCCCATGTCTCTAGCTCCCCGCTTCCAGGCTAACTCCTCGTGTCTCTAGCTCCCAGGCTAGCTCCGTGGCTACGCCAGCACCTCGTGGTTCCGAACCCATAGTTTTCCGGGCTGGTTTCACATCTGCTCCGTGGCTACACTTGCATCCGAGGACCCCGCTAGCTCCTGGTGGTTCCGAGCCCATTGTTTTCCGGGCTGGTACCACATCAGCTCCGTGGCTACGCAAGCACCTCGTGGTTCCGAGCCCATCGTTTCCTGGGCTGGTTCCACATCTGCTCCGTGGCTACACCCGCCCTCGATGACCCCACCAGCTCCTGTTGGTTCCGAGCCCATTGTTTTCCGGGCTGGTTCCACCTCAGCTCCGTAGCTACACCTGCTCCCAAGGAAGACCCCCACTTGCTCCCGAGGAGGACCCCCACCTGCTCCCGAGGAGGACCCCCACCCGCTCCCGAGGACCCCCACCCGCCTTCCTGTCTCGCGGACCCCTCTCTGCCGAAGACCGACGTTGGGGGCGATATCCTGAGAACCCGGGGCTCTCGGGCGGTCGTCTGGTGCCTCCCCTCAGGGGGGGATACTGTTGTGCCCCCGCGCTCTAATTGATCCCAGGTGTTTCCCATCATAATCAGGCCGGCTGAGGCCAATGAACACCTGGGATCTTCCCAACGTAAGGCTGTTGAAGACCGACGTCGGTGCTAGACCATTGCGCACCTTACTGAGAACCTTATGGCTCTCAGTGGTGCAGAGTCCACCCTCTGCACCATCTCCCCGCGTCGACCACCCACGTAACCTATCCTACCCTACCTTGTGTTTTTGATTGTGGAGATTTTTCAGCAAAGACATTTTTCCGTTGTTTTGGTTGTCCTGTGTCTCTTCTTCTGGGTTCTCTGGCACATTTGGCTCGCCGGTCTCGTTGGGTCTTAACAAATCTCCTGCGATCCCATATGCATATCAGGCAACCCCAAGTGGTTAATTGCGATCCAGATACCTATTTCAATCGCCTAAATTCAACATCAATGTATTTATGAACCTCCTTGTTAATTGATATATGCCCCCTCATAAACGTTACATTGTGTGTGGCCATTTAAGTAAAATCCAAAAGAGGAGTGACATTGTTGGTGAGGTAAAAACATGTGATTCATCTCCACTTCCCATAATGCTATCTCCCTGAAAACACCTGTTTTCACACAACATGCATTTGTGAGTTACGTTGGCTTCTACATTATTAACAGTTTGACAACTTCCAAGGGGGACCATTCACTCCCTTTTTTAGTAGTAAAGAATAGATTAATACACATATCAGCCTGTTCCCGTCCCATACTCGTCCATTGACGCTTGGTCAGATTCCCCGGCGTCATGCTCAAGATGACACTTACCTCAAAGAACTATAATTTAGCAAGAATTGATGCCATCTTGATGCAAAGGGTGGCCAATGACTCATGGGTAATATAGGCATTTATTATCATATTATTACTATCAATGTATCTAAAAAGGCATTAGATTAGATTCAAATTGATTGTCATTGCACAGCACAAGTACAGTACAGAGAAAATCATTGATATGTGGCCGAACCCTCTTCTACATTGCGCCTTCCCGACAAGGTTGAACAATCTTGGCACGACCACTTTTGCACTACTCGACCATGACATATTCAGGTTGTGGAACTACCTGGCAACCACTGGAATGGAAGGGCGACACCTGGTGGTGGGATGTTATCAATGTTATAAATGTTGTCAAAGTATTTATTTTAATCTAATATACAGTAAATGTCAGTGTTCTAAAATGTATGGATGTATTGGTCTACAACAATGATAGATGTAGGCCTACTTCGTTTCACAATTGTGAAACTGTCGTGGGTAAGTAATCTCGGAATTGAAAATGTTTTAGAAACATATTCTATAATATAATCAAGCAGAACCCACTAATCGCCTTCCACATGATAGCATGATATCAATCACTTCTGTCATAGAGACTACCGGTTGGAAACAGTGAAAGGGACCCAGTGTGGCCCTCAGCGGGGCTTCCTTGATACTCCTGGTATTCCCAGTGTGGCCCTCAGCGGGGCTTCCTTGATACTCCTGGTATTCCCAGTGTGGCCCTCAGCGGGGCTTCCTTGATACTCCTGGTATACCCAGTGTGGCCCTCAGCGGGGCTTTCTTAGCGGGCACTGTCTTGCCTCGAGGCGCGTTAATTGCTCCCTTCTTCTGTGCCACCCTTTTGCTTTAGGAGGTATTGTGGTGTTCTCAACACAGGAAAGCGTTCTGATTTGTACATTTAAATGTATGCAAGTAATGATTGGTTGTTACCCGAGTATAAATGTGAAGGACACGCCTCTAGCAGGCCTCTCTCAAGGGGGCTTCCTTGATACTCCTGGTATACCCAGTGTGGCCCTCAGCAGGGCTTCCTTGATACGTCTCCTGGTATACCCAGTGTGGCCCTCAGTGGGGCTTCCTTGATACTCCTGGTATACCCAGTGTGGCCCTCAGCAGGGCTTCCTTGATACGTCTCCTGGTATACCCAGTGTGGCCCTCAGTGGGGCTTCCTTGATACTCCTGGTATACCTAGTGTGGCCCTCAGCGGGGCTTCCTTGATACTCCTTGTAGGCAGTGGCGTTTTCTCCCGGAGGCCAAGGGAAGCCAGGCTTCCCCTGTTTTTTCGGATTGTAGTTATAATTTTAATACATTTTTTAAATTAAAATAAAATCGGTAATTCTCCTTTGCTGTGTCACACAGCAAAGGAGAATTACCGAATTTTTTTAATTTTAATTTAAAAAATGTAGGAGAGACGGTCCGGCAGCAACACAGCCTGTGTGTTGCTGCCGGACCGTCTCTCCCCCATTCTCATTGAGTATTTTACAAAGAGTGAAACAACAGCGCCCCCTAGATATTATGGTGAAATAGAGGAGGCCAGCCGAATGAGCTTCCCTTGGTGAAAAAAAAAATGGAGGGTTTGTCCCGGATTGACCAATCAGATGAGGCCCACGTCATGTCCCCCTGCCAACCTGTGATTGGTCAGGGCCATGCCAAGGGAGGCCAGAGACGGCTGGCATCCCCCCTCAAGGGAATGGGATCCCTTGATCCCATTGGATCGATTTGAAGGGAATCCCTTGACTCACAAATCCAATCAAATCACATCAACATCAGTACGTAGTACTGTAACTGTCATCCTCGCCGTTTGATAGTATTAAGCATTATGGAGGGCATTATTGGCGTACTTAATAAAAAACAACTTTACTAAACTTCCGCTACAGCAGCAACTAAAAATTAAATCAGATGACAGGCCCATGCCCACACTCGAGCTGTGTGCACAGAGGAAAAAGGGAGCGAATCGGACGTTCAATGAGGACAATTATGTCCGCACGGAGTGGCTAACTGGAAGCGCTGAACTTCAGCGTCTATTTTGCTGGCCATGTCTTCTTTTTGACAAGGATTCGTGCTCCCTGAACAATCCTTGGGCAACTTCAGGATTCATCGACCTTGCCAACCTGTCACGGGCAATTGAGAGGCACGGTAAATCAAAAAATCACATAGATTGTGCTGTGAAATTGAAGCTTTTTTATTCATTACCGAATCTGCACTGCGCATTGAGCGGCTGGTTATGCATTTGGGGGGGGGGGGGGGGGAATGCTTAAATTAATAAGACGAGAGTTTTGGCTGGAGAGCGCGTGCGGACCTGTCGGTTAGATAACAGGCGTGTGCAAGTCCTGCATCTGTATGATACAACTGTGTAAAATGATACCGGGCGCTGTAATCACTCATCTGGTTACGTTATTGACCCAACAAAAACTGGCTTCCCCTAAAATTTTCCCCACGCCACGCTACTGCTTGTAGGAGCCAATTTAGGAATTGGTTCATTAATATGTCCTATATTCATGTTTTGATATTTCAATTTGATAATAGTTTAATAGTCTATAGTTTAAAAAGATTTGTCATGATTTCATGATTTGATAAGACTTTGTTTGTTTAAAAGAGACAATATGTGATAAAAACATTTCTTTATTTTGATAGACCGGAACTGTCATGTGACCACTTATATCAGCTGGGTAGAAGGCAGCGGGGGAGTTTTTGAATGGAACCAGCGTAGATAGTAGCGTCATAGTTTTTGACCGTGCGACGAGCGATTTGACATGTTATGTTTTTCTTTTATTAATTAAATGGTAAACTATACACGTGGTCCTGTCGTTCGCGTTCAAGACTCCCGTTATTCACCTACTCTGGCTTCAAGGGTGTTCAAAAACTCACAGACGTTTGGATATTACACCTACATTTAGTCAAAAACTAGCTACGGAGCTTGTTAACCCTGTAAGACCCAAATATAGAAAAACCAAAAAAGATGTTGTTTTAGGAGGCATTTGATGCAGAAATTAAAGAGTTTAAAAAAAAAAAATGTTTATGTACGTTTTTAGAGAAATGTTGTAATATTGCAACATTGGGCTTAGTTGGGAGCAGAATTTCTGTATTTGTACTCACGTTGTCTGAACAATTCAGAACAACTAAGGGTTCATTTGCAGGGTTGATTGCTTCCTTAGCCCCATAACAGTATATAACATTAATAGTAATCACACATTAGTCATATTTTTATGAAGTCATTTATTAAAAACAATAAAAATATAAAAAATATTAAACAAGATAAAACTCTTAAAAAACGTTTTTCCCCCCTCTTTTTTTCTTTTCATGACATTGGTCATGAAGACTTTCATTGGTGGTGAAAGTCCCAAAAACAGTCCCTGTCGTCTGTAAAGCAAAGGCGAACATCACACTTTCGGCATTGTGTGTTGGTGTATCCTTTATTGCAGTGTCTGCAGCGTCCTCTCCCTGTCTTCCTTGGGAAATGGGCAACTAGATCGTTGCGTACATCCAATGGGAGGTGTGCACATCTCTTGGATGGCCTCTTCTGAGCATTCAGAGGGCTTCCTGATGTCACTGTCTGTGTTGCTGGGCTCCCTTTGCCTGAAGATGGCCGTCCTCTCTTTGGAGTTTGAAGTGTTGCGTTTACCAGGATGAGAGAGGATGCTAGCTGTGCCTGAAACTGTCTCCTGTTCATTGTCTCTTTGCTAGACATCTTGAGCGCTTTACAGTCCCGCTTGTAGAGCAGCCAGGCATTGACCACAGCGAGGATGATGGTGTGCCAGAAGATGTACATGTACCAGCGACGGGATTTGATGGGGAACTTATATTTGGCTGTAAATGAGTCCAACAAATCCAAGTCCAAAATGCTGCTGAATTTCCCCTTGAAAGGAATCATCATCTCATCCACAGAGTTGTGCTCTTCTGGTACCACCTGCAGGCATTTCTCTCTGAATGAATCAAGCCACAGTCTGAGTTTCCATAGTTTGTCTTTCTTTTCCGTCTCAGATACTGTCATGTTGTTTACAAAATGTAATGACGTCAACAGGGATTGGAATCTGTTGCGTGGCATCACATCAGCAACAGGGGAGTACCGCGTCTCTGTCTCCCAATACATACGGGTTCCAGCCATTTGTACCAGGCCCATCTTCAGGTACATGCCAAGCATTTTTTCGATTTCCTTTGCAGTGGTGTTTACAGATGTTCCACGCTCCTGAAAGCTGTACTCATTCGTGTTTTGTGCCAGAGCCTCAACCATGTCTTCGGACACAAACTTCTGGAAGTATTCCAATGGTGTGTGGAGGGAAATGTCATCTGCTGTGATATCCAGACCAGAAAAATCAGTGTTGGGACTGATGAAATCTTTTTTCAGCCAGCGATACCTGTCCCGGGACATGGTGTGTTTGTTTGTTTTTGGCTCGATGTCCACGTAATTATCAGCTGGACAGTCCATGGGTGGTTGGTTTTCTTTGTCCACTTCTTTACAGACATCTTCATCAGAGTCTTCATCGCTTTCATCGGTGTCACTGCTTTCCATTTCCACCTCACTCTCTCCATTTTGGACCATTTCAATGACATCCCGCACACTGTATCGTGTCTCTCTCCTTGCTGGTTGCATTCTGAAAATAAAATATGAATTAATTAACATGTATATATATATGTTTTATATATTGTAGTACATAACCTGAAGGAATAGAATAGGGTGGTGGACCAAGTGCTCAGGGTAGAAATGTTTTCGAGGCAGACAATACTGTCTGCCTGGTAAGTCGCTTTGGACAAAAGCGTCTGCTAAATTCCCTAAATGTAAATGTGAATGTAAATGGGTTAATGGCTCTAATTATCATACTAAAAGGAAAACATGCATACCCCCACTTACATCCACACCCCACATTCAGGAACATTCCTTTCCCCAGAACTGAATTGTCTGTTGATATCCTCTTTGTGGACAAAGTCATGGAATTTTAGGTCAGGCTGATCAAATTAACTACATTTTTTTGAGATAAAACTTTTAAATCAGTCAAATTTGACCAGAACACAACACAAGGGTAGAATGTATACTATCCATGTATAAAGAAAATACTCTCTTTCAGGCAGTGGTGTAGTGGAGGGAATACAACCTGTTTGAGCCCACTGCAACAAGCCAGCTATTTTGACTACCACATTCACCCAGTGTTGTATAATTGCAACAATTATATAACAAGCTCTAAATGAAATTTGATGCATCTATTCCACAATAACTACATATGTACATGCTCTAGACATTGTAATAACAACCCAAAAAAATATAAAAGACATATTACTTACTTGAATCTGATGAATCCAGTCCAATGAAACAAATAGTTGTTGTTCGAAGGAAACCTTGAGAGGTTGTGTGAGTTCATGGCCAGAAGGCGTGACTTGTAAACAAATGTAAGATCCAATAGCATTGTGAGACTGAACAATAGGACCCAATGACTATGTAAATGTGGTAAAAAAATAAGATAAAATATAACAGATTGTTTTTTAGGATGGTTAAAGGTAACGTTGTAATTTTACAACAAGGGGTGTTACAGGACCTGCACCGGACTTGGAACTGGATGGAACCGAACGAGAGATAACAGCATGAAGTAGGAACACAGCCAATCATTTGACTCTACGACAAGGTAATGAGAAGCCTTCATGTTGTATATTGCCTGCCAGAAACGTGGCGAAGATAGAAGGCTACGGCCAATGAATAAATATGAATATGAACGTCTAAATATACTAACGTTAACTACTCGGAGCTAACGTGACTGAATGCCACGAAAGTGAAAGTTTCCCTGCAGGCGAACTCACGTCGCAACTTTAACTCAACCAAGCAGAGTCCGTCATAATATTAGAAGCTGTTTTGCATTTGTTCTGAATAAGAAAAGTGACTTTTAAGGTAAAGGTGCTTTTGAACACTGCATGCAAACTTGAATGAGCCACTCTGCAATTGTTAAGATGGATGGGGAAAAGGAGCATAAAGACGTGGGAAATCCTAAAGAACAGGGAAGGTCACGTAAGCAAACTGAGAAGGGATTGGAGCATAAATTGCAAAAATGCATTGCACTAAGAAGACAGACTACGAGATCTGTCTAATAAAATGAATATAATGGAGACACTTATGAAAGATGTACAAAATGTACAACGTGTCCAAGATGGGATGGAAAATGACTTTGTTAACGTATTAGAGGAATTCAACTGTCTTAATAAAGAAGTGACATGCCTATTATCCGAAGAAGAACAAACATTTGACCAAGATAGTTGATCAGAGGATGGTGGGAGTAGGAGCCGCAGAGGGAGCGTGAAACAAGAATTAACCCGCGCCTCGCCTCCTCAACCAGACAACGCAAACCATCATGCGCAGCCACGGATGCCACGCATCCAACCACCACAAATGGCTCTACGAGACTCTCATTTCTCATTCCAACATCACTAGAGATGATGACATGCTGATGGTCATGCAAAAACAGAACATAATCACAGAGCTCCTTGTAAAGCAGCAGAGGCAATCGCAGCTACCAACAAGGGATATCCCAGTGTTCAGGGGTGACGCACTGCAATACAAGTCCTTCATTCCAGCATTCCAACACTCAATAGAACAGAAGACAGACAACGATCAGGATAAATTGTACTTCTTGGAACAATTTACAAATGGCGAACCCCAGGAGCTAGTTCGCAGCTGTCCACATGCAACCTAGCAGAGGCTACAAGGAAGCAAAGCGACTGCTTCACAGGCACTATGGAGATGAACTACGGATCGCCAGCGCTTACATCGACAAGGCACTCCAATGGCCGCAGATCAAGTCTGAAGATGGAAAGGCGCTAAATGCCTACGCAATGTTTCTGGTTGGATGCCGCAACACAATGGAGGACATCGATGCAATGGAGGAAATGGATAACCCTACCAACCTACGGACGGTAGTATCCAAGTTACCCTACAAATTGAAAGAGCGTTGGCGCACTGAAGCCTACAACATCAAAGAGAGAAGAGACCGAAGAGCAAAATTTAATGACCTGGTGACCTACATAGAGAGTCAAGCCAAAATATCAACGGATCCCCTCTTCAGTGACATACCAGACAGCCATCCAACCACAGTTGGAAAGAACGAGAGGGAAAGGCCCCCAGCTAGGAAAGAGAAACGTGGGAGCTTCGCAACAACGTCACCACGGAAAAACCAAATAAAAAAGGAAGTGCCTTTGAGAAGCCATGCATGTACTGTCAGCAAGCTCACGCCCTGGACACTTGTAATAAAATCAAGAGTCAACCACACAAGGAACGGGTGGAGTTTTTAAAGTCAAAAGGTTTGTGCTTTGGGTGCTTGGCTTTGGGCCATCTCAGCAAGTTCTGCAAGAAAAGAACCGAGTGTAAGGAGTGTGCACTAAAACATCCAGACATCCTACACAAAGGCAAAGAAGAAAATTCTACCTCCAGGAAAAGATCAATGGCGCTCGAAGTATCAAGCCTTCAAGTTCCCTACACGCAAGAAGCCACCTGCCTCACTGGGGCCGGAGACAATGAATGTGTGCTGTCAATAATACAGGTGAAAGTCAAGTCAAGAAAGAGTGACAAACACGTAGTGACATATGCTTTTTTGGATCCGGGGAGCACAGCAACGTTCATCACAGAAGGCCTGCGGAAGAAACTGAACGTTAAAGGGAAACCAACGCAAGTACTCCTCAGCACCATGGGACAAGACAAACCTGGAGGACAGAAACTCATGAACAGTTATGTGATATCAGACTTGGAGGTATGTGGGCTGGAAGACAGCAAGTTCATCAAGCTACCCAAGGCGTACACCCACAGTAACATACCGGTGCACACCGAGAACATACCCAAGCAATCAGAAATCCGGAAGTGGCCTTACCTCAACGAAGTACGCCTGCCAGAGATAGAAGCGGACGTCGGCCTACTTATCGGAGCAAACTGTGCAAGAGCAATGGAGCCATGGCACGTTATAAACAGTAGAAACGGAGGACCTTATGCAGTGAAGACTGTCATTGGCTGGGTCGTGAACGGGCCCGTAAGGAAGGAACAGAGTGATGAGACCAACCAGCCTCACTGCTCAGTGAACAGGATCACAGTGACAGAAATCGAAAAGCTGCTGGTCCAGCAGTACAACACCGACTTTCCAGAGCGTAACTACGACGACAAGGAAGAGATGTCTCAAGAAGACAAGCAGTTCATGCAGTCGGTGAAGAAAACGACAACTTTCGAGAACGGCCATTACAGCATCGGATTGCCGCTCAAGAATGACAAGCTGCCAATGCCCAACAACCGTTGTATGGCGAAACAGCGCATGGCTAGTTTGCACCGGAAATTCAAGAAGGACCCCGGGTTCTACGAAGACTACAACAACTTCATGGACAACGTCATCGAAAAAGGCTATGCCGTCGGAATTCCGGCTGACCAGCTGAACCGTGCAGACGCCAGGGTGTCCTACATACCACACCACGGGGTGTACCACCCCAAGAAGAAAAAGATGAGAGTTGTCTTCGACTGCGCCGCCTCTTTTCAAGAACAGTCTCTGAACAGTAGGCTACTACAAGGATCCGACATGACCAACACGCTAGTTGGCGTCCTCTTAAGATTCCGTGAGGTGCCAGTAACGATGATGGCCGACATCGAGTCAATGTTTTATCAGGTGAAGGTACCTGAACATGACGCAGACCTCCAACGCTTCTTTTGGTGGCCCAACGGCAACTTTAATGAGCCCATGGAAGAATTCAGAATGACAGTGCACCTCTTTGGTGCCACCTCATCACCAAGCATTGCATCGTATGCGTTGAAGAGAACCGCAGAAGATCACAAAGCCCCAGAAGCCGTTCAAACAGTGCTTAACAATTTCTACGTAGACGACTGCTTGAAGAGCGTGGCATCGGAAAAGGACGCAGTGACCTTGGCTAAGGATCTTCGCACCTTGTGTGCCAGCGGAGGATTCACCTTGACGAAATGGATGAGCCATAACAGGAAAGTGCTCATGTCCATCCCAGAAGAACACAGAGCTAAAGAAATGAAGAACCTGGATCTCAGTTCTGAAGCTCTACCTGTCGAGAGAGCGCTCGGCATACAGTGGGATACAGAAACCGATACTTTCACCTACAGCATCAAGCTGCCAGACAAGCCGATGACAAGAAGGAGAATCTTGTCCGTCGTCAACTCCATCTACGACCCCCTCGGCTTACTTGCGCCGGTCATCCTGCCTGCTAAACTCCTGCTGAAAGATCTGTGTAAGGAGCTACGTGGATGGGATGAAGACATCGGTGAAAAACACGCAGAGGATTGGAAAGGATGGATAGAAGACGTTACTCACCTCTCCAACTTCCAAGTGAACAGGTGCTTGAAACCTGCTGACTTTGGACGCACTGCTACAGCGCAGTTGCACCATTTTTCGGATGCCTCAGAGTATGCCTACGGCACTGCAACTTACCTGTTACTGGAGAACAAGCAAGGCAAGAAACATTGTTCCCTCGTGATGGGCAAGTCAAGAGTAGCCTCACTCAAACAAGTCACAATCCCCAGACTAGAACTGACAGCGGCAGTCATTGCCGTGAAGGTAGACAAGATGCTGCGTCAAGAACTTCAAGTTCCGCTACAACCATCTACCTTCTGGACTGATAGCACTACAGTGCTCAGATACATAGACAATGACACTGCTCGCTTCAAAACCTTCGTGGCAAACAGAATCAACCTGATCCGAGAAGCCACCAAGCCTTCCCAATGGAAGTATGTAAAAACAACAGAAAACCCAGCGGATCAGTCCAGCAGAGGCCTGAAGGCCAAGAACTTGGCACAATCAAGGACGTGGATCGACGGACCAAGTTTCCTGCTGAACAAAGCGAGTGACTGGCCGGAACAACCCGTGCAAAGGAAGGAAAGCCTTCAAGACGACCCAGAGGTCAAGAACACGGCGACGGTCAACACAATCAAAGTCGAAGATGACATGGAACCAGTGTGCAAGCTGGTCGAGTACTACTCGGAATGGCAGAAACTAAAAAGAGCTGTGGCATGGATTCTGAAAAGCAAAAGTCCAAGCTAAAGCATCACATGGAGAAATATAGAACAACAATGGAAAATAAACCACTTACCTTGGATGATCTGGTGGCCGCAGAGTCAGAAATAATCCAGTCCAGCCAGAGACAACAGTTCAACGAAGAACTCAAAGCACTGCAGAAGGGAAAGCAAGTTAGTCACAACAGTCAGTTGTTCAGACTAGACCCTGTTCTTCAAGAGAACATTTTGAGGGTCGGCGGAAGACTTAACAAGTCAGCCATGCCAGAGACCGCCAAACGGCCAGCAATCATATCAAAGCACAGCAGAGTTGCCACGCTGATCCTGTCAGACATCCACCAAAGGACAGGACATGCCGGACGCAACTACGTCTTGGCACAACTAAGATGCAAGTATTGGATTCCACAAGCCAACTCTGCAATCTGAAAGCTACTCAAAAAGTGTGTCACGTGCCGCAGGATCACTGGAAAGGTCGGGGAGCAGAAGATGGCGAACCTACCAGAAGATCGCCTCCTGCCCGATAAACCCCCATTTACGAATATTGGCGTTGACTTCTTTGGGCCCTTCGGTGTAAAGCGGGGCCGGAGTACAGTCAAGAGATACGGTGTGTTGTTCACATGCCTTACCCTGAGAGTGATACACATTGAAGTCACAGACAGCCTTGACACAGACTCTTGTGTAAATGCAATGTAAAGGCCGCTGAAAGAGAATTGAGAGAAGCAATCCAACAACTGGACAATGACAAGATTGAAAGAGCTTTTCAACCAAAAGGGATCAAATGGATATTCAACAGCCCAGCAGCCTCCCACCAAGGCGGGGTTTGGGAAAGACAGATTCGAACAGTCAGGAGAATTCTCAGCTCCATCATGAAAGAGCAAGCTGTCAATGACGACTGTATCCAGACAATAATGTGCGAGGTCGAGAGCATCATCAATGGAAGACCGCTCACAACCATCTCAGACGACGCAAATGACCTGGAGCCTCTGACACCTAACCACTTATTGCTGTTGAAGTCCCAACCTAACATGCCTCCTGGCATCTTCAACAAAGACGACATGTACACGATAAAAAGATGGAAACAAGTCCAGTACTTGTCTGACTTATTCTGGACTAGATGGACTCGAGAGTACCTCCCACTCCTCCAAGAGCGCCAGAAATGGTCAACATCAAGGCGAAACTTTGCAAACAGGAGATGTTGTGCTCCTTGTGGACAGCACTTCCCCACGCAACTCCTGGCTCCTGGGAAGAGTAGTCGAAACGCTACCGGACTCAAGCGGGATTGTACGAAGGGTAAAATTAAAAGACCAACGTACTGGAAAGGCCAGTAAACAAACTGTGCTTGCTAGAGGAAACAACACGAGAAGAGGACTGAGTGAGAATAGTCTCCAAGAGACTCAAAGTTCGCCAGTTCATGGACATTATAATTTGTTTAGTAATTGCTTAGCCCTCCTGCCTAACCAATTAGGGGCCGGATAATGTAGGAGCCAATTTAGGAATTGGTTCATTAATATGTCCTATATTCATGTTTTGATATTTCATTTAGATAATAGTTTAATAGTCTATAGTTTAAAAAGATTTGTCATGATTTCATGATTTGATAAGACTTTGTTTGTTTAAAAAGAGACAATGAGACAATATGTGATAAAAACATTTCTTTATTTTGATAGACCGGAACTGTCATGTGACCACTTATATCAGCTGGGTAGAAGGCAGCGGGGGAGTTTTTTGAATGGAACCAGCGTAGATAGTAGCGTCATAGTTTTTGACCGTGCGACGAGCGATTTGACATGTTATGTTTTTCTTTTATTAATTAAATGGTAAACTATACACGTGGTCCTGTCGTTCGCGTTCAAGACTCCCGTTATTCACCTACTCTGGCTTCAAGGGTGTTCAAAAACTCACAGACGTTTGGATATTACACCTACACTCCTGGTATACCCAGTGTGGCCCTCAGCAGGGCTTCCTTGATACTCCTGGTATACCCAGTGTGGCCCTCAGCGGGGCTTCCTTGATACTCCTGGTATACCCAGTTTGGCCCTCAGCGGGGCTTCCTTGATACTCCTGGTATACCCAGTGTGGCCCTCAGCGGGGCTTCCTTGATACTCCTGGTATACCCAGTGTGGCCCTCAGCGGGGCTTCCTTGATACTCCTGGTATACCCAGTGTGGCCCTCAGCGGGGCTTCCTTGATACTCCTGGTATACCCAGTGTGGCCCTCAGCGGGGCTTCCTTGATACTCCTGGTATTCCCAGTGTGGCCCTCAGCGGGGCTTCCTTGATACTCCTGGTATTCCCAGTGTGGCCCTCAGTGGGGCTTCCTTGATACTCCTGGTATACCCAGTGTGGCCCTCAGCGGGGCTTCCTTGATACTCCTGGTATACCCAGTGTGGCCCTCAGCGGGGCTTCCTTGATACTCCTGGTATTCCCAGTGTGGCCCTCAGCGGGGCTTCCTTGATACTCCTGGTATTCCCAGTGTGGCCCTCAGCGGGGCTTTCTTGGCGGGCGCTTTCTTGCCTCGAGGCGCATTAATTGCTCCCTTCTTCTGCGCCACCCTTTTGCTTTAGGAGGTATTGTGGTGTTCTCAACACAGGAAAGCGTTCTGATTTGTACATTTTAATGTATACAAGTAATGATTGGTTGTTACCCGAGTATAAATGGGAAGGACACGCCTCTAGCGGGCCTCTCTAAAAAATGGATTGCCAGTGTTAGGGTTCTGCGTTGTGAAAATACAGAAACTGGAGCATTCGTGAGTCTGCCGTGTGGATTGACTTTTGAGATTGGTCTAAAATATATATAATATATGGCCTGAAACAATAAAAAATAATTGTTAATAAAAATGTATTAACAAAAAGATCATGAACTTCTGCAGTTATATTCTACCCCCTATATGACATTCCATTGCTTGGCAACCCAGTCTGTGCAAGCACAGAAACGGTCAACAAATCAGTATTTGAGTCATCTTACAGGTTCATAAAACCGGTCTGGTGTCTGGTATCAACTGTATTAAGAAAATCAACAGATTCAGTAACCAAGGTAGCATGTTTGTTCCTCCTTTATTAGTTTTGTTTTGTCTGACCAACATACCAAATTAAATACATTCAATCAAAAACTGGAACCAGTTCCTTATATACAATTTACTCAATTTATTAACATTTTAGTTTGAGGTTTGATTCCACTTTTGATAGGCTATATCTCTAAACCAACACCAGCTGAAGAGTGTTGTTGTTGTTTTTTGATATAACCATCAAGCTTAACAGACATGTTTATCATAAAAAAGGTTATCATTTAAAGTAAACAAACATACGTAAATATACATAGCGTGGATACATTCAAGACTCCCGTTATTCACCTACTCTGGCTTCAAGGGTGTTCAAAACTTCTGGTATACCCAGTGTGGCCCTCAGCGGGGCTTCCTTGATACTCCTGGTATACCCAGTGTGGCCCTCAGCGGGGCTTCCTTGATACTCCTGGTATTCCCAGTGTGGCCCTCAGCGGGGCTTTCATGGCGGGCACTTTCTTGCCTCGAGGCGCATTAATTGCTCCCTTCTTCTGCGCCACCCTTTTGCTTTAATAATAATAATAATAATACATTTTATTTGTTCGGCGCCTTTCAAGACACCCAAGGACACCTTACAGAGCATGTATGCTACAGTCAAGTTAAAATTATAAAAAATATAAAAAAGTTTAAAAAAACAAAAAAAAAACAGTGGACTTCACAAAGTGTCCGCAGGGTTTAAAACAAGAAAAACAACAGGAAGTAAAATGAAGAAAGGAAGAAAGATGGTACCGTTCATAAGGGATAAGCCAGTTTAAACAGATGGGTTTTTAGTTGGGTTTTGTAGGTTGTTATAGAATCAGACTGACGGATGTGTAGTGGCAGGGAGTTCCAGAGTCTGGGAGCCGAGCAACTGAAAGCTCGAGCACCCATGGTGCTGAGGCGTGAGCGGGGGACGGTGAGAAGTCCAACGGAGGAAGAGCGGAGGGTGCGGGAGGGGGTGTACTCCTGAAGGAGGTCAGTGATGTAGATGGGGGGTTAGATTGTGGAGAGCTTTGTAGGTGAGTAAGAGGTTTTTGTAGTCAATCCGGTAGCGCACAGGAAGCCAGTGTAGTTGAATGAGAACGGGGGTGATGTGGTCAGATGAGTTAGTGCGGGTGATGATCCGGGCAGCAGAGTTCTGAATTATTTGCAGTCTGTTGAGGAGTTTGATGGGAAGGCCAGTCAGAAGTGCATTGCAGTAGTCAATCCGGGACGTGACAAAAGAGTGGACCAGGATTTCAGTGCTGGATTGGGACAGAGATGAGCGGACTCTAGAGATGTTCCGAGGTATGTTAGGAGGTATTGTGGTGTTCTCAACACAGGAAAGCGTTCTGATTTGTACATTTTAATGTATACAAGTAATGATTGGTTGTTACCCGAGTATAAATGGGAAGGACACGCCTCTAGCGGGCCTCTCTAAAAAATGGATTGCCAGTGTTAGGGTTCTGCGTTGTGAAAATACAGAAACTGGAGCATTCGTGAGTCTGCCGTGTGGACTGACTTTTGAGATTGGTCTAAAATATATATAATATATGGCCTGAAACAATAAAAAATAATTGTTAATAAAAATGTATTAACAAAAAGATCATGAACTTCTGCAGTTATATTCTACCCCCTATATGACATTCCATTGCTTGGCAACCCAGTCTGTGCAAGCACAGAAACGGTCAACAAATCAGTATTTGAGTCATCTTACAGGTTCATAAAACCGGTCTGGTGTCTGGTATCAACTGTATTAAGAAAATCAACAGATTCAGTAACCAAGGTAGCATGTTTGTTCCTCCTTTATTAGTTTTGTTTTGTCTGACCAACATACCAAATTAAATACATTCAATCAAAAACTGGAACCAGTTCCTTAAATACAATTTACTCAATTTATTAACATTTTAGTTTGAGGTTTGATTCCACTTTTGATAGGCTATATCTCTAAACCAACACCAGCTGAAGAGTGTTGTTGTTGTTTTTTGATATAACCATCAAGCTTAACAGACATGTTTATCATAAAAAAGGTTATCATTTAAAGTAAACAAACATACGTAAATATACATAGCGTGGATACATTTTACAGGAGAGCCCTATGCATCTGTGTTGATGAGCATTGAGAAAATCATAAAAAGAGAAGATGGCAAGAATAATAACTCCACCCACTTTGCAGCTCAACTTACTGGCCCCTGCAAGACACAACTAAATATTGTCTTACAAAGATGCACTGATGGCCTCTCTTAGGTGCATATACAAGTTCACAGCCTGATTGGGATCTGTTGGTGGAGTCAGATAGGACTCGACCATGATGATATTGCACAGTTCATAAATATCTGGATCGCACAGTGTGGTCAGGCGAAAGACACATTCACTTTACACAGTTGAACATGTTCATCTTCAACTGGAGAATGGAAGGCTCTTGTCCCATACAGTTCACCGCTGGGGACGTTCATGTTTCTCGATGGCCTGATGGTGTGTGCGTTCCACACTTGTGCAGTGTCAACTCCTGTTAAAAATATACAAATACATTGAGGAAGAACTGTACAGACATAAACTTAAATAGAGAATAAACCACTAAATGATAGCATCCACATGCCTCCCTCCCCTCCTCTCTGACTCTCTCTGCCTCCTCCTCCTCCTCCCACTTCTCCCTCACATACACACACCTAACACACTTAGTTAATAACTCACCTGGATGAGCCCCATGCAACACAACAAATTATCTTCACATGTCTCTCGCTTATCTGACAACCGTGCCTGCTGCTAAGCACCGACTTAATTTCTTTATATTTGAGACCAATCTCAAAATGAAATTCTATATACTTCTCCCACAGATGTATGGCCTCCATTGTTGTGGTTGAACTGACCTGGAAGTAGTAGCCTGCCTACGTTGAGCTATATTAACTTTTGCGAGATGTCGCAAACGTTTTGAGAGATCTTGCAAAAGTATGTCCCTTCCCGGGCTCCGTAACAGGTGAAGATGATGTTGTTGCAGAATTGTTGTTAGCACCCTTTTCAAGACGATCATTCAGTGAAAAGATGGACAATATTAAAAAGTTTCCCCGTCACCACTGCATCTGTGGAAAGAACATTGTCCGCCCTCAAACGGATAAAAACACGGAGGAACAGAACAGGACAATCCCGACTCACTGCATTATTTTTAACTTCTTTTGGATCTGAAAAGCAGTGATCAGCTTTATGACCGAGTTATCGATTCATCCAGAAGGACAGGAGAATGGATTTGGTCTTGAAGTAAACATCATTGGTGAGTGAGACTAATTTGTATTTGCTGGTTTTGCCGCAGTGTTACGTCTCGTTGAGCTGGTCGTTGCATTTTGTTTCCACACACTTGTTGAATGATTAGTTAATGGCTGACTTGAATTTGTTAAGCTGATAAGCAAATAAGCTTTCCTTGTACAGAGAACACAAACCTGGACACCATTTGGTTAAATGCCTCCAAGCTTTTATAGATTTTTTAAGATCCATAAAGAAGTCGAAAAGTTTCAGGTAGAACGTGAGAGCTGTATAGAAATGGCTTATGTTTACATATATTTTAACACCGCGAGGGGCTCCAACATGGCGGACGCAAATATAGAAAGCCCTCTGACGTCATCTGAAAACCAAGAATATAATTGATTGAATACCAAATATTTGAGAAGTGGCCCCATGTGGATGGATGGGAGCACCTTACTGATGGATAATTGTTCCAGCACTTGGAAATTACCCCCCCCCCCCTGCCAATTACCCTCTGGACATGTATTTTCACAATTCACATGCAGCTACATTCTGGAACTTCTCTGTCCTGCCTTTCAGACACATGGCATATCAAAGCTGGACTAGATGGGGCAGACAAGGGAAAGTCCAGCTGAGGCAACACTTATCTCTTAACTTCACTTAACACCTTCTGCTTCTCTCTGTGTGTCCTCTATTCTGAAATGCCACATATTATTAGTACATTGGGCAAATAGGACATTAGATTGGATTTTAGTGGTATTTTATATTATATATTATATATTATTTGTAAAGAAAATCAAAGATTTTCACGATCATGATGACCCAGCGACTCCAAATCATCATATATGATGATTACTACATTAGACAAATAGGACACACTTAGTGCCTCTATTTTATGGATGAATATTTTGATTGTGTTGTTACATTTTATGGTGAGTGAAATGCTTTTCGGTTTCTGGACATGGTTTCTGGTTGACTGTGCCTGCCTCTGTATGATGCTTTATTTGTCTTTCTTTAACAAATTAATGTGACGTAGCTAATGTTTGTTCACTAGTGTCATCCTAATACCTCGGACTCAAAGACTAATAGTAAGACTTATCATCTTAGCTTTTAGACAATATCAGCGATGATCATGAGAATAATATCAGTTACTTACGTTAAGTGGTAACATATGTCATTGAACCATCAATGACATGTTTGGTAGTTGTCCTTTTGTCTATGGATGAATATATAACATCTAAGATTTTTTAACAAACAGATGGAGTCATAAATAAGGCTATGAACTACTTTACTTCTGCACCTTGTTGGATGGATTTGCTCAATATAAAATATTAATTTAAAGGAAATGAAAAATAATTGAACAATTTATTCAGGAGTATTCATGGTAGATACAGACAGCCTCATAACATTAAATAGATATGAGAAATCGATTTAGACAGTATACATGTTTACCCTGATCAAACCAATTATCAAAAGTTATGTGTGAAATTATAAGCGCTCTGGCAGCAGCTCTACCAGCAGCTCTGCCATCTCCCTTCTCATAGCCCTTTTCCTTCTCACCAGGAGCATCCCTCCTACGGCTAGCAGCACCAACAAACCGATGATCCCGAAGCTCAACCCAGCAATGGATCCTGCGGTCATCTCGCCAGGGTCTAGATGAAGCTGACGCACAACGTCCTTCACGTCCTCTGGCTTGACCAGTGTCCACGTCTTGCTCTGTCCTACTCTCACCCAGCTCCGCCCTCCCTCACTCATCACCACCACTGTACTCATTGTACCCATTGTGCTGATCATCGGTGGCAGAGTGAAGGGAGGCAGTTGGATGGGCAGCAGTTGACCATCTGTGAACAGTCCCGACTGGACGCAGTAGAGGACCTCACAACCGTCACTGATGGCGACGAGGTGCTGGCTGAATTGTGCCGGGCACCGTCTCTGGTTCCCTGCCATTTGGTTGGATGACTCGCAGCTGAAGAAGCCTCCGAAAGGTACAGCGTATGCAGTAGCCATCTCGTAGTCGTTACTCACGCAGATCATCAGACCGTCAGACAGAAACTTGACTGGGAAGAAGTATAGAGGGCAGCTCTTGGTTTTGGTTATGGGATTCAGAAGGGAGGGGCCATAGATCCCTCCAAACAAGTACCCCGAATTATCTGGGGCCTGTCTGTCAATAGCACACCAGTAGGTGTTGACCTTGGCTGTGCGTACGTAATAGTTGTTGCCGCACACTGTGTGGTGGCACGTGAACATCGAATAGCAAGTGTACGCTACTTTGTGACACTCGTATTTATTGTAACGCTTATGCCTCACTTCTGAACGCAGCAGAGTGCTGATATATGGCGAGCGGCAGGAGAAGTTCCC
>CM051017.1:21465387-21570387 GCA_027704905.1 Muraenolepis orangiensis
CAATTCACATGCAGCTACATTCTGGAACTTCTCTGTCCTGCCTTTCAGACACATGGCATATCAAAGCTGGACTAGATGGGGCAGACAAGGGAAAGTCCAGCTGAGGCAACACTTATCTCTTAACTTCACTTAACACCTTCTGCTTCTCTCTGTGTGTCCTCTATTCTGAAATGCCACATATTATTAGTACATTGGGCAAATAGGACATTAGATTGGATTTTAGTGGTATTTTATATTATATATTATATATTATTTGTAAAGAAAATCAAAGATTTTCACGATCATGATGACCCAGCGACTCCAAATCATCATATATGATGATTACTACATTAGACAAATAGGACACACTTAGTGCCTCTATTTTATGGATGAATATTTTGATTGTGTTGTTACATTTTATGGTGAGTGAAATGCTTTTCGGTTTCTGGACATGGTTTCTGGTTGACTGTGCCTGCCTCTGTATGATGCTTTATTTGTCTTTCTTTAACAAATTAATGTGACGTAGCTAATGTTTGTTCACTAGTGTCATCCTAATACCTCGGACTCAAAGACTAATAGTAAGACTTATCATCTTAGCTTTTAGACAATATCAGCGATGATCATGAGAATAATATCAGTTACTTACGTTAAGTGGTAACATATGTCATTGAACCATCAATGACATGTTTGGTAGTTGTCCTTTTGTCTATGGATGAATATATAACATCTAAGATTTTTAACAAACAGATGGAGTCATAAATAAGGCTATGAACTACTTTACTTCTGCACCTTGTTGGATGGATTTGCTCAATATAAAATATTAATTTAAAGGAAATGAAAAATAATTGAACAATTTATTCAGGAGTATTCATGGTAGATACAGACAGCCTCATAACATTAAATAGATATGAGAAATCGATTTAGACAGTATACATGTTTACCCTGATCAAACCAATTATCAAAAGTTATGTGTGAAATTATAAGCGCTCTGGCAGCAGCTCTACCAGCAGCTCTGCCATCTCCCTTCTCATAGCCCTTTTCCTTCTCACCAGGAGCATCCCTCCTACGGCTAGCAGCACCAACAAACCGATGATCCCGAAGCTCAACCCAGCAATGGATCCTGCGGTCATCTCGCCAGGGTCTAGATGAAGCTGACGCACAACGTCCTTCACGTCCTCTGGCTTGACCAGTGTCCACGTCTTGCTCTGTCCTACTCTCACCCAGCTCCGCCCTCCCTCACTCATCACCACCACTGTACTCATTGTACCCATTGTGCTGATCATCGGTGGCAGAGTGAAGGGAGGCAGTTGGATGGGCAGCAGTTGACCATCTGTGAACAGTCCCGACTGGACGCAGTAGAGGACCTCACAACCGTCACTGATGGCGACGAGGTGCTGGCTGAATTGTGCCGGGCACCGTCTCTGGTTCCCTGCCATTTGGTTGGATGACTCGCAGCTGAAGAAGCCTCCGAAAGGTACAGCGTATGCAGTAGCCATCTCGTAGTCGTTACTCACGCAGATCATCAGACCGTCAGACAGAAACTTGACTGGGAAGAAGTATAGAGGGCAGCTCTTGGTTTTGGTTATGGGATTCAGAAGGGAGGGGCCATAGATCCCTCCAAACAAGTACCCCGAATTATCTGGGGCCTGTCTGTCAATAGCACACCAGTAGGTGTTGACCTTGGCTGTGCGTACGTAATAGTTGTTGCCGCACACTGTGTGGTGGCACGTGAACATCGAATAGCAAGTGTACGCTACTTTGTGACACTCGTATTTATTGTAACGCTTATGCCTCACTTCTGAACGCAGCAGAGTGCTGATATATGGCGAGCGGCAGGAGAAGTTCCCTGTGACCGGGTTTTTCCCATCAAGGGCCTGACACAGCGGATCGTCGTCTGAGCTGAGCGGAAAACACTTTTGGAAGACACCGCCGAAGCTGAGGTTAGTTGCCGGACCCTGGCACGACCAGTCGTCCATGTTGGCCTGGAAGTTGAAGTTCTTTGAGTTAATGTCGACGCAGCCCCGGCGCGTGTTGACGGCGTAGTAATGCTTTATGGCGTGACTCACCGACAGAGCCACCTTGCCGACCGTGGGCGCCGGCATGTCGGGGAAGGTTTGGGTGTTGATAAAGTAGTGCAGTGGAAGCCCCGAGCGGTCAATGGCCACCAGGTTGTTTCTGGTGCTCTCCTGCCACTTCTGCAGGGTCATGCCGGGGTAAAAGGGTACCCCTCCGTGACTCTGGGTGAGGGAGTAGGAGATGTTGGACTGGTACGCCTGCAGCTTGGAGCTCGCCGTGGCATCTTTGCTGCTTATGTCGAACTTGAGTTTGTTGAAAAAGTTGAAGCCGGCCAGTAGTGAGATGGAGGTGGTTTGCGACGCACTGTCAGCCACGTAAGAAGATCGAAGGTAGTCCTCCTGGACCAAAGCAGCCCCGGCGTCAACACCAGTGACTACGTGGGTTCCATAATTGAGCACCATCTTCTCCGAGAGATACACTGCATACTTGGTCTGGTTGTTTTCAATGGCGTCTGCTATCTGTTCCGCTTGCTGAGCAAAGCGGGAGTCCACGGTGAAATCGGGATAGGCTTTGGCAGTGTAGACCAAGTTGCGGACCTATTGAGGGACAGAGTTGAATGCAAGATTGTGTCGTCATTTATTAGGTGTCCCAAAATACATCACATTTAGTGTCATTTCTGTAATGAGTAGCTTTTTCAGAATATTTCAAAATAATTTCAGAAGTTAATATAAGATTCATTGTTGTTTGAGTAATTTAACGCTTCCTAAATGTTTACATTTTCAAACAATTAATAATAATTGACTGCTATCAAGCTGCTATTATGCAGTTATGCTGCTATTATGTAGCCCTGCCCTTTTGCCATAACTTAATTATTATAAGTTATAAGTTAATATTTTATGCGTTTTGTTTTGGGATATCGGCCGACATGCCAAGTTAGTTAAATGAAGTCATATGTAATGTATATCTCTAGGCACTTTACTGTAACATTTGCACTCTGGTTAGATGCCAACTTATTTTCACTGTTCTGTACTTCTGCTGTGCAATTTAATCTAATCTAATCAGAGACTCAGCGACAATCTCATGACAGGATGATGTCATTGACACAATGACAATACGCGTTATAGCACAGTTTTTTGAGTGAAGATGCAGCAATTTTTCTTTTCTATTGAGTGCATTTAAAGTATAAATGAGGCCCAAGACATCACTGCTGTGTTTAGTTTGTATAGATACCAGATATGTCAGATAACACAGGTAGTGTCTATGTACTTTTATTTATTTGTTGTAACAACTAACAGTTAATGATTAATGTGTCACAATCCTCCCCAACGCTGTGTTCCCTGTGGTTCTTTGTTTGGTAGATAGCCTACATAAGTTTGGTCAACTGAATGTATTTTTTTGTATTTATATTATTATTATTATTATGCTGTATTATGCTGTAACTTATTCAAAATAAAACTTGCATTCTTCTGAAACCCAAGGGGCTTTGGGTTTCAAGAGAGAGAAGTAAAAGCCCATGTAATCATTTTAAAAGACCATAAAAACCCTGTTTATGATTGATTATTTATAAAAACCCACCTGTACTCTCACTGTGCTGGATAAATCTTTGACCTGGTACGTTTTTAATCTCTGGTTCTCAACCGAAAACTTGGCGTTCAGCTCACGAAGGAAAGATATGCCCATGTTGATAGTCTGAGACGTGGAGCTTTTGGCCTCCATCCAGGAGCTGATGATCTCAGAGTTGGACTCCACACTGGTCACCTTCTGGGGAACGACGAACACCTCGTCTGGTAGGAGGTACAGGCCGTCCTCGGAGGTCTGACACTGGGAATAGCTGAAGTTCATGACCCGACCCATGTCCACGTTCCTCAGGTTATCCCAGCCTCCGCCGGGCAGCACTTCCAGGGCGGTGATGGAGGAGTTGAGGGACGCCCGGCACTGGCTCAACCAGTTGGTCGGGCAACCGAGGGGGTGAAGGGAGCAGGAGTGGAAGAGGAGGAGGAGGAGGAGGAACGACACTGCTCTCCATGCCATGGTTTCACCAGAAATGAACACAGGAGGTGTGTTTCAGTCACAAAAGTCAGAAATTAGATTAAAAAACAACTACAGTGCGCATTTATGTCCAGGGTTCATGTAACAGATGGTCACGGCAAAATGAGGAACACGGACTTGAAGGAGGAGGTGAACCCAAATGCACGACTCGTGATAGGGGGCGTGGCTAGCTGGACGAGGGCTGGGGAAACTGTGACATGACGTGGAAACATGACGCTTGTTCATACACATCAAACAAGTGCGAGCCTAACAAACAACAAAACTGTATATCATAATGATGATGAACTGGCCCCGAACAAAAGAAGACGCCGCATAATTAAACACAAGGAACATAACTGGTGGAAACAATGAGGTCCTAGGCAACCAATAAGACGGGCAGGCAAACATGAGGGGGGATGATCAAGGTGATCCGCTGCAGCTGCGGGGCAGAACTAACAAGGGGGCGTGGCTATCAGGACGAGGGCTGGGGAAACGGTGACATGAATGCGGGATGCGATAAGGGGGCGTGGCGATCCGGGTGAGGGCTGGGGAAACGGTGACTGTGTCTGCAGAGTCCTCTATTTGTCTTCACTGGAAGGTGTGCCATTTGGCCCTTGCGTACATCCAGTGGAGGGTGTGATCTCTTGGACGGGGCCCGATTGGTGGACTCCCGTCACCTGAGGATGGTCTCTTCTGAGCATTCAATCGGCTCCTTGGTGTCACTGTCGGTGCTGGGCTCCCATTGGCTGAAGATGGTCGTCCTCTCTTGGGTGTTATAAGGAGTTGTATTCACCTGATTAGAACAGAATCAATTTAGATACATGTCAAAAATACATTAGGATACAAGTCAAAATATTACAGTGAAATATAAAGAAATGTTACAAACGGCAAATAGCAGAAATGCGTTCTTACCAGGATGAGAGAGGATGCTAGATCTGCCTGAAACGGTCTGCTGTTCATGATCTCCTGCTTTTTCATCTTAAGAGCCATGCAGTCCCGCTTGTAGAGGAGCCAGGCGTTGATCACAGCAAGGATGATGGTGTGCCAGAAGATGTAAATGTACCAGCGTCGGGATTTCATGGGGAACTTGTATTTGGCTGTAAACGAGTCCAACAAATCCACACCTCCCATGTACTTGTTGTAAGCACCCACAATGTAAGGCCTCTCAACTTCTATGTAGGTTTTGTTGGCTTTGTCCCAGCGTTGAATTTTCTCCACAGGGTCTGGTCCAGCAAAGGATGACACAAGTGTGACCGCTCTGCTGTCATACCATTTGATAGCACAGATGTTGTGGTTGGCCTCCACTCTGATGTCAAAGCTTCCTCTCCCTTTTTTCTTCAAGCTCTTCTCGTCTTCGAGATTACCGTTTGGTAAGCGCACCTGCCTGGCTGTTCCCACATCATGAATTCCGTGGTCAAGGAGCTTCACTACCAATGGGATACAGGTGAAGTAGTTGTCTGCGTATATTTTGTAGTTTTGACCTTCTGGAAGCGTGGATGCAAGCGTCATCACCACATCACCTGACAATCCAAGTTCAGACTTGGCTCGTATCCCATTGACACTGCCGCAATCACATCCTGCACACTGAATAGAGGACCGCTCTTTGCTGGTGGCATTCTGAAATGGAAAAAGTAATTAATAAATATATAGATATGTATCAATAATACATATGCTTATTATATTGTAATATATTACCTGAAGGAATAGATAGGGTGGTGGAACAAGTGTTAATTATGTCTGGCTTAGCCTACTATCATACTAAAAGGAATGTCTGCACCCGTACATGCAGGTAAACCAATGCAACAAGTCACACAATACTGTCTGGCTAATGATAATAGACTAATTATCATTATTATCAATTATCAGAACCAGAGAAGAGTTAAATGTATTTCTTGTAACTAATTAACTGATAAGATACAAGTAGAGTTTAAAATATTGCTACAGATATAATTTCACATACTGCTATCAGAAACAATGTATTAATCAATTTTATTCTGGTCTTAATTCAAAATCTTAACAGTGAAGACACAATTAAAACTTTGTTATAGTGAATTATCAAAGACATTATATTTATATTAGTGTTTTATTTATATATGTGAACATAAGAAGGGTAATCTTTTGAGGCATTTTACTTACTTGAATCTGACACATCCAGTCCAATAAAACAGTGATGTTGCTTGTTTGAAGATGTTGAAGTTGTGTGAGTTTGTGGCCAGAGGGCGGGACCTATGAACACATTTACTACCAAATAGCATTGTGAGGCTGAACAAAATGACCTTTTGACTATGTAAATGTAGTCTTTAAAAAAACAAAAACATTTACTGCCTTTTTTAGGATAGCTTAAAGTAACGTAAAAATTACAACGTGGGGCCTTACAGGGTTTTAACTTCTGCTTCCACACAAATGTTTTTTTACTTATATCACACCAAACTAGTTCTCAATACGTTTGCAAAAATGTTATCGAACGGGCTCCAACTGTGTATGAACCTAGTGGACGTAGTAGCAACTATTTACAGTCTGTTTACGAACTTCATGGACGGGCTCAGGCGGGGATGGTGCTGTAGAACTTTGAGTCTGCTCTAAATGTTATCCCGTCCATCCCGTTCTTAAATCAGACAGATTGACAACGTACTTAAAACAAGATAGACGGGCTACAAACAGAATTGTCGTACTTCAAACCTACTGGGGACGTGTTATGACGTGGTGCAGTTGGACATACATTGTATGAAACAATGTTTCAATCGCGTTTTCTACAATACATATGGCACTGTATCTATGAAGTAAATTGTCCAAGAAAATTGTATTATTTTATGTAGGGCCAATAAAGATGATTACACATGCAAATGTCTCACGAAAATGGTTTAAAAAAAAAAGGTTATTTAAAAAAGGTAATTTTGCAGTGTTCTAGAGAGGCACAATTGTAGATGTGTACAGCTCAGAGCCCTGAACTGGAATGAGGACTGGCTCCAACGCGCTCGGTATTCAGGACGCGAGTCTACACACACTAGGGACGAGATGAGGACGAGTTGGACCAGTTGGTCCAGTTTGTCGGGGTGTGGACCAGTTGGTCGGGGTGTGGACCAGTTGGTCGGGGAAAACGAAGAATGCTACACAGAGCTAATCCAATTCCTGGACGACAAAAGCCTATCGTTAGTTTTGAGAGAGGCGGCAGATGACAGCAAGAAAGCACTGTAAATACTACAAAAGTCATTACGCCAGTCAGGGTAAACCAAGGATTATTGCCCTGTAGAAACTCTGACAGATTACGTCGTCCGAGCTGAAAAGGCAGTAACTTCCCTAAGAAATGCTAAATAAGTTATTTGGCTAATTCTAGCCATGATTCTAAAGGGACTTCCAGAGACGTACACATTTTTCGCCATTCATACGACACAGAGCAGTGATGAGCTGACATTTACCCAGTTCAAAAGTAAACTACGGAGCTACGAGGAGACAGAAAAGTTTGACACTCAAGAAAGATCTGACAACGTGATGAAAGTAAACATATCATTGATGACATGTTACGGATGCGGAGGCCAAGGTCACATGGCAAGAGAGTGTCGTCGGAAAGGAGCCAGTGTAGCCAAATGGTGCAGCTACCATAGAAGCTCTACACACAGCGATGACACATGTAGGGGAAAACCCCAGCAGAATGACGATGCAAAACAGACTGCGGACAGACAAGAACGTGAGGAAGAACATACGTTTGTATTCACAGTCAGTCAAGGATTCCTCCCAGGCACTATTAGAAAAAACTAATGGCTAATGGTAGACTGCGGAGCTACATCCCACATCATAACAGAGGAAAACAGGTTAACGATATTTGAAGAGACTTTTGACCCAAAGTCACACTACATGGAACTAGCTGACGGAACCAGAATGAACAATGTGGCAATGAAACGGGGCGACGCAGAGGTGTTCTTACAGGACTCAGAAGGAAGATGCGTCGGAGTCACACTGAGGAATGCTCTATTCATACCACCGTACCCACAGAGCATAATCTCAGTACAAGCAGCCACAAGTGACGGATTCAAGAAGGACAGAACATGCTCATCAACAGATGGAGCCGTTTTCCGCATAGAGCAGCATGAGAGACTGTACTACTTGGAAACGGTAAATGATGAAACATGTGTTGAATATGTCACGGCTACGGTGGTTGGCAGGGGGGCGTGGTCTAGCCACGTGCGCTAGCGGCGCACACACGCCCCTGTCAACAAACAATCACGTTGGTTGGCAGGGGGCGTGGCCAAGCCACGTGCGCTGGCCACACACACACACACACACACACCTGGACATCATCTCCCCGTGTAATTTGTTCATCACCTCACCTGGGGTATATATACGTTGTCTTTCCTTTACCCCAGCGTGCTATGCACGTAGTTCTCCCGTCTGGTACCAGCCGGTACTTCGAACCCGATACCCCCGGTACAGACTCATTCCCCTGTCCCGGACTACCCGCCGGTCAACTGCCTGCCGGTACTCCGCGGACCGTCCTCCCCGTGTACCCTTGTGTTTTGTGTGTGTTTTGAGAAACAAAGCCGTCTCGTATCACTCCACTTGTCGTCGTCTGCGTTTGGGGTCCAACCCACTCCCTGACAGATTATTCAGTTAACGATATGATGTCCAGAGACAAATACCGCTTTCACACTGTATACGGTATCGACTCCCGTATTAGTTAATACGGGTGTCAATACCGTATTAGTTAGTGCGCATCGAATACACTTTATGTTCACACTTAAATTCTAATTCGCGATTCCCTGCGCACTCGATACCAGGTTTTCGTTCACACACGATAGAGAATCGAATGTGTATTAAATTAGGAGACTGGTAAGTTTTGTGTGAAGTGAAAGTAATGCGCATTAAAGATTCTGTTCACCCACACATGGGAAGCGAAACCCGTAGTAGTTGTATTGCTTTGCACCAGAACTAGTTACTTAACCACCTACCCAAGGTGGATTAGTTAATGCGCACTAGTTGGGTAGCGAATGCACACTTGCCAGTGTGAAAGCAAAAGCGAAACAAAACTAGTTTTGCAGCACCGCAAATACCGTATTTAAGCCCAGTATGAAAACGGTAAAAGTGAACTTGACTTGTGATGTAAAAACATGGCATGAGATTGTAATGTAGATGATGTGTTAAAATTACCAAAGATGGTAGAGGGTATGAAGATCACAGGTAACACTAAAATAGACTGTAGTGTCTGTACTGAAGGAAAATTTACCAACATCATAAATAGGAAACCTGACACAAAAGCTAGTACCCCCCTAGGAAAAATGCAGTTCTGGTTATATATTTTACAAGCTGTAATGATTATAACCAGAACTGTATTTTTCCATCTTAGAAACATTGCTAGAATACGACCAATGCTGTCTGCCTCGGATGCAGAGACACTCATCCACGCTTTTATATCGTCTAGACTAGATTACTGTAATGCACTGTTTTCTGGGTTACCGAATTCTGCTACGAAAAGCCTCCAGCTTGTGCAGAACGCTGCTGCTAGACTTTTGACTAGGACCAGAAAGTTTGACCACATTACTCCAATTCTGTCCTCGCTCCACTGGCTTCCAGTTAATGCGAGGTCAGATTTCAAGGTGCTACTACTTACTTAGAAATCCTACACGGATTAGCACCCTCATACCTGAAGGACCTTATTGTTCCCTATTGTCCTTCTCGGCCCCTCCGGTCTTCAGGAGCCGGCCTTCTATCAATCCCAAAAGTCATAAAGAAATCAGCAGGGAATAGAGTGTTCTCCTACCGTGCGCCCTATTTGTGGAACAGTCTGCCACCTGTAATCAGGGAAGCATACTCTGTTGGAATATTTAAATCTAAACTTAAAACCTACCTTTTTACATTGTCGTTTGGCGCCTAGGAGTGCCCCTCAGCTCTCATTACAGCTAAATCGACCCGTTAGCCAGCACTAGGCTACCCCTGCTGCCGATAGGTACTAGACTAGAGGTTCTCTACATTCCCACCCTACCCCATCTAACTATACCGCAGTCTGCTTCTATTTTCCAGTGTGTTGTGCAATGACAATACATTTGAATCTAATTTAATCTAATCTACTACACACTGTAGTCCAATATGTGTTTGTGTAACGGACGCCAGCAGGTGGTGCTGTGCAGTAAACCTCACTCCCCGACGCCTAAATAGGCATTCTGGTAATGAAGCCTATGAGTTTTAGCTCTCACGTTAGAACGTTGCCCCTCATGCCGTTGGTCGTTAGTTCGAGCCCAGCGCGGGACACTGGCATTTGGATGTCTATGACACTGTTTGACGTAAAAGTGATCTGCTAAAATGGACCATCGTCGACCACCATTACGTCGGCAATCTTGTTCAATTCTTGTTCGCTCTAATTGATCCCAGGTGTTTCCCATCATAATCAGGCCGGCTGAGGCCAATGAACACCTGGGATCTTCCCTACTTAAGACCGACGTCGGTGCTAGACCATTGCGTACAGAGAACCTTATGGCTCCAACCCCCCCGCTCCATGGACCCCCTCCGCGTTCCACCCTCTGGACTATCTCCCCGCGTCGACCACCCCACGTAACCTATCCTACCCTACCTTGTGTTTTTGATTGTGGAGATTTTTCAGTAAAGACATTTTTCCGTTGTTTTGGTTGTCCTGTGTCTCTTCTTCTGGGTTCTCTGGCACATTTGGCTCGCCGGTCTCGTTGGGTCTTAACAAATCTCCTGCGATCCCATATGCATATCAGGCAACCCCAAGTGGTTAATTGCGATCCAGATACCTATTTCAATCGCCTAAATTCAACATCAATGTATTTATGAACCTCCTTGTTAATTGATATATGCCCCCTCATAAAACGTTACATTGTGTGTGGCCATTGAAGTCAAATCCAAAAGAGAAGTGACATTCTTGGTGAGGTAAAAACATGTGATTCATCTCCACTTCCCATAATGCTATCTCCCTGAAAACACCTGTTTTCACACAACATGCATTTGTGAGTTACGTTGGCTTCTACATTATTAACAGTTTGACAACTTCCAAGGGGGACCATTCACTCCCTTTTATAGTAGTAAAGAATAGATTAATACACATCAGCCTGTTCCCGTCCCATACTCGTCCATTGACGCTTGGTCAGATTCCCCGGCGTCATGCTCAAGATGACACTTACCTCAAAGAACTATAATTTAGCAAGAATTTATGCCATCTTGATGCAAAGGGTGGCCAATGACTATAATATAATCAAGCAGAACCCACTAATCGCCTTCCACATGATAGCATGATATCAATCACTTCTGTCAGAGACTACCGGTTGGAAACAGTGAAAGGGATGCAAACAGTACAGTAGTCTATTAACTTCTGCAAGGGCGACACTTTGTGTTGAAAACTGTAATATGATTTAGTATTATATATGTGGTATATAGTATAAATTTAGTTCATTATTATATACTGATGGGATATGGTGTATTTAGTACCTTCTGAGTGTAGGCCTCTTGACCTGAACTTTTTGCCACAGATAAAAGCCCTGACCCAAGAAAAACGCCCCTAGTCCTCTATGTTGTGTGTGTTGATTAGATGTTATGTACTATATGGCATTAAATTATATAACTTGTTCCCTTTCTTGCCAATTCTAATCGTTACTAAAACAACTCCCATGGCTGGGCCTGAACGGGGTCATTCATTCCTATATTGACACTGCCACCATCTAGCTTATTTATGCAACATTATGAATGGTTTTAAGTTTTCAAATGTTCAAAATAACCCTATATAACCCTGCTTCGTGGCTTCATGGTCCACTTATCGCTGTAAATTCAGAACGCATGAAATGTGCAGTCTGTTATAATGTGGCTAACCACAACCGTGATATTCTAGAATGAAAAGACCAACTTTGTGTTGTAATTGATCATATCTTTCTTCTACCTTATACCTCTTATATGTTATTTCCTAGGTACTACATCAGAGTAATGGTAAGATGGATAATACGACACAATGATGACAATCATCACACATATATTTATTTAGAAAAACAGGAAAAGCGCATATATTAAGTTACTATTCACTTTGTTATTTTGATTTTGTGTGCGTTCACTTCTTGGCGGCAGCTCTCTCCATCTGGTTAGCTGGCTCGCTTATTCATTCCAGCGGGGCTCTTGGCCATCATGATTCTAATCATGATGTTCTTCATGGCCCTCACAGGGGCTTCCTTGATACTCCTGGTATACCCAGTGTGGCCCTCACAGGGGCTTCCTTGATACTCCTGGTATACCCAGTGTGGCCCTCAGGGGGGCTTCCTTGATACTCCTGGTATACCCAGTGTGGCCCTCAGGGGGGCTTCCTTGATACTCCTGGTATACCCAGTGTGGCCCTCACAGGGGCTTCCTTGATACTCCTGGTATACCCAGTGTGACCCTCACAGGGGCTTCCTTGATACTCCTGGTATACCCAGTGTGGCCCTCAGGGGGGCTTCCTTGATACTCCTGGTATACCCAGTGTGGCCCTCAGGGGGGGCTTCCTTGATACTCCTGGTATACCCAGTGTGACCCTCAGGGGGGCTTCCTTGATACTCCTGGTATACCCAGTGTGACCCTCAGGGGGGCTTCCTTGATACTCCTGGTATACCCAGTGTGGCCCTCAGGGGGGGCTTCCTTGATACTCCTGGTATACCCAGTGTGACCCTCAGGGGGGCTTCCTTGATACTCCTGGTATACCCAGTGTGACCCTCAGGGGGGCTTCCTTGATACTCCTGGTATACCCAGTGTGGCTCTCAGGGGGGCTTCCTTGATACTCCTGGTATACCCAGTGTGACCCTCAGGGGGGCTTTCTTGATACTCCTGGTATACCCAGTGTGGCCCTCAGGGGGGGCTTCCTTGATACTCCTGGTATACCCAGTGTGACCCTCAGGGGGGCTTCCTTGATACTCCTGGTATACCCAGTGTGACCCTCAGGGGGGCTTCCTTGATACTCCTGGTATACCCAGTGTGGCCCTCAGGGGGGCTTCCTTGATACTCCTGGTATACCCAGTGTGGCCCTCAGGGGGGGCTTCCTTGATACTCCTGGTATACCCAGTGTGACCCTCAGGGGGGCTTCCTTGATACTCATGGTATACCCAGTGTGGCCCTCAGGGGGGCTTCCTTGATACTCCTGGTATACCCAGTGTGACCCTCAGGGGGGCTTCCTTGATACTCCTGGTATACCCAGTGTGACCCTCGGGGGGGCTTCCTTGATACTCCTGGTATACCCAGTGTGACCCTCAGGGGGGCTTCCTTGATACTCCTGGTATACCCAGTGTGACCCTCAGGGGGGCTTCCTTGATACTCCTGGTATACCCAGTGTGACCCTCAGGGGGGCTTCCTTGATACTCCTGGTATACCCAGTGTGGCCCTCAGGGGGGGCTTCCTTTATACTCCTGGTATACCCAGTGTGACCCTCAGCGGGGCTTCCTTGATACGTCTCCTGGTATACCCAGTGTGGCCCTCGGGGGGGGGGTTCCTTGATACTCCTGGTATACCCAGTGTGACCCTCACAGGGGCTTCCTTGATACTCCTGGTATACCCAGTGTGACCCTCAGGGGGGCTTCCTTGATACTCCTGGTATACCCAGTGTGACCCTCAGGGGGGCTTCCTTGATACTCCTGGTATACCCAGTGTGGCCCTCAGGGGGGGCTTCCTTTATACTCCTGGTATACCCAGTGTGACCCTCAGGGGGGCTTCCTTGATACGTCTCCTGGTATACCCAGTGTGGCCCTCGGGGGGGGGTTCCTTGATACTCCTGGTATACCCAGTGTGACCCTCACAGGGGCTTCCTTGATACTCCTGGTATACCCAGTGTGGCCCTCACAGGGGCTTCCTTGATACTCCTGGTATACCCAGTGTGACCCTCACAGGGCTTCCTTGATACTCCTGGTATACCCAGTGTGGCCCTCAGCGGGGCTTCCTTGATATGGCCTCATCTTGAACACATTGCAGATGAGATCGCTTCTCAGCAAAGCTGTGATGTCGGCCTGTTAATTGGCTACAACTGTGCTCAAGCCCTCATTCCAAGACAAGTGGTGACTGGTGAGGAACATCAGCCGTTTGCTCAGAGAACAGACTTGGGCTGGAGTGTGGTGGGATATGGTAACCCGTGTCTCAACTATGGAGATACAATCTGAATCAGTCACCAAGTCATTGTGAAGCAAGTGACGCCAGGTCTACCGTCCTCTTCAGACCTCACAAGTGAAGTGCACTATGTCTGTAGAACACAGATCAAAGAAGTTGTGTTACCTGCAGATGTCATAAAGATGCTGGAGTCTGACTTCGCTGAAAGAGTGTCAGAAGCCAGCCCCATCTCTCAAGAGGATCTAAGGTTCCTGTCGAAAATGGAGAAGGGCATCAAGTTAAAGAGCGACGGTCATTATGAAATGTCGCTGCCATTCAAGAAGGAAAGGCCTAACTTACCTGATAACAAGATCTGTACTATCCATCGTCTCAACTGTCTAGAAAGGAAGTTGAGAAGAAACTATCAGTACCACACAGACTACAAGACCTTCATGGATGAGACCATAACCCGTGGAGATGCAGAAAGGGTCCCAGAGGAAGACATCTACAAAGCTCCAGCTTGGGATATCCCACATCATGGGGTGTATCATCCACAAAAGCCTGGGAAGATACGTGTTACCAAGTGAAAGAGTTACCAAGTGGAGAAGTCAAGGTGGGAGAGATCGCAAGTGACGACCCTGAACTTAAGAAGGCCCAGGTTCTCAACACCCAGGCGCAGTCGGAGGTGATCTTTCCTGTGGAGGCCAAGGACCGAAGTTATTGTATTTAGTTTTGTTTACTTTCTATGCAGTAGGTTGGCTCTAAGTCATTGTAAAATCATATACAATTGATATGTTTGGTGGGAGTGTAACTGCCTCTGTGTTCAGTTTGAGTTTTTGGTTCCTACCAGTTTTTGGTTCCTACCTAAATGCTGTAGATTAAGGGCGGAACTAATGGTTGAAGCGCACAGTGTTCCGGGGACGTTTTATGCCGACGCACGCGTGTCAAAATCTCCGTATATAAGAGAAAGTTCCGTCACAGTCAGTTCGGTCGGTCAGTTCAGTCAGTGAAGTTCCATAATTTCCTCTCTTATTGCATGCAGCCAATAAGGTACGTTTGGTGTTGTGGTTCTTGTTGCGGGCTTCCTTGATACTCCTGGTATTCCCAGTGTGGCCCTCAGCGGGGCTTTCTTGGTGGGCGCTTTCTTGCCTCGAGGCACATTAATTGCTCCCTTCTTCTGTGCCACCTTTTTGCTTTAGGAGTTATTGTGGTGTTCTCAACACAGGAAAGCATTCTGATTTGTACATTTAAATGTATACAAGTAATGATTGGTTGTTACCCGAGTATAAATGTGAAGGACACGCCTCTAGCGGGCCTCTCTAAAAAATGGATTGCCAGTGTTAGGGTTCTGCGTTGTGAAAATACAGAAACTGGAGCATTCGCGAGTCTGCCGTGTGGATTCCTGTTCTACTTAAACCTAGTTATGAACACTTTATTGTGTTAATACACAACATGAACCTTGAAGGATCCCGGTCTGGTCTGCACCAGAGACTTGGTGACCACCGAGTGTCGGAGGCCCTTCAGGATTCTGGATTTGTTCTTCACGACGTCGTAACCTCCTGCCTGAAGAGCCCGTTTCAGGGCCACCAGAGACATGACGTTGGGCTCCTTGGATTGAGAGACTGTTTGTACTATTAGGTCCGATGCAGTGGGAGCGGACTTTGTGCGTTTTAAGCTCCTCTTGGGTGTTTTGGACACAGAGGACTTTGTTCTTATTGATGCACTGGCTCCCACTAGGTTTGGCTATATGGGGGGAAAAAATATGAGTAGACTGACACCCGGGGGACAGTTTATAAAGTGCCCATGAGAAGCGTGTAGTCTCATCACCGCCACCTGCTGCTAAATAGAACCGCAAAATGTGTCATGTGCTAAATAACTTAACTATAAGAAGGCAAAGGCCTATATATAAAAATACAAAAAAAAATACAAGAGCAAGTAGCCCTACGTGTGTAGGCCTATTAATGAATGACATTCATAAAAACTGATCCTGTAATATAAATATATAAGTTGTATTGCCCCAAACCTAACCTGTAGCCTCCTTAAAAAAATCGATATCTAAATTTAAAATATCAATTTAAAATTAATTGTATTTTTTATTTAAAAATGTCTGTTTCTCAAATAAGCTAATGGGCAACCTGTGATAGGCCCATATATGGTACAATATTTAATGGCTTCGGCAGTGGGGATATGGTAGTTTCAAAATAGCCACCAGGTGGCGGTATATATCAACCATTACACGGAAATGTTGTTATTCATTCATGGGAGATGCTAAACATAGGCGCTTCCTTTATACTCCTGGTATACCCAGTGTGGCCCTCAGGGGCAGTAGTCATTATCTGCGTAGTAGTTAAGACACATTCCATTCTGAACTATGAACAGGAGGTTTAGCTGGTTTTGGTTGATCCATGTCTTTCTCCTACTGTATCAAACTGGAAAATAAACATCATATCTGTTGTATGGAAGAAGAAGAAAAAAGTACCATACACACACACACTGACACACAGGAGGCCTACTCTGAGCTCCTCGACAACTCACCTCGACAACTGTCACTGAGTAAAAGTGCAAAGCAGCCGTCCCCAATAATCTTATCATACTGTATCATAGTTACAGTACAGTACCAGTCTGATCAGTAGGCCTAGTGGCCATAATAATAAGGGAAGCCTTTCACCTCAGTCATATGTCCTCATGTGTGCCCTTAAATGAACCACTTGCCAATAACAACTAACCTACCACAAAAGGCTTATTCGCATGTTCATCAATTCAAACGGGTCTGTGATCCAAACACCAACACACAGTGAATCAATCCCAGTGAACTGCTGATATAAATACACACTACCCTGCTGTATATACATGTATATATATTTATCTTTTGATACAACTGCATACCCCTGCTCACTACCTGTTTATACTTGTATACGTACATTGTATATATATGTATGTATGTATGTGTATATATATATATATGTGTGTATATATATAAACTACTACTAAAAACTGGTATAGAATAACTTATAGAGTAGGTATGAGATATGTGCAAAATGACATATATATAGTAGTTTTTTATTTTTTTAGTAGACAGTTTTTACACATTATTCAACAACTGGTCAATTATATATTATTACCATGCACTTTACTGCAACATTTGCACTCTGGCTGGTTTAGATGCCAAATTCCTTTCGCTGTACTGTACTTGTGCTGCTGTGCACTGACAATACATACATTTGAATCTCATCTCATCTAATCTAATCTAATCACGGCTGTGATGCAGTTCCTCCGGGGGGTGGGCGGGTGGGGACGTGACATGCCCCGCGCTCACTCGTCAGGCGATAGGACCGCCTTTCAACATGTGACTGACTGTAGTGCATCAGCAGCTCTGAGCACTTGTCACGCTGCTGGAAGCACCGCAGTCAGACTCTCCCAAACTTGTGATCCAAACACCACCACCACCAATATATTGTTTTAGTTTTTTACTTTTTGATCTGTATTCCCTCGAACCAGGTCGATCAAGATGGACTGCGGGATCATCACGTCGAAAACGGTGCTGCTGTTCATCAGTCTGGTCTTTTGGGTGAGTGTGTATGCGGTGTTTTTTGCAGTGGTTATTTTTGATGTCGCATTTCGACTACCTTCGTGTGGGGGGGGGGGGGGGGGGGCTCACAACGCTGGCTGTTGGTTGTTGCTTCCGTAGCCTATTTCCTTGTGTTTTGTTTTGTATCTGTGGCCTACAATACAAGATACCCGATTTGTATTGATCAATCAATCAACAACCAATAAGTACATAGATTAGCTTACTCCCCATTCCCTCCCGCAGTATAACGTATACGCCGTATAAACAACGATGTGTCCGACGCGTCGCTTGGCTCGTCATACTAGCATCGTATTGTCGTATTGATGTTATTATGGTGTTTTTTTTTAAGTCACACCATGTCACACGTCATGTTTGGGTCATTTTGGGTCATTTTGGTCGCGTATGTGGACAACATTTGTGTTTCCGGCTGAAAATGTTAAGTCAACACAAACGAAACCCGAAAGTATTTGGTCAAAGTCTAGTAGCGGTAAGCCCCTATACGGGACTGACTGTATGTCACATTGCATTTAGTCATAGCAGCCATGCTGAGTCATATTGACCTCTCTTGAAAAAGTGGTCGTTGGACCAGATTGACTGAATATACATTGGTCAAGCACTATTGTTATACCCAATAGAAATGGACCTTGTTGAGCAACTTGAGAAACAACCCAACCCAACCCTTCCTATTCCACTGAGGAGAGCAACAAAACAGCTCTCATTGTCACCGTCTGATTCGTATAATTAGGTTAAACCCGGATACAATATATCTGTGTTTTTGTTAAGAAAACCGTCCAGGGTTGGTTGGTTGACGTTTCTATTCACAGGGCCTCAACTTTCAGTTCCTTTAACCTTCTTCCCTTTTCTGTTTTGCTCCTTGTCTTTTACCGTCTTAACTGCTTTTTAACATTTGTATAATTGTTATTCTCATCAATGGTCCTGCCCCACAGGACTCAACGCTTTAACGCGTTCGACTTGTAACACACCCACACACACACACACACACACACACACACACACAGTTTCACACATCTGTCCATCTTTCTCTCTCCCATGACTACTTTCTCCGAGTCTGATTCAGAGATGATTCAATTGCCTTTGAAGATTTAATTTACAGTGTTGGCCTTCCCACAGCAGGAATTATGTTTATGGAATCATAACTATAAAGACATAAACACAATTAAAACCTGGCTTGATTAAGCCAGGTTTTAATTGGGTTTATGTGTGACAACCAAAGCAAATTCGAATTCGATTACATTTTTGATAGACAAGTGAATACTGTTAGGCTTCTGGCTATTTCCCATTCATATTTCATGAGATCGTTTGGAGTAAAACTCCAAAACTCGCAGTGGATTTGGTTTTTACTTTAGTTAGATAGTTATTAGTTGAAGTTAACCCTGGGGCTTTTTCCTCACATTCCACAGAAGTGCGTGGCACCAAAGTCCGGTATGTTCTGTGAGCCATGTGGTCTTCTTAGGATTACAGTTCCTGGTCGGATTAAGGAGTGTGGGGGGGGGGGAGGAGGAGGATGATGATGATGATGATGATTGAGGGAGGGAGGAGAAGGAGAAAGATTGGGGAGCCTCAAGGGAGGGAGGGGTGATGGATGAGGGGGATCTCGTGACTACCGGGTGATGAGGAATAGGTCATGGGTGAGAGGGTGTGTGTGTGTGTGTGTGTGTGTGTGTGTGTGTGTGTGTGTGATTCATAATATTGTCCTACCATTCGCTTCCTATGGCGGTAATCTTCGGCCCGCAACACCACAAGCGTGACACAATTGAGTCACAGTCTCCATGAAAGTGGCAATGTTGAAATGCCTCAGTGTGGAGGAAAAGGGTCTTGAGACAATCGGATGAAGTGCACAATATTTCTGGCACAGGCATAATCTTTCAACTTTTACTTAATCATACATATTTTTGGGCTTTTGTTGTCAGGCGGGATTATGCCTACAAAATCCCTGTGTAGGTCATCCGACGGCTGGTGTGATTAAAGGTTACTAATATTTAAATCCATAAGGCAAAAGATGAAGCACTATTTTCATGTGTCTCATGACTCTTCGACCGAAAGGTATTTAGTTAAACTCCGGACCAGGTAGCCTATAGAAGGGTTTCACATGATGTCACACCATTATAATTACAATTGGTTATTCTAGAACTTTTTTCAAAGAAGTACCAAGCCCGGGCGGGCACACCATTCAAACCCTCCTATATGCTAATTATTCAGGACAAGATTATGTGAGTTATCCTTTCCTAGCATTAGGCCTTATCTCTTTAAACATTTTTACTGTTGGTATTGAGAGGACGATGTTGACCAGGTCATTTCCATGTTTACGAAACAATATTTATTCTCTGTCTCTGAAAATTCAGACAGAAAGACAAACAGAGACAAAACAACCATTAGACAATAATAATTCTGTAACTGTCTGCTGTGTTTTTGTGCGTCCGTGTGTGTGTGTGTGTGTGTGTGTGTGTGTATAAACCCTGGTCCAAACGACCCGTTAACCTCATGACGGGAGCCTGATCGGTTCCCGCTCCGCTTCACTGCAGTAATACGGGTTTCTAAAGAGCAGGTCTGGCCTCACGTGTCTTGGCTGGCACTAAAGCTCTCATTGAATCCTTGAATGTGTAATTGCAAGGATTTGGTTACTCAAGTCCACCAATGTTGGTGGTTATAATGGAATATGATTTGCTTTGAACTGCAAAATAAAAAATGGTATCGCCCTGTATTCTGATGATGAAATACAGGAATGTGTTGCTTTCCCCTAATGGAAAACAACACATGGCCACAATTGTGTGACTCATGAGTAAATTACAACATGTACTACTACGAATAACCGCATCGGAACACATTTGAAGTGACCAGTTGTTAGCAGCAAGACCAGACGGAACATGGACGGACGGACGCAGTCTTTAACCTTTCTGTCAGCACAATGAAGAAGGTTGTTATCAGTATCTGAACCCTTTTAGTTTTGAGTCAAGCTCCTTGTTTGTTCTTAGCAATGGTTGATAAAGTAGCCCTACCCTATATTCAGGTCAAAGGTGATGTTGTTCCGCTGTTCTATTAAAGTCCTATACAAACATTTAATTTGGAAATCAGAAGGAAAAGCGCTTATCATCATCATTGCCATGCTCTGAATATTAATATACTGAATATAAGCGATGCCCGTCCTTTACTTATTTAGTGGAACATGTTGGCTGAGTGTTGATGAATGATCCTGTTTGTATTGTCAGCCAGGTCAAACTGTAAACCAACAAGTACGTACACACACGGAGTACTCTGCAGGGCTAAGAATGCAGTGAAGTACAACAAAATAGTGCTCAATATTTATTGTAGTAAAACATACCTTTTCCAGCCCTGGTTTTAAACAGGACTTCGAGATGTATTTTCAAGATGTTTTTAAGTACAATAGGCCTATGTCACACTTCCTGCTTCCGGAACGTTAAAAATCGCCGAGCAGTGTACTTTTACTTCCGGTAGTTACCCGGTAATGTCCAGCGATAACTGTCTGCAAAGGTGAATGCATTAACCGGAACTTGGGATACACTCCTTCAGCGATTTTTAACGGGTACTTCCGGCTTTCAACTGTGCTGTGATATAGGCCTATTGAATGCTTACTCCCCATTCACAGTATGACTTTCCTACAACAATACCATAGTATTGTATAGTTTAGTAAACAATACTATAAACAACACTATATACTACCTATATGATATGCTATACTTTATACTATAAACAACACTATATACTAAACTTTGTACTATAAACTACACTATACTATTACAATACTGACTAATAAGAACAATAAAGTGACTGATGGATGATAGGGTCATAGGGTCAATTGTGCAAAAAAAAAACTTTTGTAGTGCAGCAGCATCATGAATACAGTGCAGGAGCTGTAAAGCCCGCCCCCTGTCAAAACCTCTTCCTCGCCGGCTCGTCACGGATTAAGTGTATCAAAGATGACGTGGGCATGAGAATAAGACTTTGTTTTTCGTCTCTCTGCAGGCAGCGGGAGTGGCCCTGGCCTACGTGGGCGCCTACATCATCAGGAGCTACAGCACCTTCCACAACTTCCTGGAGGACAAATATGTCATGATCCCGGCCATTATCATCATCTGTATTGCGGTGGTGATGTTCTTTTTGGGCCTGCTGGGATGCTGTGCCACCATCAAAGAGTCCACAGTCGGCCTCAGCTTGGTACGTTTGCGTGGGTGTGTTGTTGTTGTTATTATTGTTGTTGTTGTATTCTGGGGACACCAATGCAAACAAAAATCTATGCATTTAGGTCAAATGCTCTGGATAAATGACAAATTGTATCCCAGTTACGCCATGCAAGAACAACTTTATGCTTGTTTTACGGCTTCTTCTCTTCACTCTTTTCATGCCTCTCTCTCTTGTATGTTTCTATTCCCCCAGTTCCTGGTCGTCATCCTGGTGCTTTTCGCTGCCGAAGTCACTGCGTTGACCTTCTGCTTCATCTACCAGGGCAGGGTGAGTCCCTCATCGAGCCACGCTTACTCTACTCTGTTGTGTATTAAACCAACTGTGCGCACACACACACACACAGCCTGCGATGCACCTAGGCCTTTCCTCCCGTAGCGTGTCGTTTTTTTTATTGAAATCTGGATTGAATGCTCTTTATTGGTCACATACATGGACGGACACACACACACACACACACACACACACACACACACACACACACACACACACACACACACACACACACACACACACACACACACACACACACACACACACACACACACACACACACACACACACACACACACACACACACACACACACACACACACACACACACACACACACACACAGTGGTCACATTTGTTTCTCTGCATTTAACCCATCCTAGTATTAGAAGCAGTGGGCAGCTGTTTTTACATACAGCGCCCGGGGAGCAGTGTAGTGGTGCCTCGCTCAAGGGCACCTCGGCAGTGCCCAGGTGTTTCGGGCACTTGAACCGGCGACCTTCCGGTTCCCAAGCCAAGTCCCAACAGACTTGGCTGATGTTGTCATCACGGCCTAGTCGAGGCGTGAGCTGCTGGTGTGATCAGTGGGGCTGAAGGTTTGTTTGTTTGTGGTTTCAGATCAACGGGGACCTGCAGCGCTCCATGAGCAGCGTGTTCATGGGGTACGACGGGCAGAGCACCGAGAGCAAGACCGTGGATATCCTGCAGGAGGAGGCAAGGAGCTTCTACTGGAAAATGGAAATACTTTAGGTTCCCCCGTGGGGGGGGGGGGGGTCTCTCTTTCTCTCCTACATCTGTGATGCTTTGCATTCTCCCAGGCTGGTTTTGCATTGCTCTCTGAAGTGGTTGGATCTGAAATGTGGCCGTTTTTTTCTAAATATTGTTTGCATAAGAAAAAAGGCACAAAGGTACAATGATGGGAGCAGGAAGTCTCAAACGTTTTTGTTTATTAGAATCGGGTCTCTGTTGGCACGACCTCTGCTTACTGTTGCAATAACAAAAGATAGTCAACCAAGCAGAAAGAGACATACTAAACGTACTAAAAGCCCTCAAGCGGGGGGGGGGGAGAGAGGGAGAGACGGGGCGGGGGAGAGGAGAGAGAGCCAGAGCACCCTCCTTTGGTCTCTCCAGTGATCATATGCTCCCCTCTCTGTCCCTCCTACAGTTTCAGTGCTGTGGTGTGTTTAACCAGACCAGCTGGGTGTCTACCCCCTGGTTCGACGGCCACAACAACACGGTTCCCCGCTCCTGCTGCAAGAACCAGACAGACACCCAGTGCACCGGGCGCCTCGACCAGCCTGAGCTCCTCAACACACAGGTGGGCTCCCACCCCCTCCCTGCCTGCCCTGCTTTAGCTGCTGCTGCTGCTGCTGTGACTGCTTTAAATGATCAACAAGTGACCATACACATTCAAACATCACCTAACACATTAAGTGAGCATCATGAATAGTCCCATTTGATTTACAATGGACAGGTGAGAGAATGTTTTCACACTTAATCCACTAAAAAGTGTGAATGTTGTTGGTGATAAAGCCATTATATTAATTGATTAGATTAGTTTGTTTTTAGTTTGTTTCGTTTTTTTCAATTGAACTTGATCATAGGAGTTTTTCCATTACAACCCACTGTTCGGTCTCTCTTCACTCCCCTGTCCATAAAGACACAATAGCCATAATTAATACTGTTGCTGCAAATACTATTGAATTGGTATTGGCTGTACTTGACCATGTTTTTAAAATGTGTGTGTGTGTGTGTTTCTCAGGGATGCCAAGTCCAGCTGAATGTGCTCCTTCAGGATGTACTGAGTTATGCCATGTTGGTGGTGCTGGGCTTCGCCATAGTTAAGGTAAGGGGGGGTTTTTTTCCTGAATGTTTTAACGCTTTTTGATGCTTATTCATCCAGACAATGGACAGAAATGTCAATGAAACTGCTGTATATGAACGAGAAGCTCAGACAAGCTGATGCAGAAAGTTTAGCCAACCAATGCAGCTAGTGGCCACGATGTTGCTTTCTATTTATATTGGCATATGTTTAGCATCAAGACGGCAGACGCAATAAGACATAACATAACAATACTGTTTTGCTAATTTAACATTGCTCCTGTTTTTTTGATGTGAGACGGTTATTTTCTAAATTTAAGTCAAATTCATTTTTACTTGAATTTTTCATTTTGTGTGTGTGCTCTCTCTCTCACACAGTTCTTCGGAATGCTGAGCGTGTGTGTGATCACCTGTAAGGGGGAGAACAGGAGGAACGGCTACCACTCCATCCATGCCTGAAGCGGTTCCTGCTCCGCTGAGTGAACCTCCCTCGCTCCTCACCGGTTCTCCGCTCTCCTCGGTCGCTCCTCACCGGTTCTCCTCTCTCCTCCCTCGCTCCTCACCGGTTCTCCTCTCTCCTCGGTCGCTCCTCACCGATTCTCCTCTCTCCTCCCTCGCTCCTCACCGGTTCTCCTCTCTCCTCCCTCGCTCCTCACCGGTTCTCCTCTCTCCTCGGTCGCTCCTCACCGGTTCTCCTCTCTCCTCCCTCGCTCCTCACCGTTTCTCCTCTCTCCTCGGTCGCTCCTCACCGGTTCTCCTCTCTCTTCCCTCGCTCCTCACCGGTTCTCCTCTCTCTTCCCTCGCTCCTCACCGCTTCTCCTCTCTCTTCCCTCGCTCCTCACCGCTTCTCCTCTCTCCTCCTGTGGCTGCCTGTTACTTCCCTGAGTTCACCTACTTCCCCTGAGTCGCAATACAACTGGGGGGGGGGGGGGGGGGGGGGAAGAGGAGGCCTTGGCACCCAAGACCTACTGCTACTTAAACCCATTTTATAGAACCTACTTAAAATCATTGTTTGAGTGTTTTTAGCATTTTTTTTCTTTTTTAGCAGCTGGTAATACCTTAACAGATGTTTTCCTGTGGTTCTATGTAGCATTTTCACACAGGGAAAAGCCAAACAAACGCCATGTACCGCTTTTTTAAAAGCAGCGGATTCCATTGGGATTCATTCACGACTACACACGCTATAGAACACACACACTTTAGAACACACACACTTTAGAACACACACACTTTAGAAACTACACAATCTCTATCCTCGCCAACGGTTTGTTTAGCTTTACATATCCGCACAGGTGGGGGGTGGGGGGTGGGGTGGGGGAGTTTTTATTCGACTCAAATGCCAACACAATCTACTTAAAACAACACCAAATAAAATAAGCGGTTATTTTATTTCACATAGTACGATTATTAGTTGTTTTTTTTGTACTGGGTGGTTTTTCTCTGCACTGCGTTTCACATGACATAGGTTCTATAGTCCACGTATAGGGAAGCTAGTATGAGGGTTGAATCACTCCAATATGAAGTATTGTATACGCTTATTGTGTATTGATTTTTAAACAAGACATTGATTCAATAGCCAGAATAGAATATAGTTTGAAAATGTATATCCAGCTCAATCTGTTTCCATATTCCATTTAATGTCGATTCTCCCTATCGTATTGTTATCTGATAGCGGTGAATTTCTGTTTTGTATATTTTATTTCTAAAGTAATAAATGTTTTATTGACAATGATAACGTGTTTGTTTGTGATTATTATTGCTGGGACATGAGCACTGGAAAAATACTGTGGAAAAAAAGGAAAAAGTACTCTTTTCATAACAGACTGACTGATCAGTTAATTTTTTTTACATATTTTCATAAATAAATCATAAAAATGTAGACATATCAATTACATTTAAATGTCTATGCCAGAAAAAAAAAATCCGTCCTGGTTCAGCTGACTGGCACGCGCTCTTTTATGATCGATCGGGCTCTTTGACGCATACGTCATGACATTAGCTCTCATGGAGTATTTGTACAGAGCTAAGAGCTGTATTGATAGGTCTGTAGCGTGGTATCGAGCGTGGCGTATCGCAGCTCAAACACGTGGCTTATCTCTCCCTCGAGCCTGCTGACACCCCCCCCCCCCCTTTGATAAGGAGGCCTCGGGACCGGGGGGGTGATGGTGTTCGTATTAGGCCTATATGTCACATTTCCTGCTTCCGGAACGTTAAAAATCGGTAGTTACCCCAGATACATGGAATAGGCTAATAATGTCGGGTATGTGTGTGATTAAAAGCACTGGTCCTGACCCCCACACACACCATCTCTCATCCGAATAGAGCCACATAATGTCGGGTAAGTGTGTGATTAAAAGCACTGGTCCTGACCCCCACACACACTCAATCTCTCCTCCGAATAGAGCCACATAATGTCGGGTAAGTGTGTGATTAAAAGCACTGGTCCTGACCCCCACACACACTCCATCCGAATAGAGCCACATAATGTCGGGTAAGTGTGTGATTAAAAGCACTGGTCCTGACCCCCACACACACTCCATCTCTCATCCTAATAGAGCCACATATTGTCGGGTATGTGTGTGATTAAAAGCACTGGTCCCAAGTAGGGCTGTGCGATACGGACCAAAACCCGGTATTTTTAAGCTGCATATATCGTATATCGCGATGCAGCCTAAAAATACCGGGTTTTGGTAAAACCGAATTTGTATAAAATACCGATATATATCGTATATATCGGTATTTTATACCAATTCGGTTTTAACTCAATGCCACAAGTATGCCACAAGCACTTTTATTTTAAGACGACTCATATTCACAAGAATAGGCATTCCCCTTTAGAAAATATACAGCTGCACACTACATATTAACACGTAAATGAAAAGGTACATTGAAATAATCAAAATCCATCAAGCCTATCGCCTATATTAAATACATAGGCATACCTCTGCTCCTACACTTCGTTATATGGCGATATATCCAGATAGAGCCACAAGACACAATGTCGGGGAATTGTATGATTCGGATTTAGACTCCTTCACTGTAGAGTGTTCATTCACTAGTTGAACCACATCGTCTGGACCGATTTTTGGAAGGTTATGCAGCGATGTTGTCCAGCGATAACTGTCCGCCATGGTGAATGCCAAGCTGAATGCATTAACCGGAACTTGGGATACACTGCTTCAGAGATTTCTAACGGGTACTTCAGGCTTTCAACTGTGCCGTGCTATAGGCCTCGAGTCTATTAGTTCATAACCAACATGACGTGCTGTTGTATCTGTATGTGCTTATACGTATTCCAGAAGATGGAGTTAGCGCGGCGTTGGTCTGAGCGTTTAGTTGACTTAGTTTACTTGTACTTTTTACCTTTTTTTGCCGTTTTTTTCGCACTTTTCTTGTATATTTAAATAACTTTATAGGACACATACACATATATATAGGCAAGTCACCATGTGTGTTATCACATATGATCGCCAAACACTCTTGGAATGCTCTTTTTTTGTTTATTTTTATTGTATATATTATTTATATTTGTATGGTATTGTTTTGGGGATGTATACTGCGGGAGGGAATGGGGAGTATTCCAATGTACTTGTTACAAATGGCCAATACAAATAACTTGTATCTTGTCTTGTAAAGAGAGTACCTCTACTAATGTCTTTATACATTAATGATTTATACTGTAAAACACAAATGTGCTGAAATTGGCTGCCGGTATTTGCATTGTTGCCACATCTTCTCTCCTCTACCAGTTTCTTTATTATTTCCATTCCTTTCTACATCAAATATTCGCAATTTGCGTTAGGCTCACGGTGAAACGGTGCGTTAGGTGCAGTGAAAGCACACCACCAGCAGATGGTGCTAGAGTTCTGTTATTGACTCTATAGCCGCCACCCAAACGTGCTGGGATTGTGAAGTATGTACAAAACACTAAAAGCCTGGCAGAGAACTATTCCCTTCAAATGTGTCTGTTTAAACTACAATACTCCAATTTGGATTAATTTGAGTTCTTTTCAATATGTAATCTACCTAGAATTATGCTCATATCTCACACATACTCCATACAAGTAATCGTATAACTGTTATACCTAGTAGACTGTCTTTTAGCAACTGTAAACTGTAAAGTATATATTACAATGCACTTTACTGCAGCATTTTCACTCTGGTTAGATGCTAAATTATTTTCGCTGTACTGTGCTTGTGCTGACAATACATGACAATGACAATACATTTTAATCTAATCTAATCTATCCAGCCCTTGGGCCTACAGTAGGCCCTAATGGCTGGATGAGTTCTCCTGTCTCTGGCTGTATTTACATACATTTACATTTAGTTAATACTTGGGGTTGTCGCTTGATGCTGTGTTGACATTTTGCTGCACAATGCCATTTTCATGGAGAGAACTGTCAGAACCAGAATAGTCCTATAACCTTATCAGAGGCAGGCTTCTTTCTCTGCTTCTCTTGTGTGGGCGTGACGTGTGTTTCTGTGTGTGTGTGTGTGTGTGTGTGTGTGTGTGTGTGTGTGTGTGTGTGTGTCCCGTCCATGTTGTGTAATCATTCATTTCAACTAATTTACCTCACTGTCCTTTCAGTCTTTTTCTAATATTGCAGATGTTTACTTCTCCTTACCTTTCTACTACTCAGTTCCTCAGGGCAGCTACTCGATATATGATGGTGGGTTTAGGTTGGGTTCTGCTTAGTAATGAATACTCTCCACCATTGTGTAAAGAGTGCAGCAGGCCTGCAATGTTAATAGACAATAGGTCATTATGTGTAAATAGAAGTATCTTCATCTATCCCAAGGGATACTCAATGGTGGAAGATAATAATAATAATAATAAATAAGATAAAAAATTATCTTAATAGTTATTAAAATAATAGAATGCACCTGTCTCTGAGTATTTGTATAATTGTGTAATATTGTGATGCTATATTGCTGAAGATTGAAAGCATTTTCAGTACACACTTTAGACATAGCTGGTTCTGTTCTTTTATTTTTAAACACACACACTTACACACACACACACACACACACACACACACACACACACACACACACACACACACACACACACACACACACACACACACACACACACGTGCGTGGAGTCAGATGTTGTTACAGGGAAACTTCAGACAGACTTCTAATTTATTTAGTCTTCAGTCTTTAGTCTCTTGTGCTCGGATAGTTTTGTTCAAGAGGGGTAATCTGAGGAGGACACACACACACAGACACACAGACATACACACACACACACACACACCTATTTGCACACACAGATTGACAAATTTGCTCCAATAAATACATGCACAGGCAGACACACACGTGTACGGCAGCCGTGGACTAGACAGACCAGCGGCATCTGTCTAGTCCACGGGGTGACACTTGGGAACAGAGAGACATGAGAGACCCAGAGAGAGGTAAACCCAGAAAGAAAGGCAGAGAGAGGTAGACCCAGAGAGAGAGAGCGAGAGAGAGAGAGAGAGAGAGAGAGAGAGAGAGAGAGAGAGGAGGGGGGGGGGGGGGGGGCAGAGAGAGGTAGACCCAGAGAGAGGTAAACTCAGAAAGAAAGGCAGACAGAGGTAGAGAGAGAGAGAGAGAGAGAGAGAGAGAGAGAGAGAGAGAGAGAGAGAGAGAGAGAGAGAGAGAGAGAGAGAGAGAGAGAGAGAGAGAGAGAGAGAGAGAAGAGAGAGAGAGAGAGAGAGAGAGAGAGAGAGGGGGGGGGGGCAGAGAGAGGTAGACCCAGAGAGAGCGAGAGAAAGACCCAGAGAGAGAGAGAGAGAGAGAGAGAGAGAGAGAGAGAGAGAGAGAGAGAGAGAGAGAGAGAGAGAGAGAGAGAGAGAGAGGGGGGGGGGGCAGAGAGAGGTAGACCCAGAGATAGAGAGGCAAAGAGAGGTGTTTTCATATAGACAGAGATGTTTTTGCAGTACTTTTTTTCCTTCCCTCTGATATAACTCAATATATTCAATTGGCCAATATGTTCCTCCATTATAGGAAAAGCAGAATACGGAGTAAGACATTCATAAGACACACAGAAACACACACAGTCAATTGTGTGTGTGTGTGTGTGTGTGTGTGTGTGTGTGTGTGTGTGTGTGTGTGTGTGTGTGTGTGTGTGTGTGTGTGTGTGTCAGATTCAAAGCAACCTACAGTGATTCATAGATGTAGGGTTTGTCCTTAAGGAGGGTTAGGTACAGAAGGTTGGATTGTCTTGCTCAAGGACACCGGCAGGGTTTAATGTCTCCGCTGATTCATTCATACACACTCACCATGACATCCCACAGTGATGTCATGGTGAGTGTGTCTCTCTGTCTCCTCATCTCTCTCCCTCCCTTCTCCTTAGCTCTCCCTTTCTCTCTCTCTCTCTCTTCCCCTTTATCCCTGTCTGAATATGACCTCACCATGATAATCTAATTTACTGCCAACTGCTCTGTGTCCTCTCTCTCTCTCTCTCTCTCTCTCTCTCTCTCTCTCTCTCTCTCTCTCTCTCTCTCTCTCTCTCTCTCTCTCTCTCTCTCTCTCTCGCTCTCTCGCTCTCTCTCTCTCTCTTTCTCTCTTCCCCTCTCTCTCTCTCTCTCTCTCTCTCTCTCTCTCTCTCTCTCTCTCTCTCTCTCTCTCTCTCTCTCTCTCTCTCTCTCTCTCTCTCTCTCCCCCCCCTCTCTCTCTCTCTCTCTCTCTCTCTCTCTCTCTCTCTCTCTCGCTCTCTCTCGCTCTCTCTCGCTCTCTCTCTCTCCCCCCCCCTCTCTCTCTCTCTTTGTGTATTGCTCTCTGCCGTCATTTTGTTGATGTGAATCCTGTGTCAATTCATCATAGTTTAGACGTAATAAATGTGTGCATTCAGTATTCAGTTCTGAATGTAAATACACTGTTGATGCAAACAAAAACATTGGAATATTAAACCATGGGTTTTCCACATCCTGACTGGGGTATCTTGTTTCAAGTTGCAAAACGGTTCTTAACGGCAACCATATGGAAAACCCGTCCATGTTGGTTGGTGTGGCGTGGTTTTGGTTTGTGGCTGGTTTTAAGCAGCCTCACCGGGCCCAAATCAGACTGATTAGACTCTATGGCTGGGTGACATGGCTGGAACACCTGTGGTGCATCCGTATAATTAAGGCGTACAGGTTAAACCAGCCATCACCACACACACACACACACACACACTGGAGGAGTGCAGACATGTCAGTATTGAGCATGTGCTCTGCCTGCAAACATCTGGCCCAACTTTACAATGAGTGGGTTGGTATCTGTGTGTGGGGGGACATAATTCAATGCAATAGTAATATAGTGTATATATAGTATATAGTAATAGGCCCAAGTTAGGTATCTGTAAATGCGATTAGTAGAATCATTTATTTTTTAATTTCAACATTAATTTTTTTACTTGTGTTGGACCAATTGGTATAGGCCAACTCATTGCCTATATATATATATAGTGGCCATATAGATAGGCCTGGCGTGGTGTGGCGGTATAGAACTTGGTCTGTATGCTATCCCTCTGGGTCACACTTTGTTGGCAGCTTACAATCACGAGTTATGAGGGCATTATACCAATGCCATGTGGGTGTATAATAATCAATGCAGACACTGCAGGAGACCGCTTTAAAGACGACTATAACACCACGACACGCCACATCAAGTGTCCGTAATCGGCAGCAGGACTCTACTCAACGGCCGGACAGTGGAACAAACGTGACGTCAGGTCGGGAGACGGGAGTCCTCGGGTGTCGAAGTTCCCCGCAGAGAGAGAGAGAGAGAGAGAGAGAGAGAGAGAGAGAGAGAGAGAGAGAGAGAGAGAGAGAGAGAGAGAGAGAGAGAGAGAGAGAGAGAGAGAGAGAGAGAGAGAGAGAGAGAGAAGAGAGAGAGAGTGTGTGTGGGCGTAGGCGTGAAGTGAGCTGTCCGGGTGGCTGGCACACACACACACACACACACACACGCACCCACCCCCCCCCCCCCCACACACACACACACACACGCACACACACACACACACACACACACACACACACACACACACACACACACACACACACACACACACACACACACACACACACACACACACACACACACACACACACTCTCTCTCTCTCTCTCTCGCGCTCTCTCTCTACGGCTCGCTGTCTGTGCTGCTTCTTACCCAACTGGCAGCCTCGCTGTTGCCTTATCATCTCCCTTATCATCAGATGGACTTTCTTTGCGGCTCGTCTATTGAAACCCGGGATTAGATCCTTTCTTTGCGGCTCGTTTATTGAAACCCCGGATTAGATCATTTTTTGTTGTTGAGGTGGGTCTTTTTCATGACGGGAGGCTGCGGTAAGTGTTGCTTGTGTCTTGCTTTGTAGTTTTCTCCATTGAACCGGGCGAATGGTTTTAAAAAGAGGACGAGATAACGTTACTATAATCGCGAACCAGATACCGGTATACAGTAACACCACGTGTTTTTGGATGATAACTTCCCGGAGAGATAGGATCTCTTTTACTAGTGTAGTAGTGTATCTCTCTGTGTGTGTGTGTGTGTGTGTGTGTGTGTGTGTGTGTGTGTGTGTGTGTGTGTGTGTGTGTGTGTGTGTGTGTGTGTGTGTGTGTGTGTGTGTGTGTGTGTGTGTGTGTGTGTGTGTGAGGAGGGTGCAGATCAGTGTGTGTGTGTGTGTTGTTGATGACGCGGGCGGTTCTGTACTAGACACAAAGGAGGAGGTTTGCTGCTGCTGCACGACTCTTCATCAAACTACAGAGCACATATGTGTGAGGTCGGAAACCAACAACGGCTTTCCACGAAGTGAATGTCTGTTTCACCTATTGTATTTGTAGTTTTTGAAAATTATAAAATTAGTCGATTCGTTGATGTCGTTGTGAAAATCGCATGCATACTTGCATATGCATACTTTATCAAATAGATACAAGTGTTCCATATTTCGCTGATATTCACTCGTGTCCCATTGTGTTATAAAACAGACAACGTAGAGGCAGAAGACCCACCAAAAACACCGCATCCCAATGGTTATACATTATTTATAAAGTTAGCCCACCATTGTACCGCCCACTGGCAATGCATGCTCTCTCTGCCTCTCTCTCTCTCTCTCTCTCTCTCTCTCTCTCTCTCTCTCTCTCTCTCTCTCTCTCTCTCTCTCTCTCTCTCTCTCTCTCTCTCTCTCTATGTCTCTCTCCCCCTGCTAGATCGATATTACCCTGGTTTTGTAACCGCTGCTGTTTTGTTTCTCTCTCTCCATCTTCGTCCTGCATCTTCCTCTTACCCTTCCTTCCTTCCCTCCCTCCCTCCCTCCCTCCCTCCCTCCCTCCCTGTGTGCCGTCAGCAGGCAGCCGATGTCCGGTGTGAGGGGGAGGAGGACGCGCCACCGTGACCCACCAGGGAGGGAGAAGGGGGGGGGGACACACGTGGGATATCCCCTCCGTCGTCAGACGAGAGCGCAACAGGGAAACCGATTACTCGAGGGATTACACACGCTCAGGGCGGCTCAGACACACACACACACGCGCACACGCAGTATCACAGTGTCCAGTGAATTAAGGGAACTGGCTGCTTTTTTCCCGACTGAACTGCCTGATTGACTGACTGACTGGCTGACTGACTGGCGGACTGACTGACTGGCTGACTGACTGACTGGCGGACTGACTGACTGGCTGACTGACTGACTGACTGACTGGCGGACTGACTGACTGGCCGAGATCCTCACTGGTGGTCACGGGGGAGCAGGAGGCGCCCACCAACTGTTAGTGAATTGAGCGCATTTGATTTCAATCGTACCCCACCCACCACCACCACCACCACCAGGCTGAGGTTTGGAAACTGAGCCAAGATAAGGAGAAAGAGAGAGAGAGAGAGACAGACAGACTAAAATTGTTGGATAAAGACCATATAGTGGAACAACTTGGGTCCGTGGTTGGTACCAACGTGTCCGTTACGTTTTGCACGTGCATCAGCAGGAGTCCCCGCAGCACGCAAAGGAGGAGGGCTGTTGTTGCCATGGATACCAATTGGCCCGTGGCCCCGGTGAAGAAAAAGAGCCTCCGTCGTCTCGGCGTTGTTGTTGTTGTTACACACTATTAGTGTGTGAGCGTCCTGCCTCGTCAGGACGTTTAAAAAAAGACATTTAGAAAGCGCAGAACTTGCTCGGCGGTGGTGGTGTTGTGACCGTGACAATGTTGACACCGAGCACCGACTACTTGCACCCACTTGGGTGTAGGACATTGATCACGGCCAGAGGTCCCCCCCCTGCCGCCGCCGCCGCACCGTCGACGGAACCAAATGTTTGATTTCTGCCCCACTGCTTTTATTTATTTTGATCCGTTCTGAGCATCCCGTGTGTGTGTGTGTGAGTGTGTGTGTGTGTGTGTGTGATTGAGAGAGACACCATGAGAGGAGAGAGTTTTTTCTCGAGAGCAAGTCGGATGTAATCCCAAAGGAATCCGATCGTGTCTCACCGACTGACTTCATGGAATTAAAACAGGGTTACGCTTGGCGGAGGAAACACATGGCCCGCTAAAAGCCCCGGAGGTGGTCAGGGAACGGCCCGGAGTGCGGCCCGAACTGGCCCGACACAGTTAAGTGGACTAAAGTATCTGGCTTCACTAAAAGCACTTTATTTATTTACTTTTTGTTAATGTAAAACTGAATCCCCCCCCCCCCCACTTACGGAGAGCTCCACTCTTGACGTGGACCCCCGGGGGGGACGTCACGTGACCCCCTGGACGGAGAGAGTGACCGGACCGGACCGCGCGGTACGATGCGAGACGACCGCTCCAAGTCTTCTTTTCGCATGAACACACACACCGAGCCGCCCCGCCAACAAAGTCCAGCGGATCGCCACGCCCACCAGCCGGCCACGCCACGCCCACCAGCCAGCCGGCCTTCGTAGCTCCGCCTCCGCCACCACCTCGGACCCCGCCTCCGCCGGCACCTCGGACTCCGCTGCCACGCGATGGCGCGTTGTCATCACGACGCCCCCGCCCCGCGCTTCCCTCACGGCTTCGACCTCGGTGGCCACCTGGTGGACCTTCGACCCCTGGGCGCCGGCGCCTCGGGCCTTGTGCTGTCGGCGGTGGACCGGCGGAGCGGGCGGCGCGTGGCGGTGAAGAAGCTGCTGATGCGCGACCCCCTGGCGGTCAAGCGCGCCCTGCGCGAGGTCAGGATCACGCGGCGGCTGCGGCACGAGAACGTGGTGTGCGTCCACCAGGTGCTCGCGCCGCACGGCGAGCCCCTGCCCCGGGACCCCGCCCGCCTGGGGGCCCTCTACCTGGTGCAGGAGTGCATGGAGACGGACCTGGCCCGCCTGCTGGAGCAAGCCCCTCTCCCCGCCGGTACGCTGAGGGAAGCTTGTTTTCCCTCCCTGAATGACTCTCCCATACGTTTGTTGATGCCCCATGGCTAACACCGGTGTCTTGTCAGCGTTATATATTACATAATAATAATTGTAATATATAATATAATATATTGAATTCCAAAGCCATACTTTAAGTACGATTTGTATGCAGTAACTGACATTACGTTTTCATGTGTGTCTATTCTGAGGACAAAATCTGAAACTGAATTCCAACCGTTATGAGTTGAGTTGCTTAGTTGTTTTTTTTAGTCCAATGTGAATTTATGTCTCGCAAAGTCTAGAAAACAATCCTCCAAAATGTCTAATCCAAAAGCTGACCTGTATGTATATGTGTATATGTGTATGACCTGTGTACTGGAGGTGAATGTATGTATACCCTCATGTGCGCTAAAAATGGTGTTTCTGGTTCTCTGCGTCTGTGAACCAGGTCACGCCACGCTGCTGTTCTACCAGCTGCTCCGGGGCCTGAAGTTCATCCACTCGGCCAACGTTCTGCACCGGGACCTGAAGCCGGCCAACATCTTCATCAACACGGACCAGCTGCTGCTCAAGATAGGAGACTTTGGGCTGGCCAGGATCGTAGACCCTCACTACTCTCATAAGGTGAGCCAGTGGCTTAGGCAGGGGTCACATGGTCACATGGCAGGGTTCACACTAGGGTCACATGGTTTGACCGGAAGTTTGCTGTAATGTTTACGTTCACATTACCAACCTCGATGCTCAATTCTGCTTTGGGTTTCTTTCTGCTCAGATCCGAACTTCACGTCAAACTGCGGTCGCATTGGCCAGAGATCAGAGACGTTTCAGATCTAGGACAACATCTGAAAGTGGCCCAAATGATTAAAAAATGAATAAAAATAGCAGCAAAGTGATCTGATCACACTTCTGATCAGTGACATATGTCAACAGCAAAGTGTAGATGTAGTCTATACGTTTGGACCTTGCAGAAAGACTTTGTGTCTTTCGTAGTTGAACCTGCTCCGCCTGTAGTCATTCAATCCTCCCCCATACAGTACATGTTGAGTACTTATAACATTGCAAAGGTCTGCCAGGACACAAACAGTGTGTGTGTGTGTGTGTGTGTGTGTGTGTGTGTGTGTGTGTGTGTGTGTGTGTGTGTGTGTGTGTGTGTGTGTGTGTGTGTGTGTGTGTGTGTGTGTGTGTGTGTGTGTGTGTGTGTGTGTGTGTGTGTGTGTGTGTGTGTGTGTGTGTGTGTGTGTGTGTGTGTGTGAGAAATATATATCTTCCCTTGTTCAAACTTACTTCACCGTGCATTATCACATACAGTATGAACACACCGATCAGCTTTAAAGTGGATCTAAGAGGTGTACTTGTTGTTCCTCATCCTCTGAGTAGCCCAACAGGCTCATCCTCTCACACCCGGACCCCGTGTGCTCGGGCGGGACGCTCAGTTTCCTCTGGTCCAGCGGTGTGTGTATCAGAAGTAGCCATGAGCTCGCCTGCCCTCCGCCGTGGATAATGGTCTCCACTGCTCCACTTTGCTGCCCCGTACGATCTAGTGTGACGTGTGTGTGTGTGTGTGTGTGTGTGTGTGTGTGTGTGTGTGTGTGTGTGTGTGTGTGTGTGTGTGTGTGTGTGTGTGTGTGTGTGTGTGTGTGTGTGTGTGTGTGTGTGTGTGTGTGTGTGTGTGTGTGTGTGTGTGTGTGTGTGTGTGTGTGTGTGTGTGATAGAGAAAGGGGATCTTTCAGCCCTGAGCACGGGGCAGGGCATCAGCAGGAAGCAGACGCAGGGGGTGATGGAGGACAGAGTGAACACACAGGGAGAGGGGGGGGGGGTAGAGAGAGAGAGAGAGAGAACGAGAGAGAGAGAGAAAGAGAGTCATACAAGGTCGAGAGAGACAGAGAGCGAAGACATCAAATGTGAGAAAGGAGGGAGAGAATAAGATAAGACAGCGGAGTGTACGTGTGTCAGGAGAGTGGAGGTGTGTGTGTGTGTGTGTGTGTGTGTGTGTGTGTGTGTGTGTGTGTGTGTGTGTGTGTGTGTGTGTGTGTGTGTGTGTGTGTGTGTGTGTGTGGTGTGTGTGTGTGTGTGTGTGTGTGTGTGTGTGTGTGTGTGTGTGTGTGTGTGTGTGTGTGTGTGTGTGTGTGTGTGTGAGCGAAAACAGAGGATCAGAGCATCTGGGGTTGGTCTAGGACAGTAGAAACAGCGTGTCCTGGAGGGAGGTGAGCCAAGACCAGCTCCACTGCCTCTGCTCCTCCACACAAGTTGCTGAAAAATAGATAGAGATACAAGGGGGTGTGTGCGTGTAGTGGCTGCATCTGCATGCGTATGCTTGCTTGTACATTTTGTCACAGGAAACTGAATATCAAAATATTGATTCAAACACGAAATGTGATAGCAGGAATGGTGCAAAACAAATGAGAGCGAGAGAAATATGATCAAAATAGACTAACATATTCGGGGGTTCTCTCTCTCTCTCTCTCTCTCTCTCTCTCTCTGTCTCTGTCTCTGTCTCTGTCTCTGTCTCTGTCTCTCTCTCTCTCTCTCTCAAGATGCAAGTATTCTCTCTCACACACCTGGTCCCTGTCTTGCCATCTGAAGCAGCGGGGGAGGGGTGTGCAGGCATGCTGAGATTATAAACAAGGGAGGGTGGGAACCAGAGACAAGAGGCAGCACAACAACATGAAGCCAAACCAACAAAGCCAATTGACAGTGCGAGAGGCAAATACAGCTTAGAGAAGAAAATTACATTTGATGAACTAAAGTGTCGGTGCCTAACATCTCATTATGGGTAAACCGAGACAGGATGTGAAGAGACTACTGCTTTGTTTAGAACCAATGTTTGGTGACTTAGAATAACGTTACTGCTGGCACTTTTTTAACATGGGTGGTCCCAGTGGGATTAGCACCCTAACACACACCAACAGAGGATGACAGAAGATGAGAATAGTTCATCTGTTGTGCATCACTCTGGCTACTTATTAGTTTACACCTTATGAAAGCAGCGCGTCTTGTGCTGCAGTGCTGTGGTGAGAGACGAGGACTCACTGTCTTCAACACGGAGTTAACACATACTCGTGCAAGGAAACAACACGTGTCAATTGATTTAAATACACCTCTTACCTTAACTGTGGAACATCAGTCACGATGATGATGATCAGCATGTCCCGTGAGATCCCAGAAGAGCCCATACTAGCTGAGGGTCTCTGCGTACAACATCATCCCCAACCCTCACTGTGAGAACTGATGGGAGCTGAGGATGAGGAAACACCAAAAGCCCACAGGGGAGGAGGGAGGGCGAGGTGTACGGGAAGAGGGGGGGGGGTGGGGGGGTTTGGAAGGTGGTTGAAGAAGAAGGGGGTGAAGAGTGAGAAAGGAAAGGGGATGAGGGGATAGTGTGAAAGCCAGGCCAGGATGAGAGAAGAGAGAGCAGAAGGGAGGGAGGGAGAAAGAGGATGAGGTGCAGGAGGACGAAGGATGGGATGGTATGATATGATATGATATGATATGAGAGAGAGAGAGAGAGAGAGAGAGAATGTGACTGGGGCAAAATGGAGGATGCGCGTGTGTGTGTGTGTGCTTTTGTCCAGCGCTCATCAAACATTCAACAGTGGTTTCTGCTCTGTCATCCGCTGGCATGCTGTGCCCAATCTAGACCCCGGGAGAGGGAGGGTAGGGAGGAGGAGGAGGAGGAGGAGGGGAAGGTTGTGATATATAACAGGAAGGGGAGAAGGAGAGAGTCCCAAGTGAGAGAGGCGTGAGGATGATAGGAAGCAGGAAGGGATGGAGGAGGCGGGGGCGGGACACCGGGCTGGGAACTTGAAATATCCCAGTGTGTAATTAAAGGTTATATTTGTACCACTTGTGGATGAGGGTCCTTTTTAGTACATCAGAGAGGGCGGTCTCTTAATGAGAGACTCTGTGAGCCACCCCAATAGAGCTCCACATTAACAAACCCATAAAATAATATATGGTGTGTATATATGGTTGAAGATTAATAGTGGAGTCATTATTATTATTATTATTATTATTATCACTACGATGCAACTTCTACATGAACAGATATCCAAATATACTGTATGTGTGGAATGTGTGTGGTTGAGGCTGTGGTGGATGACCACACACACACAGTAGGGGGGCTTTGACAGCAGGTAACATCTGCTCACCTTTGGTGCCGTGTTGCAAGGGGTGCACTGGTCCACAATATGAAATTAGCACATAACAAACGCTTTGATTTGTGGAGGAATCTCTTAAGTTTGTGTCCACACACAAGCTTAAAACATAAGCTATTTCATCATCCGTACCCTCCGCCTCCCTAATCCCCCCCCCCCTGCCTTTTATGTGAATGTATTTTACACACTTTTTTTCTCTCTTCCGCTCTCTCTTTCGACCTCTCTCTACCTCTCTCTCTATCCCCCCTTTCTCTCTCTCTCTCTCTCTCTCTCTCTCTCTCTCTCTCTCTCTCTCTCTCTCTCTCTCTCTCTCTCTCTCTCTCTCTCTCTCTCTCTCTCTCTCTCTCTCTCTCTCTCTCTCTCTCTCTCTCTCTCTCTCTCTCTCTCTCTCTCTCTCTCTCTCTCTCTCTCTCTCTCTCTCTCTCTCTCTCTCTCTCTCTCTCTCTCTCTTTCCCCCCCCCCCCCAGGGTTACCTGTCTGAAGGCCTGGTGACTAAATGGTACCGCTCTCCTCGTCTGCTGCTCTCGCCCAACAACTACACCAAGGCCATCGACATGTGGGCCGCCGGCTGCATACTGGCCGAGATGCTCACTGGCCGCATGCTGTTCGCAGGTAAACATGAACATGGGCTTCTGCTTATCCAACAGAACACTACACAGTCTCAAAGGCACACTTGTCCTCTGGCAGAGCTGCTGTCGGAAACATATTGAAATGTCCCAGCGATGCTTGCTGTTGTAGTTGAACTAGTTGTCTTGGCGCCCCCTGTTGGCTATGTATAATATTACAATTGAATAACGTTTATATAGCGCTTTTCTGAATACTCAAAGCGCTTTACAAAATTACAGTAATTCAATTAAGGTACATAGGATAAAAATAAGACAAAAAAATAATAAAAAATTTGAGTCATGGGAGGATGTTTATCAGGTTGAAGAGGTGGGTCCTGAGAGCCTTATTTATTCCTAGGGTGGTTAGGGTAGGCTTCATTGATTTATAGTAGGCCTAATCAATTGATTGATTGTTTTTTTGTATTCATTAGTTATATGTGTTAATGTAACATTGGTTCTCTGTGCGTTGTAGGAGCTCATGAGTTGGAACAGATGCAGCTGATCCTGGACACGGTGCCCGTTCTGAGAGAGGAGGACAGACAGGACCTGCTGCAGGTGATGCCTTCGTATGTCAGCCATGGATGGAAGGTCAGGAGGACCTTCTCTCAGCTGCTGCCCGAAGTAGAGGATGAAGGTCAGTTACGACGGGGACGAACGAGAGGAAGCCACTAACCAACAATTCTATCCAAGATACAAGATATTTGTATTCGCCAATTGCAACAGGTACAACAGGTACAAAAAAAGACCATAAAAATAATATATACAAAAAAAGAACCGCAAAGTTACTGATAAATGATATTTACATGTGTTGAATGTACATGTTTTTAGTTTTTTTTACAAAAATCTTTAAAAGCATTTAGTGCCGTAGTGCAGCAGCATCATGAATACAGGGCAGTAACTGTGATGAGTCCAGAAAGTCCAGCAAAGTATGTAAGTGTAATGTTAATGACAATGTTATGAAAGTTAACCTAGCAGTTCAGTAGGTCACTGCCTGTGGATAAAAACTATCCTTAAACCTGGTAGTCCTTGTTGTACGGATGCTGCGCAACCGGCGACCAGACGGTAGGGGGGAGAAGAGATGGTTCCCAGGGTGGTTGCGGTCCTCTATGATGGACACGGCCTTCTTCCGACATCTGGTCCTCCAGATCTCCTCAATGCAGAATAACGGTGCAACGTGTAGGATTTGGTCCTCAAAATAGGGGGCAGCATTTTTCCAGAGTTGTGTTGTCCATACGTATTGTAAGAAACATGTCCCTCCCCCTTTTCTCTCCTCCCCCCCGACACACCACCCCTCTGAATATAGCGCTATTGCGTTTACAGAGAATCTGTGCTATGGTGAGTTTTCTCCTCCGTGATCCAGTTAGAGCCAGCATTACATATTTCAGTGTACTTTTGACGTGACTGACAGAAGCACACACCCCCTCTGGGCAGCGCTGCTGGACGCTGAAGTGGTGACTATCGCCCCTTGAGGCAGAAAGTGGTATTACCAGACCCGCTATCTGCTGACTTAGATTAATCAAAACGATACATAGACCTCTTTGACATAACGTCAAAACGGTTATTTCTTCACATTCTGTTGATAATTGTTGAATTGTGGGTTTTTTTATTACTTAAATCTATATCTCAGCCTCTGACTGGTGAAACGTATTGCTTTTTGGCACACATATAAAACTTGGAGTTTTGAACCCACACGGTCCAAAACGTCTGGATAGATTTCTCCGTACGGTGATAGTTTCTGGAAAACTTCAGCAACCTCATTCTAAATAGCCACTAACTCAAAACAAAAAGCATAATTGTTTAGATTCTCTATGGATGATGTGTGTCATCTAGGAACTGAAAGGGGTTGAAAAGAGACAGAGTTATGCAGAATTTAAATGATTGTCTCAATAATGGTTGCGACTGTGGATGGGTTAGCGGTGTGTGACGTCGGTAGTGTGTGTGTGGTTAGAAGTGTGTGTGGTTAGCCGTGTGTGTAGTTGGCAATGTGTGTGGTTGGCATCGATGTGTGAGGTTGGCGGTGTGTGTGTGTGTGGTTAGAAGTGTGTGTGTTGTTAGCGGTGTGTGAGGTTGGTGTGTGAGGTTGACTAGTGCAGGGTTTTTTTGGGGCCAGGGACCCTTTATTGAGAAAACATTTCCAAGGACCCCCTCAAAATCGGAACACCAAATAAACATACACTTGCTAATATTTTAACTCTTAGATGCCAATGGAACTATTTGTATTAAAAAAATGTAAATATTTCAATTTGAATCATGTTAGTACCACTTATATACTTTGTATATTTATATACGTTTTACAAATGATTTCGCGGACCCCCTGGCTTATGGGTCCCAGTTTGAGAACCACTGTGTGTGTGTGTGTGTGTGTGTGTGTGTGTGTGTGTGTGTGTGTGTGTGTGTGTGTGTGTGGTGTGTGTGTGTGTGTGTGTGTGTGTGTGTGTGTGTGTGTGTGTGTGTGTGTGTGTGTGTGTGTGTGTGTGTGTGTGTGTGTGTGTGTGTGTGTGTGGTTGGAGGTGTGTGTGTGGTTGGAGGTGTGTGTGTGGTTGGAGGTGTGTGTGTGTGTGTGTGTGTGTGGTTGGAGGTGTGTGTGTGTGTGTGTGTGTGGTTGGAGGTGTGTGTGGGGTTGATGGTGCTTGTGGGCTGTGAATACCTATCGAGAGTTTTAACTGAAGTTAGTTCTTGAATGTTTTAAAGTAATCATTTTACATGTAGCACTTTAGTATTTGTAGAATCCGCTGTATTCTACAGCGCTTTCATCAACAAACTGCTCCTGTCTCCTCTCCTCCTTTTGTCGTTGTCCTCTCCTCTCCTCACCCTTTTTTTTCTCTCCAGCCGTGGACTTCCTGGAGCGCATCTTGACCTTCAACCCCGCGGACCGGCTGACGGCGGCGGGGGCGCTGTCCCACGCCTTCCTTCAGCAGTACGCGTGCGCCGAGGACGAGCCCACCTCCCGGCAGCCCTTCCGCATCGAGGACGAGCTGGAGGACAGCCTGGTCACCGAGCACAGCGCCAGCTACAGCCACAGTGCCAGCGCCAGTGCCAGCACCAGCCAGGCTGACAGCATCCAATGGGACAGGTAGGGGCTGCTAGTTTATGCCTGTGTTTTTTCACTTGAGACGTCATGTCTTTGTTATTACTGTTCGCTCATGGACTGTCTGTATGCGACGCACAGCATGTATTTTTTTTTTTTTTTTCTGTTCATTGATTTTGTGACTATATATTATTGAACACAATAGTAATATCGTAATATACTACACATTTATGGTATGAATGTTTTTGGGAACAGGGGAATTTAAAGTAAGGACATTTGAACTCTTTTTTTTTTTTTTAGCTTTTACAAGCTATGTTTTTGAGTAACCAAACCACTGTGGCCCCCTGCTGTCCCGGGCCTACAGGTACGAGACCAGCCTGTCCACAGAGCTGTGCCTGCGGCCGGTGGGGGAGGCGTGTCGTCTCTCCTCCCACCTGGGGGAAACCATGGAGGAGGAGGAGGAGGAGCAGCAAGAGGAGGAGGTCCAGAGAGACCCGCGGGCCGGTTCAGACTCCCTGCTGGAGGAGGCCCAGGTGAAATACACCTTTATTGTTTTCTCAAGGTCCTCTCCATGTCATGAGCAGGTGCGACGTCAACTGGCCATAAAGAGCAAGGTTCAGCCATTTGTGACATCACGTGCGGAAGAGTCCGATGCGTGAAGCAAATTTCAACTCGGTTCAAAACGGTTTGTACCGTCCAAAGTTCTGTTACTTTGGACAGTAATAAGCAGTACAAAGTACTGCTTTTAAAGGGCTGGTAACCAAAGTACCACAGTTCCACAGCTTGTACTGAAAGAAAACGGTGGCTTCTCTATCATGTCAACACTGGTCAGATTTAAATACCATGTGTTACAATGTGTGGGATGGAAGAGTTTCAGAAAGGATGCTGGATTGAATGCTGAGAATAAAGTCAGCTTGTCTTTTGTTCTTGTACTGTTGTGAGATAGATACTCACCATGGTGCGCCGTGCTATTGTTAGCAGCAGAGTTTATAGCGTATAGCTTGTATCTGTTCCCTGTTCTTACTTTCGTTGTTTCTTTCTTTCTTTCCTTCATTGCTTCCGTTCCTCTGCGCAGGTCGACCCCCGTAAACACTCTCACAGCAGCTCTGCAGAGCGCTTCCTGGAGAACTCCCACTCGTCTATGGAGCGTGCCAGCGGCGGTGGTAGCGTTAGCGGCGTGGGCACTGGCTACGGGGAGCTGGACTGCGGCCACTCCTGCGACTACAAGGTGGGCTCCCCCTCCTACCTGGACAAGATCGCCTGGCGGGAGGGAAAGCCCCAGCACTACTCGGAGCCCAAGCTCATCCTGGACCTGTCCTCCCACTGGAAGCGCAACGGCACCGCTAACACTAGCTCTAAAGCCCTGTCTGTCCCCGCCGAGCCTGAAGGAGGCGGTGTAGACGAGGAGGAGAAGGAGGAGGAAGAGCGAGAGAGGGGTGTGGCAGAGGAAGAGCGAGAGGAGGAGGAGGAGGAGGAGAGGCAGGAGGAAACGGGAGACTTGTTCCAGGAGATTTCCCGCTGGGTGGAGAGCACCCAGTGCCGCCTCCACTCCCCGAGTCCGAGCCCGCCTCTGGGGCCGCTCTCTCCATCCCGTTTCACCTTCTCACCCCCTCTCCCTCTCTCCCCCACCGACGCCAGCGCCTCGCTCTTCCACCGCTGCGCAGAGCTCACCGCTCGGCTGCCAGTGGACTGCGACGGCGTCAGTATCCACAGCGGCCTGCTGAGCCCTCTGCCTCCCATGGCATCTTCCACAAACTTCCTCCCGGCGCTTTTACCGTCGTCTCCCTCCTCTCCGTTCTCGCCGCAGTCACTAGGGCCAGCGGCCTCTCTGCCCGCCTCGCCTCCTCCTCATCCTCCTACTCCTCCTGCTCCTCCGTCTCCTCCTTTGGCTGTGCGGGAGCCTGCATCGGGTGTTTCTCCCTCCTCTCCCACCCCACTCCTCCAGGAGATCAACAGCGATCCCACTGGGGCTGAGGAGGAGGAGGAGGAGGAGGAGGAGGAGTTGCTTCCCGTCAAGCAGGAGCCCAGGCTGTTTGACCTGGACGTCCTCATCTCCCGGGCGCTCAAACTGTGCGGGCAGAGCGAGGACAAAGCGGAAGGGAAAAGTGTGCGGGGGGGCAGAAGGACAGGGAAGGAGAGCGTCAACCAAAGGGTCCCCAACTCCTGATGTCAACCAAGGTTGGTTTCCATTCAGACATTTTGAACTCCTGCCTGAAACATGACACGACACTAGGAACAATACGTTAATAGAAAACTTGTGTTTTGTGTTTTGCTTAAGGCAGAGTTTACTACATGCTGAGATACAGTTTGTTTACAATGATGTTTTTACGGTAGTATGTCCCTCAAACCAGTGAGTGGGGATGCTTTTGCCCAGGTTCTCGTACCGTCCGGTTCCTTCCGGAACATTAAATCAATGGTCGTTACTATGCCCGCTGTTTGTGTTTCTTGAAAGTCAAACCTCACTTACTTGAACTGGGACTGGGAACTGGGCCAGTGCATGGTGAATAGTATTGACTTAATTGAATTAACATACTTAAAACGAAAAACATCCTCTTGGTTTAATGGTTACTCCTGTGATAATGACATTGTCTTCCATAGTGATGAATTGGGGTCTCAGAAAGGGAGCCATTAAGCATGGAGGATCTGAATATGTTGACTATGTAATCATGTCAAAGAGTTCAAACCCATGAAGTACACACCAATGATGTCCTTTTGTTTTGATCACAGACCACAGCGTTGGCAATATGTCTTGTATACATTTGAATCATATCAAAGTCGTTATCATCTTATTCAATGCTCTGATGTGTGTGTTAAGGACTATGGTATTCTGTGTTTACCACTTGAGTTCACTTGTGTTCTTGATATGCAACTGTAAAAAAAAAAAGGGTTTTAAGTTGTTTTAATATTGAATGAAGTCACTCATTTGTTGTTGTGCTACTGCTCACTGCAGTTTGCCACTAATTTCTGTGATCAAAATGGAACACTCATCTCACATCCCCTGGACAATATAGGCACTGGTGAGCTTTAGAAGGAAGAAAAATATATGCTGCATAACGAATTTCTTCCATTTTTTGCTAATGAATGACTTAAAGTCATTTTCAGTTATTTGACTGAGAAACTGATTTCTAGACCTACTTGATTGATGTTATTCTGATAATTATCCTGGTAACGGCATACAGCAGTTGTAATGTATTAATATGAGAAGCAGGGGGCACTGTCTGCTATAGCCTTTGCACAGTACTATTGAAACTATTGACTCCCCTGAGTAAGAAGTAAGTGAATGTATTGGAGGGGGCAAAGCCTTTTATCTCCGTTATCCGTTCCACACAATTTGAACAGTTATGTCGATTATTTGCCCAGCATTTGGTGACAATATTATTTTTGACGACTCTGCTGTGTCAATAGACCGTCTGTACATACAGGATCATAGACAGAAACACTGCCACCACATAACCATTGCCTCAAAAGCGAGTCAGTATCCGTGGTCACCTGCACAATCGGGTTCAATAAATCACTCGACTTGGCTGTAAGGGTTAGCATCACTGCTTACACCTAGGCTATTCAAAAAAACAACAACTTAAAGACACCACACATGTAATGCAATTGCCTTATAACTAGCACGCCCTGCAAATGTGTACTATAATAACCAGCTTCTATTCCGCGGTAGGCCTCAATTATACAACGCTAGCCCGTCGAAATGATATGTTTCTCTATTGCTGCCCTCAACAATTGTATTGAGATCTGGGACAATCCCTCTGACTGAACTTAATGTTAGATAGTAGATGGAGCTAAAAAGCACATGTTTATTCCTAGCACACCCAGGGATACAGTTGCCTGTTTTCTACAGCCACACGTGCATAGGCCTGGATATTTGTTCTCTAAACAAGTTTGCACCAATATAACAACATGTCTTTGACTTGGTGTAAAGTGTTTTTTAACATTTATTCCAAAAACGGACAAACAATACACATTGCTGTATATATCTGTTTGTTTACAAATAACATTACACAAACATGGCTTTGCGTTGCTTCAGGTGCATGTGTGAAAGTTGATAAGGTGGTATAGCAATCCAAAGGCAATGGTTGAACAGATGATATACGCCTAGTTATAGCATTTGCATCAACTGGGTTAGACACACAACGAGCAATAATTCCAGTGACACATAACGCAGACAGTTGGGTTAATGACTTTCTTTCTTTCCTTATAAAGCGTGTCCCGCTACAGTACGCGGACATCGTGCCTCAGTACACATCAATGCTTCCAGCCCGCTGAATGTTTATTGTGTCCTCACTGCATGACTTTTTAAAAAACGATTACAAACCGTCTTCAGTCCGACCTGAGTGTGAGTTGTTCTTCATCCTTTGTACAGACGGGCTTTGAGTAGCCTCGGCTTTTATGAGAAACAACAGAGAGCTTTTTAACGCTCATAAGTTACCTTTTGTAGGTTTTTTTTTTTTTGCTGACCAAATGTAATAAAATTGGTAAAACAACAAGCACTTAATTTTTTTTTGGCCATGATTGAGTACCGTGGGGATGCGATGGCTGGCAGAGCTTGGGCACGCACGCACACATGCATGCACACACGCGCGCGCACACACACACACACACACACACACACCCCAAACGACCTTCAGTTTGAAGCAGGGCATCTTCTAAGAAGTGGGAAGCAGCTGGGACACTCAACTCGACGATGACGCAATGATGACTCTGCATCTGTGAGCAGATGTTTTCAAATTTCTAGGATCACTACCCTAAACACATCTGCTTATCGAAAGGTAGCAATTGGTTTTTGGGTTTCTCACGCACTCACTTTTACGCGTGTACTAGCTTTCCCGATCCTCTGCTGCCCTCTAGTGGTGGCTTGACGCAACTACAGTGTTGCAGGTATACAATGATTTTATTTGCAATGATATTACAAATTAACTTGCTGACCCTACTTCAGTAATTGTAAGTAATAAGTTAGGTATGTAGACACTTCTGCAACACAGTTATATTATGTGACCTGTTATGGGTGTACCATCATCTACTGTATTGAAAATAAACTTACAAAATGTTTATGCAGGACGCGGTGACTAATGATACGCCCTTCCTGCCCATGCGTGACTGACGCGCACGCACGCACGCACGCAAGCCATCGCCTGAAAAAGGAAATCCCGGCGTGTGGACGCTGAAATTCTCTCACGCGCGCGCGCTCGACGCTGTCCTCCACGCGCGCGCTCGACCGACCCCGCCTCCCCGTCTGTCGCGCGCGCGCATGCCTCGCGGTTCAAGTAGACGCCTAGACGGGCCAAACCGAGCGGTCGCATACTAGTACTACTACTAGCGCTCCTATGAATTGAATGGAGACATTTACCGACGACATAAACGACTAAATCCAAAGAGAGGGGGGAAGGGAAGTGTGTGTGTGATTCCACGCAGTTTTACCCAGGTAAGAACCCCCCCCCCCCCCCCCCCCATTATTAATCTGCGACGAGACACTTTGCTTCAAAGAAGTCAATTCACTTTGTGTTTGCTAAACGGTTGGCAGCAGCGAGGAAAGGCATCGCAGTCGTCAGTCGTCCGTTTGGTGGTGAACCTGTGATATACAGTTACTTTATTTCATTCGCACAATGCGGTGCATTGTCCGAAACCCTTTTAGGTGTCTTAACCTCTAGCGTTCGGTTAATTAATGTTGGCATGTCGCTTTTTATTACCACCAGTTGTATACTGGAGAATACACACTCCACTCCACTCCTACCTACATACATACGACTGGATGCACCACTACTAGTTGTGCTATGCATCGCAGTATTGTTTGTTGTATAGAGGTCATCTATCATCTAACATTGGAGCCTTGCTTTGAGTCATTTAATAACCGATGTCAGGCAATGCTAGGTATGTATGTGTAGCTCACAGTTTACCTATACATTTGATTAGCCATTCAAATGTATGTATGTATGTGTAATTTTGATGTATTTACAAATGTTAACGGGTTAATACCATGATGGCTGTATTATGATAACTTGGTAAACCTGCCTGTTGTGTTGAGTATAAGCCCACCCATACACTGTGGTTGAGTACAGCGATTGTTAATTTTTTGGTTGCGCAGTACTATTTATACTATTATAATACTATTTATCATTCCAAGTCAATTGGAATGCTTACTCCCTCGAGTGTATGTATGTATGTATGTATGTATGTATGTATGTATCCCTGTCGTAGCTTGACACTGCCCTGTGTACTATGACCCTACACTCTTCAGCTATAGAGCATGAATCATGTGATACTAGACGGTGATGTTCTGACACCTGATGATTTGTTGTGAAATCCAGTTTTCAGTTTCCAGCCTCGGTCACTTATCTTGCCGTATGGAGGCCATACAGTCAGACGGTGCTTGTATAGGTGTTGTCAGGTCTATTGAGAGGGCGAAGGATTTGAAAGCACTGCTTTTGAATGCTTTTGACTGCTGGTGAATGATGAAAAGGAATGTGGGCTGTCTAGATGCCTGGTGACTCTTCTTGACTCTATTACGTACCACAGTCGGTATAATTGCTGCTGCTACAGTAAGCAATATTCACTATCAAATATATTATGGAGAGATAATATACTATGTATTTTTGTAAATCTTTTTTTCTGAAAGTAAGGAAAGAAAATGCCTTGCATAAAAGCCTCATTGTTATTGTACTGATGCATTTGGCTGGACAAATTGATGCATGTCATTCTTCTCCATTTCCCTGGTTTATTAATAATATAAAACTGTAAGATTTGTCCCCCAGTTAACATCCATTAGTTGGGTGCCTTTTCTGATTTGGCTTACTGCTCAAAAAACTCCCAGAAGTGCAGTGGTGGAGTTTTTATTTCCCCACACAAGTTACTTTCGGCTACAGTTCCACTTCCTCTCGGATGTCACCACCCACCTTGTCATCTAACACAAGTCAAACTAACACAAGTGCTGTACTGACTGTGTGAGTGAAGCTGAACCTACTGAAACACAAATACTGCTAGCCTCTTTCAATTGGCAAAGGGAAACCACCCCAGCAAAGGGCCCCTGTTGTATACTGACCCACACGGTACTGATGAATGGTTCAGTACATCACTATGGCAACATGAGAAGGCTGTGATTGGCCTGTTCTTTGCTTCTATCACAAAACACCACCACCATCGACCGCCAATCTCTTTGCTCAGAGAGTTCATACGCATGTCCAATGACAAGCCAGCTAAAATAAGGGGGGTCATTTCCTAAGCCGCCCATCCTGTACACGGTGATAAAGACATGAATAATACGTATCAATATCACCACCATGTTTGTAGTGCTTTATAACCCGCCTCAAGTCAGAATCCGATCACAGAATTGATTGCCAAGCAAACTTTCACAATCAAGCAAGTTAGTGTGGTGTATTGGTGCAGAATATATTTTCAGATTCAAGATTTGTATTTGCCATAAGCAACAAGTACAATTTAAGTACATTAAATGTAAGTACATTTAAAAAGCATTTTATAGTGCTAGTAGTGCAGCAGCATCATGAATGCAGTGCAGTACAGTGCAGTTCAAGTGTGATAGTTAATTGTTATATGGATGACAATATTATGATAGTGGCAGCACTTCTAGCAGTTCAGTAGGCGCACCGCCTGTGGATAAATAAATAAATAAATATATATATAATGGTTGTGTGAGTAGCATTATGACATACAGTTTTGCTATCATAGGAACCTGTTGTTTAACCTCGTTGAGCTCACAATAACATGTGCTTTACAACCTCGCTTTTCTCTATTTCCTGTTGGCGGGTTTGTTCGACTTGTAATTCAATTTGAATTAAAAGAGGAAGCCACACACACTCAGTCCATAGGCAGACTCGTCTGCACACGGTCTGTGCTGGCCTAGAACATGGCCTTGACTGGAACACAAGAAACAACCATCTGTCAGTCTCGCTGCATCATTCTACTGGCCTGTATGTGGTCCTTACAGATAGGATTAGGAGGACGCTCTCGTCCTTCCAGATTAGAAACTCTAAATTACTTGCCTTTTGATCCTAGATTACAGAGTCTCGATCACTGTCGTCATTTGCAGGCCGTCTGTTTAAAAATGCGAGCGTTTACATTGTGTTTCGTAGTGTGACTCATTGTTGGTGCTTTCAGTGTGGCCATGTTTGCACACTTTAGTATATTATGGTTACAATAAGTTGGTCTAATCAAATTATAGGATATTTAATACACTGTCTATGGTATGATGTTAAAGTGTGAATTCATGTGTCAACTTGTATGGTGACGAGACGCATTAAGATGCAATGGATATGGTTTGGGCATCTTGCTCAAGGAGGCCTACAGGTTATTCTGCTAAGTGTAACGTGCGTGCGTGCGTGCGTGCGTGCGCGCGTGTGCGCGTGTGCGCGTGCGTGTGTGCGTGTGCGTGTGCGTGTGCGTGTGCGTGTGTGTGTGTGTGTGTGTGTGTGTGTGTGTGTGTGTGTGTGTGTGTGTGTGTGTGTGTGTGTGTGTGTGTGGTGTGTGTGTGTGTGTGTGTGTGTGTGTGTGTGTGTGTGTGTGTGTGTGTGTGTGTGTGTGTGTGTGTGTGTGTGTGTGTGTGTGTGTGTGTGTGTGTGTGTGTGTGTGTGTGTGTGTGTGTGTGTGTGTGTGTGTGTGTGTGTGTGGCAGGTGACCGTCCACCATGTTGTCCAGGTTGAGGACAACGCTGTCCATCCGGCCGTGTGTCTCGGCGTGTCGATGGGCTCACACCAAAGAGAAGGGAAAGCCCCTCATGCTTAACCCACGCACCAACAAGGTAAGCAGCGCCTGGTGCCCACGGGGAACTCTTCTATTTGTTCAGGTGTAGTGTGTTCTATTGCGTTTGCTTTATTTAACGCTTGGGCCCGTGTTTGTGCAAGGACTAGAATAGGTGGGACCAATGCTTAGTTGGGCTGGGCTAGTACCCCGTGGTTACTTTGCAGAAATTACAGGCACACACTTAACACACACTTAACACACACTGTTACGAAACAAGTTAATGAACCAGTTGTTGCAGTTCTATTGGGCTGGAGCTATAGGCACAAGCTCCAGCCCCCTGCTCTATCATGGAGTTCAATCAATCTTGTTTCCAACTGTCCCACTGTGTCACATGGCGTTACCTCCACCCTCTTCAACCTCATGCCGCGCCCACACCAGTGGTCACTTGAAGAGTGGTCTGGAGAAACGCCGAAACACACAAGTTGCTTCCAGAAGTGAAATGTTAAAGGGCGAAATCGAGGGTTGGTGGGGCTGTCATAAAACCAGCGTAATCTATAATTAGAATGCCCTTTAAGTAGGCAAGTCGCCCGCGGGTTCACTTTTTTTTTCACGGCACGGCAAGTCCTCAATCAGGTCCTCTACACCCGGCCTGTCAGTTCTCTGCCCATATCGTGTCTCTGCCATGGCATTCTGTCCCTCAAGAGGTGACATTGTGACCGATCTCAGGGTAATAATAGCGGCACAGCTGAAGGTTGGCGCTCTAGGTTTGATTTTTGAGGCCTCCTAGCAGGCCCGGTGGTTTTCTGTAAAGTAAAGTTCTGTAATTAAAGCCAGAACACTGGCGGCTGGCGGGCTAAAAAACAAATAAGACTGTTGCTAAGGCTATGGATTAGGAGGCTGTACCTCCGGAGGTTGTGCGGGTTCTCTGATGGTGATCAAATTACCCCACTCCTCCTAGCTAAGTTTCGAGGTGACCCTGATTTAAAGTTCTGGTTCATGAATAGATTAATGTATGGAAATAATTATAAAGCGATTTGACTGGCCAAAGGTCTGAAAAGCGCTATATAAATGCAGTCCATTTACTATTTATGTCAGATTTCATAGATGTCATAGATTTGACCATGTGTTGCATGAACTGGTTAATACACTTTTGTTTGGTGGTATGGCTCCACTCTTTTAGGGCCCTACCTGCCGTAGGATTTAAAGCATGACATATAGATGTCAGACATGTACAATGAACAATTTGACCTACCTTATTTACACTGATGGGTGGTTTGAAAATGTATCATACATACATACATACATGCATGCATACATACATACATACCACCACCCATCAGTATAATAAGGGAGGTCAAATTGTTCATCTGCCTAGTTGACAGAGAAGCTCAGAGCAATTTCTTTGGAAAAAATCTGTTTATTTAAGTGCATATAAATGAGTTACTCGAATGGCCCGGTCTCTGAACAACCATCTGGTTTTAATTCACAAGAGCGCACATGAGACATTGAAAATACTGTTCCAGTCTAACAGTATGTCCCAGTCTTATGTACTACAAGGTCTGCCACAGTGTGGAGGGAACCTCAATTTAGGCCTGCATAGCGAAACATGTTCTAGCTTGACTAGTAGAATAGGAATACATATGTTGTAGTGGCTATTTGTTAGCGATCATTATGGTCAACGTCCATACTTGGTGATACAATGTTTAATCTTTATCTTGTACATTGATAAAGTGTTCTTAAAATGCTTTTTCACACTCTATACTTCCTAGTACACTAACATAATGGCTGTGTTGGGGTTTGCGCTGAAACAAAGTGAAATGTGGCATCAGCATGACAAAGGGTCTGAATCCCTCCCCCTATACATTCACACACACACACACACGTTCACACACACACACACACACGTGTTCATGTTTAAAGGGAACCGTTATACCCTCCATGTGTTCCCTGTTCCGGCTCGTATTTCACTCATGCCAGGACCATGCAACACGCGTGTGCACACGCACACATGCAAACTTTCAATATGGCTTGTATCCCGTTTTGATCCTCCTTGCTCTGTCTTTGCCATGCAGTGTTTACACTCATAGTTGTATTGGCTTCATAGGATACATTTCCCTTTCTCACAGCCCTTTTAGGATAAAGAACGGTTCCTTTCTGCTGTTCACACACATGCCAGCTCTGCTTTGGTGTTTTATAAATAGCTTTCCCTGTGCCTCCCCTTCAGAGTTTCTCTTTGTGTCATTTTGACACACATAATGTAAATGTAAATGTAATTTTGGTGGTGACAGGGTTCCAAAATACAATGTCATGTCTGAGAAACATGAGTATGTACTGTATATGTCTATTGTATAAATATAACCCATGATTTGTTTGAATATATGAGCAAAAAGTGTGTGATGTTTTGCCATATTTTTAAGTGTTGGAATGCAGTTATCCACACAGTTATCCATGCTAATAGAAATGCAAAAATAAATATTGTTTCTTTTTGTTACACTGCAGTTTATTAAACCTTTTCAGTAGAACTACAGTTAATAGATGCATGTATTATTTACTATTATGCTTTTATTATGAATCTATTCGTATTTAAGTAAAGTCAAATATTAGTGTTACATCTAAATCCTCAATCTAATAAACTTAGGGAGTCAACATCGCAGCAAGAGCTAAGGAATGACAAACTAAATGAACGCTGTGTTCAGTGCTATCAACCCTCAAATTCCAATCCGGTTATTTTCTTTGGCCGTGCATTACGTACGACCGCCATTTAGGCCATAATTGATGGCTTGGGAGGAGACGTGTCTCCTCCTTTCCTAAGCCCCCTCTCCGTCTCTCCTCCAGGGCATGGCCTTCTCCCTCCAGGAACGTCAGATTTTGGGCATTCAGGGTCTCCTCCCTCCCAAAGTGGAGACTCAGGACATTCAGGCCATGCGCTTCCAGAATAACCTGAAGAAAATGTCAGACCCTCTTCAGAAGTAAGAAGGTCAAACCGCGTGTGTGGTGTGTGTGTGTGTGTGTGTGCTTCTTTTTCATTCACTGTGCTTTTTGCTGCTGTCCGCCTCTCTCCGTAGGTACATCTACCTGATGGGCATCCAGGAGAGGAACGAGAGGTTGTTCTACAGAGTGCTGATGGAGGACATAGAGGAGCTGATGCCCATCGTGTACACGCCCACCGTGGGCCTGGCCTGCACGCATTACGGACACATCTTCAGGAGACCCAAGTAAGGCACAAGTCTTGGCGAATTTTATATTGGCGAGTCCCATTTAGGATTGCCGGCGGTGAAGCATGTTTCCATGGAGATGGATGACACGGTTACTGGGGATACGTTTATGGCCAGGTGACATGGCTTGAAGCCTTGGCACACACCAGAGTTTACGAGTGTTAACGGAGATGCTCATAAGCACAGCAGGGTTGGATTTCTGTCCTTAAGGAACAAGCGCTTTTGTTTTTGAGCAAGGCACTACATGTTGTCGATGCAAAACACAAATGCCGCAACAACCAACATTCTTGGTTGTTGATCGGATCTTGTTCATAGAGAATTGTTACCCTGGCTATACAAAGCGCTGATGTGAAGACTTCTATGTCCTGGATTTAATCCGAAATGTCGTCAAAAATGTTAATAAAAAAAGAATCATGTCTATCTTGTCTGTACATCTATATATTAACTGAATAAATACATGGCGGCTTCTTCCAACAGAGGCTTGTTTATCTCCATTCTGGACAAAGGACACGTCCGCTCCATCCTGGACAACTGGCCCGAAACCAACGTCGCTGTGAGTACATTAGCTGATCAACATTATTGATTCATGTTGATTTGTTTTCTGCCATTGCAGTAATGTGTGTGTGTGTGTGTGTGTGCAGGCAGTGGTGGTAACGGATGGCGAGCGTATCCTGGGACTCGGCGACCTGGGTGTGTTTGGCATGGGGATCCCCGTGGGCAAGCTGTGCCTGTACACGGCCTGCGCTGGCATCAGACCAGAGAGGTGTCTGCCCGTGGTGATCGACGTGGGCACGGACAACGAGGTAGGAATACCTTCACAATTTTCTCCATTAAAAATCTTCCACGATGCCTGGGGAATGGCCTTCCTCATCATTTTAGGGCAGTACAGACCCTGGACTCTTTTAAGACCAGCCTAAAAACCTTTGTATACCGGTTTAGGAAATGCCTTCTAATGTTAATATTAGTGCTTACTATTTTTAGTAATTGTATTGTGTTTGTTTGCAATGTTTTTAACTTTGTAGCAATATAGTGCAATATAAATAAAAAATGCATTATTACCTACGTAAACACCACACAAACAGCCAATCCTGATTGACTGGCAAGATGCATGCCTTGAACCAACCAAGATAGAGAGGGCCTGGTCTCAGAAGTCAATAATCAAAGGTGGCTCATATACAGAGAGAGGCACAGGCCGACTCTTAACGTATTTCACTCACTAATGGCTGACGGATGGCTGTGCCATCTCTTACAAATCAAGTAACGGTGTTAAAATCCAACATAACACTATCTATCAAGCAACATTTTAGAGGGCGGCAGTAGCTCTGTCGGGGCTTGGCTTGGGAACAGGAGGGTTGCCAGTCGAGGGTCGCCAGTCTCAAGAACTGCTTGAAAAAGGGTTCGCCTCCTGGTCACTGTCGAGGTGACCAGGAGGCGAGGTGAACCAGACCCCTACACTGCTCCCCGGGTGCTGTATATACAATAGCTGCCCACTGCACCTAATACTCGGATGGGTTAAATGCAGAGAAAATAAAAAAAATAACCACAATAAGATGTTTGGACATGGCACAGTCCTAATGAGCAGCCAAATCAGTCAAATGTCATCAGACCACGTGTTCTTTTTCAGACCCTCCTCCGGGACCCCTTCTACATGGGCCTGTACCAGAAGAGGGACCGCTCTCAGGCCTACGAGGACCTGATGGACGAATTCATGGAGGCCGTGGTGGACAAGTACGGCCAGGACACGCTCATCCAGTTTGAGGACTTTGGGAACCACAACGCCTTCCGCCTGATGAGGAAGTACAAGGAGAAGTACTGCACGTTCAACGACGACATCCAAGGTGAGCTTCTGCACTGCCGCTGCACGACACACTGCTCTTTCGTGGGCTCAGGAGTGACACCTAGAGGCCGATGGGGGGGAAAACAGAGAACTATTGTTGGGGGTGGAATGTTCGATACAAGGTCAACTTTCCTCTAATCACATTATTTTAATCGAGATTGCTCTTGGGAAAGGAGAAAGTCAATGTCCTTTGTCCTTTCCTTGCATTAATAGAGACAGTTTGATCCTAAAAGTGTACATACAGCTAAGCGCTTTGCTCTATTCTTACAGGCACTGCGGCAGTAGCCCTGGCTGGTCTATTGGCAGCTCAAAGAGCCATCGGCAAACCCATCACGGAGCACAGAGTGCTGTTTCTGGGCGCTGGAGAGGTAGGCTATATTGTGATATTGTGTGGCTTCAATTTTGGCGATCGGGATGGTCAGTCAATGCTCATCTCATGATGAGTACATGTACAAGTGAGTCAGGTGCTGCTACCACGCTGAAAGCGTGTTGTGTGCCAAACAATGATCTGTGTGTCAGAGTGGCCGGAGGGTTGTCGGTCACGAGGCATGTCCCATGGATAGTGGGGACCCCCTATAGTACACACACACACACACACACACACACACACACACACACACACACACACACACACACACACACACACACACACACACACACACACACACACACACACACACACCCACACCCACGTCCAAGAGCATTCAACATTTACCTGCTCAGACAATGTCTTCCACCACTTGTCTCCCGCAGGCTGCCCTGGGCATCGCTAACCTCATCGTCATGGCCATGACGGAGAAAGGGGTGACTCAGGCGGAAGCCAATGACAAGATCTGGATGTTTGACAAACATGGGTTACTAGTGAAGGTGAGTGAGGTGCTTAATTACAATGTAATGGCATTGATTGGAGGATATCAAAGGAAACAAGCTTGTGTCTCTGTATGCACGGCTACTTATCAGACATACTAGTCTGTGGGAGGCGCCAGAAGGCCTCTGTTTGTCTTTCTATTGCTGTCTCTGTTGCGGCTTACATTGTTTCACACAAAGTGGATCAGCATCATTAATCAAGGTGTGTGTGTGTGTGTGTGTGTGTGTGTGTGTGTGTGTGTGTGTGTGTGTGTGTGTGTGTGTGTGTGTGTGTGTGTGTGTGTGTGTGTGTGTGTGTGTGTGTGTGTGTGTGTGTGTGTGTGTGTGTGTGTGTGTGTGTGTGTGTGTGTGTGTGTGTGTGTGTGTGTGTGTGTGTGTGTGTGTGTGTGTGTGTGTGTGTGTGTGTGTGTGTGTGTGTGTGTGTGTGTGTGTGTGTGTGTGTGTGTGTGTGTGTGTCCAGGGCCGACCTCAGGGTTCTGATGCCAACCAGGAAGCATTTGTCCATGACAGCCCAGGGACGGTTCAGAGCTTCTTGGATGCTGTGAACACCATTAAACCGACCGCCATCATAGGTACCGCCCTCCCTATCTCTGTGGTCATCATAGCAACCACCCACCCACCCTACTTCTCTGTGGTCGTCATAGCTACCGTCCACCCTCCCTACCTCTCTGTGGTCGTCATAGCTACCACCCACCCACCCTCTCTACCTCTCTGTGGTCGTCATAGCTACCACCCACCCTCTCTACCTCTCTGTGGTCGTCATAGCTCCCACCCACCCACCCTCTCTACCTTTCTGTGGTCATCATAGCTACCACCCACCCTACCTACCTCTCTGCGGTCGTCATAACTATTGTACCGGAACAGTGGGTGGGTACCTACCTGGATGTAATAGTGTGAGGTATGTGCTAAGTGACAATAAAGCAATGCTTTCACAATGAGCACTTAAAGCAACATATATTCCACAATTGATTGACATTTAACTTCTTAAAAGCTACCTCGAAATGTCAATATACTTTTCATGCAGCCCTTCGCTTCTATAACCGGCTTGAAACTAAACCCATACATCCCTCCTTCGTCCTCCTCCAGGTGTGTCAGGGGCGGGGCGTCTGTTCACCCATGATGTCATCAAAGCGATGGGCGCCCTGAATGAGCGACCGATCATCTTCGCCTTGAGTAACCCCACCACCAAGGCCGAGTGCACTGCGGAGGACGCCTACACGCTCACTCAGGTATGACTCGCCTCTTTTACCCGAGATGTTCATCAGGTTAATGAGCACCAAAAGGAGCCCTACTCTACTCCCTCAGGTGTTTGCAGCGCTTTTCCTGGCTCCATGTATTCTTGTTAAATGCTTGTGTTTGCATCTTGCTGTAGGGGAGATGTCTGTTCGCCAGTGGCAGTCCCTTCGACCCCGTGACCCTGGACGGCCGTGTGTACATCCCGGGACAGGGAAACAACGCCTACATCTTCCCAGGTGGGGGAGAGGGCACTTTAACAGATGGGCTTGTTAAAATGCACGGTTTATGAGAAACAATATTGTGTTGTGCACAAAGTAATAAGAGAGCCTGGAATAAAAATCCAATCAATTATGTTGACGGAGTGATTAAGTCACCCATTAGACTAAATTTTGTGATTTTGAGGTTGAAATGGGTCAACGGTCAGTCATACAGACAAACGATAAGACACTTAATGGCAAGCGTATTGACACAAATCCATCTGGCTTTTCTTCTGGCTGAACCCGTGCTTCAGGAGTTGCCCTGGCGGTGATCCTGAGTGGCGTGAGACACATCAGTGATACGGTGTTCCTGGAAGCTGCCAAGGTACCCCCCCGTACTACCGCAACAACCGGGTCCTCGCCTCACCCAAGGCCTAAGCGTTGAACTGTTAAATACTATTGAATGCAATGTATAGTATTGAGAATACTTTACCCTCAATTTTGAGTTTTTTAAGTAATGGTTTTAGTGTGCATTAAGCCTTTTATTAAATGTTTTTTAATGTACTACATTTACACTATGAATTATTATTATTATTATTATAGGTTGATAGCAAGTCAGTTTGTATGGCTTCAGGCCAGCAGGGGCCTCTTGAAGGGTTCTAACAGGCAGTGGTTCAACACTGTGTTTCACCCTCCTGATAGACCCTGGCGGAGCAGGTGTCCGACGAGGAGCTCAAGGAGGGGAGACTCTACCCTCCTCTCTCCAACATCAGGGAGGTGTCTCTCCAGATGGCTGTTACGGTGAGCGGATTCAGCTGATTCTTTATCCAAAGAGACTTGCCGTGAATTCATATGCATGGTATTCCAAGTGGTGCTCACTGCAGAGCCATAACCTCTAGCTCCCCCACTCTGGAGCTCTAGCTCCGCCTCTTTGCTCTAGCTCCGCCTCTCTAGGCCTCCAGTGACGCTGACAAAACGGCGGACTTTACAGGGAATGACGTTGCCGTAGCAACCACAAACAACTAGTTTAAAGACATTTTAATGCTTGTTACTAACGAAATGGAAGTGTATTTCAAAGAAATTACTATTCTAGTCTATTTAAAGACATTTTAATGCTTGTTATTAACAAATGGAAATCTGTTTCAAAGACATTTAATGCTTGTTTTTGACGATCAGAAATCACTTTGTGTTGACGTTATGACAAAACTGCTGAAGGGCTCTCCCCACTTCCCTTGTTTGTGATTAACTATGGTTGTGGGGCCTTGCTGACCATCACCCTAACCTTCACTGTCAACCCAACCAATGAACTCTCAGAACACACACATATAAAATGTATAGGAAAATATAATTTAATACATGAATAATATATTTCAGCATATGGCAGGGGTGAGAGTGGGTTTGGTAAAGGATATATCCTTAAGGTTGTGATTCGGCCGTAGGGCGAGTGATGCAGTACTACGACATTAGCATGAGTTGTATGTATTGTATTGTACTATTAGTATACAGTATGTTCGTCCCAGTACTATGACATTATAATGACAGACTGATAGCAGAGCTCATGCACTCACTGATAGCAATACAAAGTGATGTGACTATATTGTGCAGAAGGTGACAGAATGAGGAGTTGACATGCATTGTTTATATGTAGGAAAGGATAGGATAGTACAATGCGATTCAGTCAGATTCGTCATTTTACAGAAGGCACAGTGGTACTTGTTGCAGCAAACAGTGCATCTCTCAAAATGACAGGGAGGATCCTGTTCTTGCCGCAGTATTGTCGGATGCATCTGTGCAGGATAAAGAAACACAAAATACAGACACTCCTAATGCAAAAAGTATTGCGAGGGAATGCAAAGATATCTCCAGGGGAAACAAATCACCATGATCCTTGAATTAGCGTAATAATGACATCTCATAATACACACAATAACTACACGTGTTAAAAGTTGCCATAGGCATTGTGTAGCGTAGCGTTATTGAGGCGCAACGTTTTGGTGGGTGATGGAGAATAAAAAAGAGCTAACGTAACCTAGTGTGAAGCCCAAGTATAGCCACAAAGACGTCAAATGCTAGTTAACGTTATATTCGCTAACTCTTGCCATACTCATACAAAGTTCAGTTTAGGTTGCAAGACGAGCGTCACGAGCTCCAGAGAGGGGGAGCTAGCGCTCCAGAGAGGGGGAGCTAGAGCTCCAGAGAGGGGGAGCTAGAGCTCCAGAGAGGGGGAGCTAGAGCTCCAGAGAGGGGGATGGTTATGGCTCTGCAGTGAGCACCCTCTCGTATTCAGGAGCAGGTGGTAGGGGTTAGGGGCGTCTTGCTCCAAGATGCCTACAGTTAGGCTGTAGCCAGTAATACTGTACTGTACTGTGCCTGTCTGACTGTTATCTGCCTCTAATCTGTGTTGCCGACAGGTGGTGAAGTTTGTGTATGCTAACGGGATGGCGTTCCGCTACCCTGAGCCCGTGGACAAGGAGGCCTTTGTGCGCGCCACCGTCTGGAACACCAACTACGACTCCCTCCTGCCTGACCTCTACGAGTGGGAGGGCGTCGACTTCAACCCCAAGACGGACTGATTGGAAACGGAAGAAGTGCTCTTCTTTGGCCTCAGACCTTGGATCACAGTAGGGGGGGATAGCATTTGACATTATAAGGCATATCCTTTACAATTGCCACCTTTTTGAATATATATTTGTTTAACATTGCCCAGCTCATTAGGTTTTGGAATTCATTCTATATATATATATATTTGTAAAGGTTTTCCACTCCATGGGTTCATCAGTCTTTTTCTCCTGGTCAGGTTGAGAAACTGCTTGGGGATAAGAGATGCTTTTCGAAGAGGTGGAGAGTGAAACATTGTTGATGATGTTTGTGACCCAGAGCTAAAATAAATTGACCCTTAGGTTTGTGGCGAACACACTATTGTCAGGGAACGCTTATGAACAAATAAGACACATCATTTGATGAACAGATGAAATGGCACCAAATGAAAAGCCAACATCCACTCCTTGCTGCATTAGGGATTTCAGTTGACTGTATTGTTGTTTCTCAGACTTTAAAGGTTTGTCTTCAACGTCACGGTGTTTTGACATTGTCTATTATTTAATATCTGCATTTTTTTCATAATTTTCAAATATGTGTTGCAAACACTCCTTGTGTAGGTTGTGGTAAAGTGTAAAGTCTGGAAATGTATGTGTGTGTATATATGTATGTATATACACTATCCAAGTAGATGACACAACAAAAGTAAATACAACAATAAAATATATTTTAAATGTTTTGGATTGAATTTCTGTTCTGAATATGTATACTTTTAAGGATCGGTTTCATTAGGAGGTATTGGCTAGCAGTTTAGCTTATGATATACAGTTATATATACAGTTGGATATAAAAGTATGTGAACCCTTTGGAATTACCTGGATTTCTGCATAAATTGGTCATAAAATGTGTTCTGACCTTCATCTAAGTCACAACAATAGACAAACACAGTCTGCTTAAACTAATACCACACAAACAATTACATGTTTTCTTGTTTTTATTGAACACACCATGTAAACATTCACAGTGCAGGGTGGAGAAAGTATGTGAACCCCTATGCTAATGACTTCTCCAAGAGCTAATTGGAGTCAGGAGTCAGCCAACCTGGAGTCCAATCAATGAGATGAGATTGGGGGTGTAGGTTAAGCTGCCCTGCCCTATAAAAAACACCAGTTTTGAGTTTGCTATTCTCAAGAAGCACTGCCTGATGTGAACCATGCCTCGCACAAAAGAGCTCTCAGAAGACCTAAGATTAAGAATTGTTGACATGCATACAGCTGGAAAGGGTTACAAAAGTATCTCTTTTGGACTGATCAAGCCTTGATCAGTCCACGGTAAGACAAATAGTTTATAAATGGAGAAAGTTCAGCACTGTTGCTACTCTCCCTAGGAGTGGCCGTCCTGTAAAGATGACCGCAAGAGCACAGCGCAGAATGCTCAATGAGGTGAAGACGAATCCTAGTGTCAACTAAAGACAAAAATCTCTGGCACATGCTAACATTTGACATTTGCTGTTGACAAATCTACAATACATAAAACACTGAACAAGAATGGAGGACACCACGGAGGAAGCCACTGCTGTCCAAAAAAAACATTGCTGCATGTTTGAAGTTTGCAAAAGAGCACCTGGATGTTCCACAGCACTACTGGCAACATATTATGAGGACAGATGAAGCCAAAGTTGAGTTGTTTGGAAGGAACACACAACACTATGTCTGGCTCAGCACACCAAAATGAAAACCTCATAGCAACTGTGAAGTTTGAAGTTGAAGCTTGAAGTTTACCAAGACATTTTGCAGGAGAACTTAAGGCCATCTGTCCACCAATTGATGCTCAACAGAAGATGGGTGATGCAACAGGACAATGACCCAAAGCACAGAAGTAAATCAACAACAGCATGGCTTCAACAGAAGAAAATACGCCTTCTGGAGTGGCCCAGTCCGAGTCCTGACCTCAACCCGATTGAGATGCTATGGCATGACCTCAAGAGAGCGATTCACACCAGACATCCCAAGAATATTGCTGAACTGAAACAGTTTTGTAAAGAGGAATGGTACAAAATTCCTCCTGACCGTTGTGCAGGTCTGATCTGCAACTACAGGAAACGTTTGGTTGAGGTTATGGCTGCCAAAGGAGGGTCAACCAGTTATTAAATCCAAGGGTTCACATACTGTTCCCACCCTGCACTGTGAATGTTTACATGGTGTGTTCAATAAAAACATGAAAGCATGTAATTGTTTGTGTGGTATTAGTTTAAGCAGACTGTGTTTGTCTATTGTTGTGACTTAGATGAAGTTCAGAACACATTTTATGACTAATTTATGCAGAAATCCAGGTAATTCCAAAGGGTTCACCTACTTTTTCTTGCAACTGTAGCTAAGTTGTATTTAAATTTATATATATATATATAATTTGTATTTATAAAAATGAATTGTTTGTTGTGATCATTTAGCCTGCTGTCATGTCATATGTCCTTAGAGTTGTTATTGAAGTCCATTCCAAATCCATCAAAGTGTGTTTCCTATGGATGGTGTATCCGTACAAATCTGACATGGGCCTGCCCCATGTTTATGCCTTAGTGTGAAAAATAAGTGAAAGTGTGAAAATAAATATAATGGCATTTTGCCACCAGACTTTACATTACAACATTGCATTACATTACATTGCAGTCATTTAGCAGATGCTTTTGTCCAAGGCGACTTACACTAGTGTGTTTCAACAAAGGTAGGTAAGAGAACAACTCGTCACCAGAAGTGCATTTAATTCCTAACAAGCCTCCAATAACCGAACCAGTGCTCAGCAAATACAATAAGTTTGCAAACAATAGAAGAATATCTAACTTACTAACAAGCAAACAATCTACTTGGTAAGATGCTAGTGAAAATTGATGAGGACGCGCTAGGAGGAAGGATCAGGGTAGTGTTTCCTGAAGAGGTGAGTTTCAGCCTGTGGCGGAAGATGGGCAATGACTCTGCAGTCCTGACATCCGTGGGGAGTTCATTCCACTACTTTAGGGCCAGGACAGGGAAGAGCCCCGTGACCATGTAGATCGGCCACAAGGGCCCTGAAGTGAGCAAAGTGGACGTGCAGGGATGTAGGGCTTGACCTTTGCCTGGAGGTAGGAAGGAGCTGTCCCTTTTACTGCCCTGTAGACTAGCACTTGGTGTCAATACCAAAATAATGTTATTTAAGTTAAAGGTAAAGTACACTTATTTATGTTAATATTTGTATTGTGTGTCTCCACTGAAGAGGATAAAGAGGTGATGATCTCAACAGAAAAGATCATTGGTAAATTGGTATCGTGTCTATCCAGCGGTGGCTCCTGCCAAATCTCTCAGGGGTAATTGTTGCGATGATGACTAAGTTGACCCATTCAAAGGGTCAATTGATTGACAGCTTTATAACTACGCATTTTTCACATTACATTTGTCAAATATTAGTCAGCTTACTAACTTGGCACTATGAAATTGCATTAAACAAATGGTTTTTTTTGTATCCATTTGTTTAGGCATAATCCAACCAAAGCGAGAAGCCTGAATAAATTAAATTCATAGAAAGAACTGGGAGCCTTTGGGTCATCGGCAGTATTATAAGTAATAGTGCTTTTCTAAAACACTAAAGGCCTACTATAAAGATACTGTACACAATACAAAATAACAATAAAGTATTTATTGGGTAACGATTTTGATCAGTTTATAAACATTTGATGACAGTTTGCTGTCACACCGTGTCTACCTTGAGAAGTCACTGAAGAGCTTTGGCCACACTGGATCTGCAGCTCTACATCAGGGCGTGTCTTATCCAGAGGAGTGACCCAGTGCGATGGAAGTCGGTCACCATCCATCCCGGCATGATGCACACTCTGATGTCATTCCTTGGCTGTATTGGAACGTTATGGAATGCTTCTGGCATGGAAGCACTGCTTACAGTGGAATCACCAACATAATCAACATCTTAATGGACAAATGCACTGCGTGCATATTGAATGCTTGTTGCTTACCTCATCCAAGATCTTCTGAAAGATGCACCACAGACTGATGCACAGAATATCTGGACAAGGCACGTGACCACCCTACAGGCTCTGGGTGGATTGTCTGATTCATCCAACCATAATTGCACTTATTGAGACTTCCTCCTACAGCAACACTGCCTTGAGCTGATGGTCCTGTACTTCTTTGCAGCTGGGTACCATAATTATGCACGGTACATCACCTGGTACCTCAGGTTTGGAATGAATCTTACACAGAGAGCTGGATCAAAGGGATTGTGAGAAAATCATGGAGAGAAGTTCCAGAAACACTCTCATCCGTTGAAAGACAATCAGCAAATCCTGTACAACATCGTAACTAGACAGGTGGCTCCAGACTCTGTGAATGTGCATGTACATGCTCTTCAGATTGATCAACATCAGAGCAAAGATTTTGCAGCTTCTCTTCCAGGTGGCTTTCATAGCACCATTGAGAAGAGAGTCAAAACCATGGAGGTGATGAAGAAAACTATGACTGTTAAAGGCAAGCCCATCTACAACATGGAGGCTCTCTTTGCTCGATTATTAGTTGTGGGGCAGCAGCGCAGCATATAATTAAAATATGTCTTTGATCATGAGCTCAGCGCTGTTCCTAAAACACTCATCAATGAATTTGGTTGCCTGAGAAAAGGTGAAAAGTCTGTCTGTGTTGATGCAAGTTAGATGCTCTACCACATTGTCTAGCCTGTGGCAGGTACAATCGGGGACATTGCTTCTAGCATCAATGCACGCCTTGCCAATGCCTATACTGCAGCTGGAGCTGATGAGACCCTTGTCATCTTTGACTGTTCTAATGATGAGCCCAGTGCCAAAGATCATGAGAGGAGAAGACGGGCAGGAGTTGGTGCAACTGAATACAAGCTGACACTCAACACACCCCTTCCTGGTCGAGACGCCGTGATGAAGAGCACATCAAACAAGACACAGCTATCGCGCCTTCTGTGCACTCTGAAAGTACTCCAAGGAACTACCATGCATTGTCTTGATACAGTGCTTGGAGAACCTGATCCCTCACAGTGACCTAAACGATACCAGGACTGAGCTCTTCCTTGAACTGTATGGGCAGAAGAAAGCCAAACCGATGAACAACGCTCACTATCAGATCTATAGTCAGAGGAAAAAGCCACCTGAACTTAAAAAGCCTCCTCCAACTTATGTCAATGTGATGCTGCATATACTGCATGCTCATCTCCAGGTCATGTTGTGGAAGGCTGCAGATCAGAGGGAACCAGCTGCAGAGGCCAGAGACATACTACATTTGGGTGGGAGGTGGCTAAAAGAGGGGCTGTCATGCCCACTGTTTCCACCAAGGAAGTGGCTCCAGTTCATTTGCTGGACTTCACGCATTGAAGGCCTGCAGCCTGTGAGAAGGAGGTGAGGTTTGCTGCTGCAACCCATTCACAATACATGAAGACAAAGAAGATGAGGAGGGTGAAGGAAATGAGGAGAGAGATGATGAAGAGGCTGAAGGCCATTGAGTGTGAGGTTTTGGTTGTATTATGGTGTTGTTATTTATGAAAATGCTAATAAAGGCATGACAATGAGGCTAGAAATGTGTTCTTATATTGTATATGCACTATGCAGCACAATACCATTCAAATAAACTTACTCTGGGAAGTCTCCTTTTCAGATTTTCTTCTTTATTTTACCTGATAGTGAGTTCATTATGCAAATTATGCAAATTGCCCAACATGCAACTCTTACCAACCAATGTGAATTTTATCCACTAGGCCTATAGATGACATTCAATCATAAAAGTTGATAGGAAACAACATTTCTGGGTCCAAGAAATTTCCAGTAGACTTTAGTGAATTAAAAATGAGTATGAAAAGTTCCATAGTGCAGGTTTATATTAAAATACAAATATCGACATATTAAGCAGCTAAGATATTTTTGTCATCACATTTAAATTAATTAAGCTGTTCGAATTTTAAACAGCTTTTTTTTATTATAAAGTATAATGTATTAAGTTGAGCGTGTTAACTGTTTAGTTTTTTTCACCGTGGACGACGCGTGGGCGGGATGACGTCGCGCGGGGGGGGGGGGGGGGGGTGACGTCGCTTGGCCCCGCCTCCTCCTCGGTCTGTCCGAACGTCGCCTGTAGAACGCGTCGGAGCAACGTCATCGGTCACCTACGGTCTACTACAGCAACTGCAGTGGTTGCTGGTGGATTTGAAATGTCGGATTGCATGTGTATTTAATTGCCATCATGACAATGGATCTGACTTTCCTGGGGACCGGATCTGCGTATCCGTCCCCCCATCGCGGTGCTTCGGCGCTGATTCTCAGGACGGAGGGGGAGTGCTGGCTGTTCGACTGCGGGGAAGGAACCCAGACCCAACTCATGAGAAGTCAACTCAGAGCAAGTGAGTAGGAGCGCTATAGTTATAGAAGGACTTAGTGTTAGTGATGTGCAAATGAAGCTTTTGTGAAGCACTTAAGCCAATTGTTTCGAAAATAGGTTCATTACTCGAAGCTTCAGTTTACAGTGACCTCTCCTGGCAAAGTGCAAGGCTGCAGTGGATTTAAAGTACCTTTGCTTTGAAACTTCTTTGATGGACACACACTAAGACTGAATAGCATGTTCTATTGACAAATAAAGATTGATGAATGTGTGTATTGTGTTATTGAGGAGAGAGTGCTGGTAAAATATGACATATGTTGGGTGTGCTTGTGTAACTGGCAGGGGGTGATGGGGAGCACTCAAAGAGTTTTATTAAGGTACATTATTTTTTCCACTGTTGGATTGAGCCGTTGTTTCTTTTTTTTGCTCACAACTTCTCCACATTTTGAGAAAATTCGCTCGCAAGGAACTGACGATGCTGGCGTGCATAAAAATTGACCAGTGGGTCTTCTGATCGGTCCAGCGGTGGACCAGGGTGGAGTCAAGCACCCCCACTGTAGCGTCTAGCGGCATTCCTTGCCCTCCTTGCTTCAGAAGCGTCTCTGTCCAGTTTGTCCCAAAGGTCTGAAAGACAAACATGACGGTAACCATCAGCACTGAAAGGTTTCAATTCATATCCTTTTTTACTTGTACTTATTTTGTCCTGCATTTGATCAATTAACTATTTATAACGTTACATGTGGATGATGGATTTTCCGGTGCTGGTTGAGCTGATGTGGAGGGCTGTTCTTCTGTAAGTGTGTCAGGTGGTGTGCATCTCATCAGTTGTGAGCATTGTGCTGTCAGTCGTTTTATTGATGTCTGTGCCTGTACTTGATTGTAGAATCCAATGGTTTTGAATCTTGGATCCAGCGGTGTTGAAGGCGTCAGTGCAGTTTGGTTCTCTGTAGTGTCAAACCTCTTTTGCATCAGTGACACCAAGTTCTGTCCCAGTAGTGTAGCAGTGTTGTGGCCTATTTTTCCCTTTGTGTCATGCAAGTATAGCATTAACATTTTTGCCATTGGGATAACCTTTGACCCCGAGACTCTCTTCTCCTCGGACAGTTCTACTGTTGCCTGGTAAAAGGGGGCAAGCAATTGGAGGCATGCAGCAGCTGTTTCATAGTCCTCGGAGGACAGAGGTCTCACGTCTGTTTTCAGCATCGCAAGAGCCGGCCCCCACTGACTGTCTCTCCTTGAGAAGGCGCCGTAACATGAGGAAGGTGCGGTTCCAGCGTGTGTCCACCTCCTGAATAAGCTTCATCACTGGACGCTTCATCTGCTCCTGCACTTCTCTGAGCTTCTCTTTTGCTGTTGTGCTGGTTTTGAAGAAAGTGACAACTTTTCGTGCCCTTGTGCGTAGGTCTTCTAGGCCAGGAGTTACATCAAGTGACTTCTTCACCACTAAATTTAGTGAATGAGCAAAGCAAAGTGCATGTCTGAGATTCAAATCTCTGACAGAGGCTACCATATTAGTTCCTGCATCTGTTACAATCGAGGTCACTTTGCCTTCAATGCCCCATCCCTCCATGAGAGACCTCATTGCAGCAGTGATGTTAACAGCTGTATGAACTTCAGGGAAAGGCAGCACTCCCAAAAGCACTGTGGCCAGCTTCACAGAGTCATCCACATAATGGCAGGTCACTGCTAGATATGCGTCCATATTAATGGAGGTCCACATATCAGCAGTCAGGCTCACAGCCTCTACCCTCTGCATGACAGCCTTGGTCTTCTCCTCCTCGTATCTCTGGAGCACCATGTTCTTTAGAGCCCGTCTGGATGGAAGAGTGTATGTGGCAACGAATCAGTCGCTGCTTCGGACGTCATATGTCACGTGATTTTTTTCGCACCAAAGCAAGCTTTAAAGCAGTGCTTCTATGGAATTGTAGTTCAGGGTTTGGAGCACGTACCGAAGCTTCAGTGTCGCACTGCCATCACTACTTAGTGTTCCGTTTGAAAGTAACCCCGCTTTTCAGTACAACAATCACTGGGAACCACTGTACACACACACACACACACACACACACACACACACACACACACTGAAACAGTACAACGTTGCACCCATCCAGGTCGCATCACCAAGGTGTTCATCTCCCATTTGCACGGGGACCACCTCTTCGGTTTACCGGGTCTCCTGTGCACCGTGAGCCTCCAGACCAACCCCAGCCCCGCTCAGACGCTGCCCTGCGTGGACATCTATGGCCCCACGGGCCTCAGGAAGTACCTGAGGGTGACTCTGGGTCTCACGGGCTCTCAACTCCTCTTCCCCTATGCAGGCAAGTGCCTACTAACACACACACTAACACACCCTCTGCCGATATGAACTCTGCCAGTCTAATGATAATTATAATGCTTTTATTATTATTATGATAATAATAATGCACATCTGCACCAAAACAGACTTTCATTTTCATAACATAGTCATTACCATTACACTTACATACGTTGCTGGACTTTCTGGACTCATCACAGTTACTGCCCTGTATTCACGATGCTGCTGCACTACTGGTACTTTTAAAAGGCTTTTGAAAGATTTTTGTAAAGAAAACACCTAAAAAAAACATGTACATATCATTTAAGTCACTTTGCTGCTCTTTTTTTATTTATTTTTATTGTATATATTATTTTTATTTTTATTTTGATGGTGTTTTTGAGATGTATACTGCGGGAGGGAACGGGGAGTAAGCATTCCTATGTACTTGTTACAAATGGCGAGTACAAATCTTGTATCTTGAAATAAACACACGCATAAAAAAAACACTTTAGAAACCCCAAAATGCATAATCATTTGAGTGGCCAAAACACAGAATCACAGAATGTGTTAATGCTAGTATCTGTAATATATTTTATATTTATATTTGATACAGTTAATCAGATTTAAAATGTATATTAACCACTGTATTGTTTTCCACATTGTAGTACATGAGTTGGAGACTTCGCCGGACCAGAGTCCACCAGAAGGCCAGCTGAGCTGTGAGGTTTGTGTCACAGATATGAAATATATTTGTTATTATATTTAATAATATTTGAAATATAAATATTACCACGGTCGTTATTGTCATATGCACAACTTTGTTGTGTGTATATATATATAATTACAGAAAGCAATCGTTGGCAATGGCATTATTAAGTCCCAGGTCCCAAACGCACAACACAAGACGAACAGTGACTTCAGTTACCGGTCGTCCCAATGCAAACCGGCTGGCCGTCTTGCTTCTTCTGAGGTTGTTTCTCAGTGTTGTTTCTCTTTATAAAAGATGACTTCAGAGTGCGGCCCTCTGCATCCTCAAGAGCAGCTGGGGAGAAGCGTCTCCCTGGACGTCTCCACTGACTGCTACCAGCTCTTCCAAGACAAGCGGTTTGTGGTGAAGGCCTTCAGGTTGTTTCACCGTGTGCCCTCCTTTGGCTTCTGCGTTCAGGAGCACGAACGACCCGGCAGACTCAACACGGAGCTGCTAAAGGAGTTGGGTAAAGCAGCTCTATTTCTAATGACTCATTTTAAGTACAATGGAACTCACAATGGAATGGAAGTACTCCCCATTCCCTCCCGCAGTATACATTTGTAGAACAATACTATAAAAATACTGTACTCTAATGGGTAATGTGAGGGACAAGTTGATGGTTGCTTGGCAAAAAAACTAAAACTCTCAGTAACAACCGTGTATCAACTATTCAAGGACTAATAATGCACAATAGGAACACATAGGTGTTCGGATGGTGTACCGTGAAGGTTTGGATCTCTTCATGTTAACGCAAGTAAAAAATGTTTTACTAAAAAAACGTTTTCACAACCTCCTGCTACAGTTTATGAAGGACATGGTGAAGTACAGGTGGTGGGCCAAAATCATCACCAAACTAACCGTGACACACCCCACGTGGTGGTGGTCCATGTCCAGAGCTGCTTGTAAATGGGCCTTGTCCTTTACCCACCTTCTAGGCCTCCACCCCGGGCCCCTCTACGGACGTCTGAAGGCAGGGGAACCCGTGACATTGGAGAACGGCCGCACGCTGCAGGCCGCTGACGTCATGGAGGAAGCCATCCCGGGGAGGAAAATCTGCATTTTCGGGGACTGCAGCGGCGTCGTGGGAGGCGGGGCGCTCAAGGCGTGCGACGGCGCGGACGTTTTGGTGCACGAGGCCACGCTCGCCGACGAGCAGCAGGAGAAGGCCGTGGACCACGGGCACAGCACGCCCAAGATGGCCGCCGCGGTGGCCTTAGCGTGCGCGGCGCGAAAGCTGGTGCTGTATCACTTCAGTCAGCGGTACAAGCCGTGTGCCCTGCGGAAGGAAGGAGACGACGACGTCGCCGTGCTCGGGAGACAGGCTGAAGACGCCCTTCAGGGTAGCGGTGTAGATGTCATTCTGGCTGAGGACTTCCTTACTTTGGCAATACCCCTCAAAAGGTAGTGAGGTTTTAAACACTGCGTTTATGATTCAAAATTGTTTTATATTTGGGGCTGCCTCGTTCAGAGGTTGACTGAAAGATGGAAGAGACGTCAAACCAATTGTTTACGTTGCAGTATGCTTGAGCTATTCCTTAAAAGAAAGGCATGAACTGATGAGGTAGTTGAATTGTTTTTCGACTTCAGTTGCATAATAGTTTAGACCAAAAGTAACCTGTGTCCAACAGCATCATAGACAATGCATCATGTAGCAATGCTATTCAACGCAGGGCTAGTCAACATTTGAGATGGGATAAACTATACAGAACAAACACATTTCAAGGTTTTAATATAGCAAATGTCTGCAATGGTTTAATGAGTAAAACAATCTCAGAACCTTTTCCAGAACTTTATTTCTGGATCTGTACACAAGGTATTAAAGTACAACAGAAAATACAAAATAATGTTTAACAAAAAGAAAAAAAAAATGTTTATGTACAATATTTTTTATAAACAATAAAGATAGCTTTCTGATAGTGAATGTTTTGATTGTCTATATTTCTGGATATACATGTTTTGTAGGTTTTTTTTATTCACAAAAGGTATTTTTCTTTATCACCAAAGGACTTTAATGTATTCTTAAAATCACAACTGCTATATGTTTTCCTTATTTTAACTCCAAAAACAAAAATGTGTTTAGTGCTTGCACACAATTCTGATACCAGATATCAATAAAAAGTCACATTTTTCGAGATGATAGGGTGGTGAAATAATAATTAAAAAATCCCCTTACTTTTAAGTCAATGGCCTTTACATTCAGACAGTTTTTCCTTAAGTCTTTGTACAGAAAGGACAGGCAAAAATAAATTATCACTGCTAACGCTTGCATTTTTCAATAAGAAACAGCTCTCCAGACTGGGGCAGCTAACGGCCATCCCTTTAGCATCAAAACTAAAGACTCACCAGGTTTTTTTTTTCTCTTTTCATTTTGTTACAAAAAAAAGAAAATCAAAAAGGGAAGAGGAGTCTTCTACACTTCAACTCAAGTTTCGGAACACAAAATAGAATGCAACATTGCGTAATAATACTAATGATCTTCGGTGAAGCGGTTTCTTTAAAAGTGGCAAGAGAAGACCGTGGACATGCATGGTTAAGGGTTCTCTTTGTGTCGGTGTAAATTATTTTTAAATGGAGGATTTAAATTAAACAAAAATAGAATATAATTGATGGTCAATTGGGAAGAGACTTAATAAATCTGTACATATCTACAAATTATTGCCTTTTGACAATTATGAAATTACAAGCTTTGTTTTCAGCACGGATTCACAAGTGTTAAGAGGTCAGGTAATAGACTTTAAAGGCTATTTGCTAATCAATTTACAAGAAACGCAGACGTTGAATATCTCCTATGATGCCGGACATTGAGTTTTACTGGTTTCAACTTCACAAACTAACGATGGTTCATATTAGGCAAGAATCCTGTCTGTACACACACCTAAAATGGATTAAAACTGCAGATTTATGGACATGAGACATTCAGCACAATGTACCCCTGAAACAAACTACTTGTATCACAATGCATAGATAAATTAACACTACTACTGCATCCATCCAACGGACAAAACATCGGCCAAAACGACTTCACATCTGTGTGATTCAGTCCACGCTATGAGAAAACGGCTCCATTTCTGCTACTAGATGCCAACTGGACACAAAACCAAAAACAAACAACCAATATAACAGTACAGAGATTAAAAACAAAACAAAGAGTGGCTTATAATGAAGATATAATACTGATATCAGGTAAATGCGAACTACCCAAGTGGTTTATAATTGGCGCTACCTTATAAAGGACAAGATGTTCATTATTAGAACCATAAATGAAAAAGGGAGAAAAAAAAAAGATTGCCATTGCATTGAATGCTTGAATAATTAACTGGGTTGTGCATGAATGCTTAATGCTCCAACTTAAAATTTATAATTGCGGCTGTTGTGTCGAGTAGGATTGTTGCTAAAGAATGATTCCTGTAATGTTACTGTAAAGAAGTGCTCCACAGCTTAGTGAAGATACGGAATTAATATCAAAAAACAATTAGAAAAAAAAAATAATTCTAGGACACAATACCTTTTTGGCAACTTTGGGATTGTTAAACAATTGAAGTGACAATCTATGAAACGAGCTTCCACAGGAGAAGAGAATGGAAAAGGAAAAATAAAAAAGTTCAATAGTAACAAAGATCACTGAAAACAGGAGACCGTAGAAACTTAAGTGCTTCTTACCGTGACCTTCTAGGTCTCCATGCTGAGCTAGGCTGCCTTCCACTTAAAGCCAGGCTACACGTGAAAGTTAAAATTTAAAAAAACCAAACCATACAAACGAGTCCAACCTGGCTTTCATAAAAAAGAAAGCCTGTAAACCAAAACACGGAATTAACAAATGTACCGCTTCAAAAACAAACCAAAAAAAATCAAATAAAATAGCATTTACAACTGAAAACGTCTACTGTAGGCAGAAACATAGGCCGTTTTTGGCAGCTGAATTACAATGGCAGGATAACAGAGCTCTGAAGCCGATGTGTGAGGGGAAGGAGGAAGATACACAACACTCCTAAAACTGCAGCCTCTGGGCCCCACTGTATATGGACGTACACACACACACACACACACACACGCACACACACACACACACACACACACACACTCGCACACCTCAGGTCCACTAAAACACAAAAATAAAATAGATGGCTATATAAACTCTTGAGAAAAATCAAGATTTTAGTACTACATGATGGACATCACTGATGTCATATTACACAAAAGAAAACAAACAAAGTATATTTATGTACATATATATAGATATATGTATATATATATTTTTATAATAGAATTTAAACAAATCCGGTTCTCCAGTGAGTCTTATGTACAGGTGAGAGGTTGGTTCTTTTCAAAAGGGGGCGGGGGGGGGGGGGTCACTCCGACTGCAGGGCGGCGCTGTGCTGTGTGTGGTGCCGCGCGTGCGCTCCCAGGAAGCCGTGTGACTCGCCGCCGCCGCCGCCCGCCAAGCTCCCGAAGTCCGTGACGGAGACCGCCACCTTGGCGGTCGTGATCCGATGGTGATGCGACGTGGGCCGCCGCGCCTCAAAGTCCACGCCCAGGTTGCCCACAGACACGTCGCCGATGTAGGAGTCGGGCATCGCCATCTTCAGCCTCTTGGAGGGCCGCTCGCAGTCCTTGCCCACGCACACCGCGCCCGAGTGGTAGAAGCCGGCGTCCAGCAGGTTGAGGCAGCCGGGGTCGCCGCCGCCCGAGAAGCCCATGGGCTCGTCGTGGCTCAGGGCCACCCCCCGGTGGAGGCTCTCCAGTGGGGGGAAGCTGTAGGAGTCCATGCAGCCGCCCACCTCCGCGGGGCTGCACACCGTGGCCACGCTGTTACTCAGCGCTGCAACGCACACGGGTTCACAGGTCAACACTGGGGGTCCCATGCAGCCTACAACAGCTAGTTCTACAGCCAGTGGATATCATCTCATTTAGCATCTAACAGGTTAAATATAGGCCACTGTATAAATCAGTAATATCACCAAGCAGGTGGGAAAAAAAAGCAGCTTACAACAGTTTAATCCAACACAAACCTACTAATAATTATATATGTTTTGCTTTTCCTCAACACTGGTCCCCCCCCCCGTGCTCCCAGCACTCCCAGAAGGGTCCACTCACCGGTGAGGTCGCTGGCGGTGATGGAGTTGAGCAGGCTGAGCTGCTGGTCTGTGGTTGGCTCCATCCTTCCCCCGCCTCCACCTCCCCCAGAGGCCACAGAGGAGGAGCTCTCCACGGCCAGGCCCTCCGCCTCGTCCACCAGCCGGTCCATCAGGTCCCTGGGAAATAGTCACACACACAGTGAGGAACCTTCCATTTCCCCTCACACAATAGGGTTCAACAGAGTTTCTGGTTGCACTATGAAAGGTGGTGGCAGTGTAGGAATATTTGTTATATTTCCTCTCATAGGAAATCTACACCCATTAGTGTCAGAGATTAAACATTTAATTCTACAGTCCTTCCCATCTAATCTGATTTGGCCAATGTTTAATAGGAATACATTAAATAGATCCTGTTCCATTCAGACTATGAAAGTAAAATGCATGGCTCCACCGGCTGAGCCTCAATAGTACATCACTGTGGAGTGGTGTGGTTGGTTTAAGCAGCCTCTCCTGGCCTAAGTCAGACTGATTACTCTATGGCTGGGTGAGGCTGCACACGTGGGTCATTGTTAATCAAGGCCCCCCACACACACTCACTCACTCAAAACTCTGCAATAAACCGGATTCCTCATCATCCCGTCTCCTGGTCTTCGGCAGTAGCCCTCAAGCAGCCATTTGAATGGCTTGTGGCAGCGTCGACAGTTACAAATCATTGTACTGCTATTTTTCAAAAAGATAAATCTGGAAATGGTCACACATCTTCACATCTGGGTGACATTCTGCAGAAGGGCATGTGCCCGGTGGGGGCGTGGCGGGTCGGAGTGTACGACCGTTGGGAGAGCGGGCCGGTTGCATGTCAGTTCAGAGAGTTGTGCCTGTACTGGAGTGCACTGTTGGCTTCTTTATTCAAAGTTTATTTCTATGAAAGGTGCAGTTTCTTAAGGTTTTCGCCATCTACTCTCCTCTTTTTAGAGCACACACACTCGACACTATACTACCCATAATTCATCTACAACTTCCACAAGTTCCCCATCAACGGTTGCTGCTCCGCATGCATGCATACAGACTCTTCCAATTAGTAAGGTCAACATGGAGAAGCGGTTCTCCTTTTGTTACTTACGTTACACCCGGATAGCTGCTGTACTTTTTCTTCCCGAATCGATTCTGCTGCACGAAGAAGTCAAAACGCTCCGACTTCTTCCACATGTAGTAGAACGCAACACACTGCGCTACCGTCCGCGTTGTCACCTGGGAAACCAGAGCAAGGGGCAAATTAAGAAATAATTCGCCATCATAAAAAGGTTGGTGAATTCACTTACGGATAACTGGGGCTTAGGGGGGGGGATGGAGCCAAAAGTCACCTTGTGTTTCTGTATGAGGTGAAAATTCTTGTCGTACATCTGCAGAGCGTGTTCAAAACTTCGGCACTCCTCTTCGGTCCAGGGAGGGGATTCTTCTGAAATTTTATTTTGAGCCGTGATTAACGATAATAGGACATCTTGAGGCCCCAATGGACACCAACAATGATAAAAACATGATTATGTTTGCATTAATTGTTGCCATTTATCCATGGTAATATAAAGATTAACATAAGTTTGTGCAAGCTACTTGACTATCAATAAAACTTAATTATTTTCCTTTAATTTGTTTACAGATACAATACTGAAATAGTCTAAAGCTCCACTTACCCATTGAGGACTTAAGGTGACTGCAGTATCGTTCTAGTGCTTCATGGGTGTTATAGTCACAATTTAAAAGTTCAAATAACGCCTGCAGGGAGAAGAAAATACACAATATAACATTAGTAAGGAATAGGTACAGCACTAGGAGCGATTTGAACATTGGTTGATTATATTAACCAAAGCACCAGCATAACCAAAATAAGTTAGTGTCAAACTTATTTTATTACATTTATTTTTATTGAAAAGAAGAGTGAAAATTGTGGCACTGACCTTCTCATCGTCTCGGACAGACGCGCTCCCTGGTTCGTCACATCCTGTACTTTCATCTGCTGTCCGTGATAAGACCTCCACCAGAAACGCCCTAACCTTGTTTTCGCCCAAAATGTCCGGACTCCATAGCAGCTCGTCGTCGTCTTCATAAACTGTACAGACAACACGGCAATGATTTAGCTCCTGTTCACCCTGTGTGTTCTTTCACGTCAACGTGAAACAAATGTCATTTAGCCGAGACAAAACACTCAATATACTCCCCTCCTCGATATTCCTTTACATTTAGTGCATCCCCCAACACCCTATCTTTAACATGGACCATGCTAATATTTTGAAGTTCTACTTTGTGTACAGTGCAACATGAAGGATTACCTTTCTCTCCATCTTTATAGTGACAAATGCAGGCTGGCACATCAGCTTGGTACTGGCTCCCCACCATGATTTCCTATTATTAAAAACATAATTATTATACATTATGATTGATGTATTACAAATACAAATCTATATTTGTATTTTTGGGAAAATCAGTTTTTTGTCATAGCCAACAAGATTAAATGCAATATATGCAACAGGTTTACACAACATTTAAATGTTTTACGAAAGCACAAATGGTGTTTACCTTTCTAGAGTCTTCTGGGCTAGGGCCATCCTCGTCACACTCTGATTCCTTGTCTCCGTCCATTGCATTCGCTGAGAAAGAAGAACAACCTTTTACTGACAATTGCTACTCTGTTATAAAGACCACGTTGAGCAACAACGGGAGAGTCGACTATATCATGGCGGCTAATAAAAGTGATAGCTTGCCTAGTGCTTATATTTGAAGGCTTTTGCGTGATTTGCCAATAGTGCGATTTGTCATATTTTTTTATATACATAATTTTATATATGTTAGTTCAATATAACTACATAATTGCTGGTTTTGGCTCTTGTCAGGTCAACACCTACAGACTTCGTGGCTGCTACCAAAGAGGTTGGTGTGAAAAGGTGTCCCCGGACCCAAAAACTTCTAAACGTATGGAATAAGACTTGTTCGCAGAGCAAAAAGGGCATTTCACAGCAGCACTACCAGCATGCGTGAACACCTGAAAGGAAAGCATGTGCTATTCTGAAAGGTGGACGACCAGAAAATGTATATCTATCACAGTTTTACAAAAACAAGCGGCCCACTTTACCATTGTTTCCTTAAGGTACTGCACCTGTGCTGAGCTGCTCTCTTTGGATGTGCCTCACATTTTTGACACTGCTTGAAAAGTTAAAATACTTTCACTTTTGGCCGCCCGCTTGTCAACAGAAGAAGGATGGTTCTGTGTGATTGGTCCCTTAATCCCTAAGTCTGTACATGATTATGAAACAAATTACGGTATAATTATTAGAAGGGAGGGCTTTCACCATTGTACATCATAATTAAGTCATCATCACTTGTTTGCCTGCTGCCTTAGATCTGCCTAGAATCGGGGCTTAGTCTACATTGATGGACGATGTGTGCATGTTGGGATGAGTATCTCATCTCATTATAATAATGCATTTGTTTTCTCCCCATTCTATACATGTTGCTCTCCGTCAAAGGCAAAGCCATCTGAATTAATTACATTTGCAGGGAAATTTATCGCTTTGATCAATTGATAGAAAAAGAAAAGTTAGTGGCAGCCTTATTATATTTATAAAATCTTGCCTTGAGGACCAAATGCTAGTTAACTTACATCTGAGTGTTCTAGGGAAGAAGTCTGTGGCTTCGTGGGACGTGACCGAAGGCGTTAGATCATCGGCTGAAGACTGGGTCTCTTCCTCATAGTCACCAGACAGCAGGTCTTTAGCGATCTCCTCCTGAACGAACAAACAAAAAAGCACAAAAAGCATTGGATAAGTTAGTGAGAGTTATTAATCTATGGCTGCAGTTTTAAATGAACAGATGAATGGCATTTACAATTTCTGCTCTACAGAAGAAGCAAGTTACCTTATCCAGAGTCATGTCTGGTAGCTCGTCTGTCAGGTCTCCAGAGGAGCTGTCCATACTGGAGCCTGCCGATCCCTCGTAACGGTAGATGGCCAGCAGCTCCTCTAAAGGCATGTTCCCCTCCTGTTTTAACAGAGACGTCCACACAACATACATTTAATAAGGCTTACGTCTATACATCAACTAATATTTTCCTCACAAAGAGAAAACAGTTTGTGAAGCTATGCTGCTTGTCCCCATTATACAAGATTTGTATTGGCCATTTGTAACAAGTACATAGGAATGCTTACTCCCCATTCCCTCCCGCAGTATAAATCTCAAAAACACCATACAAATATATACAATAAAATAAACAAAAAAAGAGCGGCAAAGTGACTTAAATATGTACCTTTAACAAAAATCTTTCAAAAGCATTTTAAGTGGCAGTAGTGCAGCAGCTGTATTTAAAAGTGCCAGTAAGTAGTGCAGCAGCATCATGAATACAGTGCAGTAACTGTGATGAGTCCAGAAAGACCAGCAAAGTATGTAAGTGTAATGTTAATGACATGTTATGAAAGTGGCAGCACTTAGGCGCACTGCCTGTGGATAAAAACTATCCAGGGTGGTTACAGTCCTTTATCCATACATAGCCAGTGCAGCATTGCCGCCACCAGTTCCCCCCCCCCCCTTAAAAATATATTCTAAATTTGAAATGTCGACACCAAGACGCGTACATCTACATTGTATTTGCATACATACCTTCTCCAAATCTGCAATTTCAGAGTTGAAGTTCCGCTCTCCTTCCAGCGACTCTTCTTCCTCTAAGGTCCTCTCATCATCGTACTCATGAACTAGCATTTCTGCCGTTGGGTCAAAGTCATGGTCTTCTGATGATAAAGAGCCAACTAAGAAGGAAAACACAGGTGTGTCATTTCTCTCTCTCTCTATACAAATGGTCCTCAAGAAAGTCAGTTTACAAGTCACCATCGTCAAAAAAAAATCTTACAGCAAATACCACAGTAGTAGTTACCATTCATTACATTTATGTAGGAGCATAGCCATAGACCAATTGTGTAGACGCGGTTGCATGCAAAAGAAAATAAATGACCGGCATGCAAGTATACAGTCTGCAACATAGCACTAAAAGCTCTGCCGCTCAATTTCCAAAGACGGGTTCTTACCTGGACTCGAACTCCCAAAGGAAGCCTGTGAAGAAAAAGGAGCCATATTATTACAGTTAGTTTGGACTGCAGCTTGAGCACACTGGCCACAGTGCTTTCAGTGCAAACAGCAATAGTATATAGCAAGGTAAAGTTAGGCCTAGTGCTGTGCATTATGTGAAGCGACAGTAGACAGTAGCTGGACACCGAAACACCGCTTTTGCCGCTAACGTTACCTGCAATAGGTAGCTACCGCTAGCCCACACCGCTAGACACACACACACCGAGCTTAACATTTGCATTAAACGCCGCGACATGTTTTCAAAGTGATCGTCGCGACACAGGTTAGCAATTCCATTAAATGTAAAAATAATAATAATTAAGAGTCGGTTTCGAGCAATTAGCTAGCGACAGAGCTAATATATATAACAGTGGCGCTATGCCTCAAATGTAAACAGTCGAATTTAATTTACGCGCTTTCTGTGACCGCTTGTGTTATTCAAGGTCTGGAATTATATTTCGATTTCGGTTAAACCGGATAGAAAAATACACAACTCCATTCATTAGAAAGACGACAGTGTCGCCTTTGCCAGGAGGGCTAACATTAAATTGACGTATCAGTTTCCTCGGTCGCTATAGCAGCTGAGCCGAGCGGCCTTGTAGTACAGGATCAATCTATATATCAAACCGTATTTTAGACCCACAAACACCACCGTTTTTATACAAAATATTCTATATAGCTAGAAAAATACATTATCCATCCAGTCGATGCGATACAAGTCCAAAGTCTAACGGGTAAAATTAAAATATATCGATTTAAAATCCACTGCTTCACCCCTGTTTTCCCTCTTACCTCCGCCATATTGGTACCTTTAGCTAATGGGCTCGTTCCACCCAAGTACCCGGATCACGGCTCTCAGCCAATCACAGCGCCAGGTACCGCCCTCAGCCAATCACAGTGCCAGGTACCGCTCTCAGCCAATCACAGCACCAGGTAACACTGCTAGTCGTGACGCCTTTCAAATAGTACACTACTGCACTCACCATGTACCTATATTGAATCATGTGGTAGTACGCAGTATATACATGTTGCAATGGGACAAATACGCTGTATAACAAACGTATCTTATATTTATAATGCAACACGTTTTGTTTCAGCACACGTTGCATTATAACTGCAAACTCATTTATTCCTGTTTCTTCAGTTTTGCATTTCACACAAGTATTTTTTAGAACCATTCATCTTATATTAATCTATTATATGAATACACATTAGTTTGATTCATTCATCTAAGAGCCACTCCGCAAGGATTTAATATGTAGGCTAGCCAAGGCTTTTAAAATCTCTGAATTTTGCTGAGAGAATGACCGATAGGGGGCAAGCAACACCTTCCAAATACGTTGGAAGGTGTTATACAAGTCCAACCCCAATTTCAACTTGTATAACAAATAACAATATCATCAAATTCCCACCCTACACTACCCCACTAGCCTACTTCTACAAACTAAAACCCTCACTATTATTTATATAAGAGGCATTGGTTACAGAAGGCAGAATGGTTGTAATTCATCAGTAATATCTACACTAATTTGGTGAAATATCCCTTTACCTCAAACGTTGCTGATATAGTTATTTGGACAAATTAGGAATAGACAGCAACAGAATTGTTCCTAACAAGTAAAGCAGGTCAACAATCCGTGACGTGTCCACTAAGGACACACATGGTCTAAATGGAGAGGTAGGTAGAATTCATTGTTGAATTACAAAAGGAATGTCACTCTTCACAAGCTCTCTACACCCACTCTGTGTGTCTGCTGTTCACTGTCCACCGGAAGTTCAATTAGATGAGTAATAAACAGAGAGCACAGGCTAATAACAACAACAACACAGTGAAGTGGTGAAATTCATGAAGTACAATTCACCTTCAAACGATAAGATGTCAAATCGTCATTTCACACTTGTTCTTCCCCATAAACACATGAACTTGACAATATAGAAGAGGTGGGGGGGGGGAGATTTGTAGCTTTTGGCACTATAGTTGAGGATACTGTTTGACGTTTCTATTAATCAGAATGCTTCTTTATTTTTTATTGCAACAGGTTTCAGCAAAAGGTAAACATGTATTTGATGTGTTTGAAATGAGGATATGACGTCAAAATGAGCAATAGATGTTCTTTCCTTGGGAGAGGCAAAAAGGATGTTTGTAATCGTCACCCCTTAAACAAACAACTTTGAAGCAACACAGGAAATATGTTTATGGTTTGTTTTTTCATCATCATCATCAGGTGATGCGTATGCCTCTTCTACACTGTGTTTGTATTCCTCCTGCTTACACTTGGGCTTTTAACTCCCACACGTGCGAGATACAGCATTTGGGACACAAATGCATTTGAGGGGGTTATGCTTACATCTGTATGTTTCCTCTTCACCTCGTCACCAATGGCTGGTTGACCAAACAAACTAGAAATCAAAATGGCAAGGATCATCATTTCAATGAAAAAAAAACATTAGACCTTGCAATAAGAAAACATTTTCACCCATCCTGCTGCTATAAGCCGAGGATGTAGTGTGACGACATTATTGAGCATATGTATTTGTGTAATTCAAGCCAATGCAAATGGAAATGCTGGAAGCCACCAGGTGGCAATGTGTGATAGCGATCCCTGGCTCCATAGCAGATGTCTAGTATCATTCTGTATTTGTATGCTGCAATGGTTCTATTCTCCTCCCACAACACTTAGATATGGCAAAGACTGTTAATGAAAGTAAAATCAAACTCTTCTGAATCTACTGTTGTGTGTGTGTGTGTGTGTGTGTGTGTGTGTGTGTGTGTGTGTGTGTGTGTGTGTGTGTGTGTGTGTGTGTGTGTGTGTGTGTGTGTGTGTGTGTGTGTGTGTGTGTGTGCATGTGTGTGTGTGTGTGTGTGTGTGTGTAAGTGTGTGTGTAAGTGTATGTGTGTGTGTGTGTTTGGGTGTGTGTGTGTGTGTGTGTGTGTGTGTGTGTGTGTGTGTGTGTGTGTGTGTGTGTGTGTGTGCGCGCGTGCATGTGTGTGTGTGTGTGTATGTGTGTGTGTGCGTGCATGCATGTGTGTATGTGTGTATGTGTGCCCGCACACTGCATGTCTTTATATGGTATCGGACCAGATCAAATTTATGAATTAAGTTGGTGGTTAACACTATTGCTGACCAACGACTAATCAACATGCAATACAATACTAGCTTATGTAAAATGCTTGACATCCTACAGAGGTGTTTTGATGTTCTGCAGTCCCACAGGGTTCTGCTGAAGCCATGCGGTGCATAGGATTAGGAACAGCATGGATGCGTAGTTTGGATTTGGTTCTGATCCAATCTGTGAGTCTAATTGCTGAATCACACATGAATTAATCCAAAAATGCTAATGCTAGAGCGATTGAATAACATTCTATACTAGTTGTCTTTTTTTAACGGTGTATAAGACAGTTTAATCATGTGAAAAGACTAAAAAGAGTCTCCTTCTTCACACGCTATGCATTAGTTATCATATATATTTCGCTTTAATGTTACGTAACGTGCATACTGAACAATTTGAGGGATTTAAATACAAACAAACGGGAAACAGAAAATACATTTAGCATTGGGTGGGTACTTGTGTATTCCTATAGTGAAACCTAGTGATCGGCTGTTTTTAAAAGCCCCTTATTTGATCACCAGGTGTGATATTGATTATCTATCACCACATGGAAGTGGCCACCCGGAAATATGACATGTGACCTATTCGCCTACCCAATGGACTGTACCAACTATAGGCTGATCTAGCCATCATACCACTTGTGACATACTCCCACTTGTGATGTCTAAATCCAAATATGGAGGATTGAATCCACTTTATTGGACACATGTAAACACACAGTGAAATGTGTTCCTCCGCATTTGACCCATCCTAGTATTAGGAGCAGTGGGCAGCTATTGTATATATACAGCGCCCTGGGAGCAGTGTCGGGGTCCACGTGTTTCGGGGACTTGAACCGGCGACCTTCCGGGTTCCCAAGTCCCAGCAGTCAGACTGAGCTATCCTGCCACCCCAACCCGCTAGTCCCTGGGTGGACCACTGTCAAAACATGTCACTACAGGGTCGATTTTGTAACAGCTTGTAATGGCTAATCAGCATCACCCGTGGTTGTAAAAAAAAGGTTCCTTTGGAAAAAAGAACGCCTCACGTGTTTGTACAATGCCAATCACCTGGAAACACACACCTGAAAGGCTGGGAAGGCACAAGCACCAATAACCAAGTAGAACCATTTGACTGCATTTTACCTCCATTGGGTCCATCAGAACCCTGTGCAAATGGGTGTCAACCGCTGCAGGCGTCGCCAGCGGTTGACAGAGTTCCAAAACGGCGGGGACAGCTTGTTGAAGCGAGTGAGTGAGATCTAAATCATGGCGCTCTTGAAGGCTGCATCTAAAAAAGGTCACCTCAGCACTACTGATGCAGGCATTATGTGCTAACAGAGACTACTCTGTAGCCCGAGTGGTACAGCTGTGGCTTGATATTCACGGGGCATGCTATCGCCCAGAGGCAGCGGATTAGCCGTGCTCCTTCACACTTAGACCACACACTGTGGCTCCATCCGAGCCCAGCGGGGTTCACCTTTAGCTTAGCTTAGCGTGTGTGTGTGTGTGTGTGTGTGTGTGTGTGTAAGAGAGAACTAGACACAGTCTGTCTGTATGTAGACAGACACAGGCATACAGACATCTCTGTCCAAAGTTACACGGCTAGAGTAGGAAATAAGACAGCATGGCTTGACTGCATGGCTTGAGCACTGAGCAGTGAGTGGGCACAGCAGTGTTGTGATTGATGTGGTGCTTGGTCTGCGCGTGTAGGTGTGGATGTATGTATCCGTCAACCTGCGTCATACTGTACAGACTCACATCACGGAGGAAGACTTGCCAGCAGAGTAGTGATGTGTCGGTCGCGAACGAGCCGGCTCAAAGAGCTCTTATTGATTTAGGGGAGGGGGCGTGGCCCCATGGTCCGACCTGCGGGGGAGCCCCGAAATATTGCGCAACGCCACTGAAGGGGGGGGGGGGGGGGGGGGGCGCAATCGTGGAATCCAACGGGGGGGGGGGGGGGGTTGTCGCAATCGTGAAGTCCAACGCCCTGTTCCCGTTACGAAATCTAAGAGGATAGCCTACAGTGGGGGTGGGGGCCTCCTAAGCTCCGGGGCTCCCCGGGGCTGCGGGGGCCTCCGCTACGCCACTGGTGAGGATAGATAAGGAGGGAGGGGCGGCGTGTGCTCAGTGCTGATAGCTGAACAGAGGGAGGTCTCATATAGAGCAGGGTCCACAAACCACCCCCACAGGCACTTGAGAACTGTGCATCCAACAGTTCAGTTGGAAGAAAAAAGGCAGACTGCCTGCTTCTGCTTCTGTGTGTCTACTCCACCTGTTGCTGCTGCAGCTACAGGATCTACCCCCCATGCACCAGGTACCCAAAAACCAACAGCTACACAGACCTCAATAAGCCAATTTATATCAAAGGCAATGAATGACCCCAGCTAGACAGAACATAGTGGATGAAGAATTGGCCAAAATGATTGCAAGTGATTTCCAACCATTTTCCATTGTGGAGGACAAGGGATTCCGAAGCTTCACACAGGCTCTCAATCCAATGTATGTTCCTCCAAGCAGGAAAACACTCTCAAAAAATCATTCCGAGATTGTATGATAGAGAGCGTGCTTCACTGCAGGCCAGGGTTAAGGAAGCTACTGCAGTTTGCCTTACCACTGATTGCTGGACATCAAGAACCACCACCTCTTTCATGTAAATAAAAGGTATATGTGGTAAAATAGAAGAGCAGTTTGGGAGCCAAAAGAGCCGGCTCTTCTTGGTGAGCCGAGCCAAATGAGCCGGCTCACTCAAAAGAGCCGGAATTCCCATCACTACAGCAGAGAGCAGAGTCAGGATTTCCGTTTGGCTATAAAGTGTGCAGTGTAAATGCCAATTCAACTCTCTAAGCAAAATAAAGGTTCTTTCTTAAAAAATATTAACATTGTTAAGGAAGTCTAAGTTGGTTATGCTGTAGACAAACACTATGATGAAGCTGTTCTTCTTTGGTTGTTACAGTGAGCAGCAGACCGTTATAATTAAATGTATGGATGTGAGTCTACCAATTCAACTCTCTAAACCAAATAAAGATACTTCTTAAAAAACGTTTTAACATTTTAACCAAAGTCTAAGTTGGTAACACTATGATGAAGCTGTTCTTCTTTGGTTGTTGCAGGGAGCAGCAGACCATTATAATACATGTGTGGGCAGTTGTAATGAATAAGGAGATCGGGGTGAAACTAATCTCCATAATGAGATGGCATTCTAGCAGCAGCAGCAAAAGCAGTGGTGGACGGTTACCGAAGGGGAGGAATGCACTTTTCAATGAAATCCTAAACATTTTCCCATCTTTGAGACATGCTGGACAAACGCAAAGAGGACGACGGACATATTTTGAATCCCCACTACAGTTTCAAAAACCGCGTTGCAAAACTTTTGACCATTGAATGTCCCTAAGAGCTTTCGGTTAACATAAAATGACCGAACCTCCTGTCCTGGTGGCCAGGTGGGAAACATTGTTAAGGGAAGCACAGGACACATCAAGGCATCAAGGCACGTCAAACTGGAACTTGGCGGAAGATATATTCATATACACACAGCTGTAACATAATGCTACACAAGGAGAATATGAATATTTGAAGAAGAAAAAAAAGGTAGCCACACATGGTTAGAATATTGCCTATAGTTATCTCAAGGTCTAAAAAGTGTCACTTGAGCTATGCTATAAAACACACTTTGTTCTGTCACTACACGAGTTACATGACATTCGTAATCGTTCTGAAACACAAAAGCAATCCCATTTCAGGAGCAGGGCATGCGTTCCAACATTTGTTTTATTCATCACTCATTAGTATTCTCGTTGCACACTTTGGCATCTAGTCAAATGAGAAAATGATAGGGTAACGCTAACGAGGGAAGAACTCATTCAATTATCCAGAACACAGATAAGAACAACGAATATTATCAGCAGCGTGCGTTGAGCATTTTCCGATATAAACGGAGCAGCACAGGTCATTATGGTGGAGGTTACACAGGGACACCAAGCGATAGAACATATGAAAGTCCTTGCTCATCACTTTATACATCACCCTGGCTGTGCTCCCCATCCAGCTCTTGAATCTTCTATTTTGCAATGCTGTGCAACTTTAATGACAGCCAACACAACTTAAATCCCGATCGCACATCTTAAAGAGTCCAATCTATCTCCTCCGTTGGATTCCCACTCCGAACAGATCACAGGAGTGATGTAAGTAGTACTTGTAGTGGTAGTAGTAGCAGAAATAGTAGTAGTAGTAGTAATATTAGTGGTAGTAGTAGCAGAAATAGTAGTAGTAGTAGTAATATTAGTGGTAGTAGTAGCAGTAATAGAAGTAGTAGTAGTAATAGTAGTAGTAGTGGTAGTAGTAGTAGTAATAGTAGTAGTAGTGGTAGTAGTAGTAGAAGTAGCAGTATTAGTAGTTGTAGTAGTAGTAGTAGTAATAGTAGTGGTAGTAGTAGTAGTAATTGTAGTAGTAGTAGTAGTAGTAGTAGTAGTAGTAGTAGTAGTAGTAGTGGTAGTAGTAGTAGTAGTAGTAGTAGTAGTGGTAGTAGTAGTAGTAATAGTAGTGGTAGTAGTAGTAGTAATTGTAGTGGTAGTAGTAGTAGTAGTGGTAGTAGTGGTAGTAGTAGTGGTAGTAGTAGTAGTAGTGGTAGTAGTAGTAGTAGTAATAGTAGTGGTAGTAGTAGTAGTAATTGTAGTGGTAGTAGTAGTAGTAATAGTAGTGGTAGTAGTAGTAGTAGTAGTAGTAGTAGTAGTAGTAGTAGTAGTAGTAATAGTAGTGGTAGTAGTAGTAGTAGTGGTAGTAGTGGTAGTAGTAGTGGTAGTAGTAGTAGTAGTGGTAGTAGTAGTAGTAGTAATAGTAGTGGTAGTAGTAGTAGTAATTGTAGTGGTAGTAGTAGTAGTAATTGTAGTGGTAGTAGTAGTAGTAATAGTAGTGGTAGTAGTAGTAGTAGTAGTAGTAGTAGTAGTAGTAGTAGTAGTAGTAGTAGTAGTAGTAATAGTAGTAGTAGTAGTAGTAATAGTAGTAGTATTAGTAATAGTAGTGGTAGTAGTAGTAGTAATAGTAGTGGTGATCCAGCCCCCAAATCTTCTATCTTGCAGTGCTGTGCAAATGTAATGACAGCCAACACAACTTAAATCCCGATTACACATCGTAAAGAGTCCAATATATCTCCTCCGTTGGATTGCCACTGCGAACGGATCACAAGAGTGATGTGAATATTAATGTTGTGGTGTTAATTAGGTTTCGACTTGGATAAACTATTCACATCAACAACAACACAAATAAAATGCCCTTCTGGTTCCTCGGGTTTAATCACCTGAAAATAAAAAGAGAACCCACAGGCTTTTCGTTGTCTTCAGAATGTCAAATTGTTCTCATTAGTGGAGGTAGGATTAGGTAAACCTTTCTGTCTCCATAGGGATTGTTGGAACATGGAAAGTCGAAGGGGCCCTTTTGCCATAAGCACTGCATGCTGGGCTCAGGAAGACAGATTTACATTGGCCCCACAGCTCCCACCTCTCAAGGATTTTTTTATGCACATAATTATATGTACAACTTAGATAGACGATTTCATCGTTTGGCACGAGAAGCCCAGGTCCCAGGTAACTCCAGGAAGATCAGCAGGTTCAATTACAATATGACTTTAACGCTATATAGAAAACCATGTACAATTTATGCTTGTGAGGACATATGTAAACAGAGATGTAATATATGAATGATATTAATACAATGGAGAATTCACTTTTAAAACCACAAGGAACAAAACGTAAGAGAAATTAAGAGGGCAATGCCATTTCCTTCTCCCCCGTGTAGTAGTAGTAGTAGTAGTAGTAGTAGTAGTGGTAGTAAGAGTAGTAATAGTAGTAGTAGTAGTTGTAATAGTAGTGGTAGTAAGAGTAGTAATAGTAGTAATAGTGGTAGTAGAAGTAGTAGTAGTAGTAGTAATATTAGTAGTAGTTGTAGCAGAAGTAGTGGTATTAGTATAAGAAGTGGTAGTAATAGCAGTTATAGTAGTAGTAGTAGTAATAGTAGTGGTAGTAGTAGCAGTAATAGTAGTAGTAGTAGTAATAGTAGTGATAGTAGTAGCAGTAATATAAGTAGTAGTAGTAGTAGTAGTAGTAGTAGTAGTAGTAGTAGTAGTAGTAGTAGCAGTAATATAAGTGGTAGTAGTAATAGTAGTGGTGGTAGTAGTAATAGTAGTAGTAGTAGTAGTAGTAGTAGTAATAGTAGTGGTGGTAGTAGTAATAGTAGTAATAGTAGTGGTAGTAGTAGTAATAGTAGTGGTAGTAGTAGTAGTAATAGTAGTGGTGGTAGTAGTAAAGTACTACATTTAGCTAACCATTTTCTCCAAACTACCCTTTCTTTTTCTCCAAATATCTTTTTTTAACATTGGACATTGGGGATTTGTACTCTGAATATTTTGCTGGTAGTCAACACCCTAAGAACTAGACACTAGACTACTATCCTAGTAGTACATTACAGTCATTGGGCAGACACTTTAGTCCAAAGCTACTTTCAATTGTGCGTTTGTAGTAGGATGTGCAGTAGTAGTAGTAGTAGTAGTAGTAGTAGTAGTAGTACTAGGTGCACTAGTAAAAGTAGTAACAACATTGGCTCATAGAGATTACCACCATGTTCTGTTTACCAGAGACCTTCCCTCTGCATTTTCCAACCATGCCTCAAGGCGAGTACCCCCCTGTTCAACACTGTTATCACAAGCTGGTGGGCGGCTATGGGAATGGCACATGATTTGAGGATATCCCTGGTGGAGTACACTGTTATGTATTGCATTACATCATTGCCCCGTTTTTTCTGGTGAAGCAGCTCCAGCTAGAACTAGAATACAATCCAATACAATGCCATTGTTGCGGAAATTCCCATGAGCCATGTAACATGAAAGTACACAGCATTTGAGTAGTTTAAGACTACAGCCCCCCTGTCGAACGATTTGTTACTTTGAGATAATACAGGGCACTATGCGCCAATACTCACCACTACCATACCATGTACCACTAGACCATTTTGTGTGTGTGTGTGTGTGTGTGTGTGTGCGTGTGTGTGTGTGTGTGTGTGTGTGTGTGTGTGTGTGTGTGTGTGTGTGTGTGTGTGTGTGTGTGTGTGCCTGCGTGCATGCGTGTGTGTGTTTGGGTACCTGCATGGGAGAGAGAGATTGAGAGCGAGAAGTGAGGAAGACAATTGCAAGAAGACATTAGTGATCAAAATAGGGCTTTGGGACAACACAGAGTGGTCTAAATATAATGTTCATCCAACATCCTAAAAGCATGGAAGTAGCTTCTATTTTAATCATGGCGAGACGCTTGGCAACGTGAGAATCAGGCCAGGTCTACTGGTAAACATCCTTTTTCAAATAAAAAAACCCACTAAACTTCTTTCATAATAATAATAATAATAATAATAATAATAATAATAATATTATTATTATTATTAGTATTATTATTATTATTATAATAATTATTATTATCATTACAATAATAATAATAATTATTATTATTACAATAATATATAATAAACAAACATAGTACTAGGGTATGGTCTGTGCAGTCTAATTCAGGTTGAGCAGGCCTATATCAACTCTTGAGACATAACATCTTGTCTCAATCCTGGTCTTCTGGGCGGCTGGGGCTTTGGGGCTGCTGGGACTGGAGCTTCAACATCACCCAGCTCCATCCTGTCAGTGGCCACCTCATTACATTCACATTTACATTTAGGAAGTAGTACATTTTGAAGTAGACAATAGCATAACGCTGAGGTACGCAAACATAAAAATAGAGCAGTTCACAAGCATTCATATTAACAACATGAATAACACAATTTGGTACTGCCAGGTCACCTGCTTAAGTAGCTGTGATAAGAGCGTGTTATCAACATTAAGGATATACACTTGCTAGAATATACAACATGCTAAGAGCTATTAATGTCAGGACTTTAAGCAAGTTAGGGGTTCACAAAGGAGAAGGAGGGTTCATGGAGAGTCCAGGTGGACTCTGAACAGGTGGGTCTTGAGTCTCTTGCGGAAGCTGGCGAGGGACATGAGACGGGAGTTCATTCCACCACTGTGGAGCCAGAGCCGTGAAGAGCTGGGTCTTGAGTTCATTCCACCACTGTGGAGCCAGAGCCGTGAAGAGCTGGGTCTTGAGTTCATTCCACCACTGTGGAGCCAGAGCCGTGAAGAGCTGGGTCTTGAGTTCATTCCACCACTGTGGAGCCAGAGCCCTGAAGAGCTGGGTCTTGAGTTCATTCCACCACTGAGGAGCCAGAGCCCTGAAGAGCTGGGTCTTGAGTTCATTCCACCACTGTGGAGCCAGAGCCCTGAAGAGCTGGGTCTTGAGTTCATTCCACCACTGTGGAGCCAGAGCCCTGAAGAGCTGGGTCTTGAGTTCATTCCACCACTGAGGAGCCAGAGCCCTGAAGAGCTGGGTCTTGGACGAGCGATGCTTGTTACCTCCTCTGTCCAATTCTCTATGTGCCACAATAATAACACTTTTTGGTTTGTTTCAATGATGTAAGTGACGATGAACAATTTGTAAGGAATAAGTAAGGAACATCAAACACCCCAGGGTGTCTCGTTATAAGAAAATAATGTTCGACAGGATGTGACACTATATAATAGACACTCATATTTGTCTGCGGTGCTTTGAGCATACTGTGTTAGCGTGGACAAGGGGTCGACAGTTGTATTTGACCTTGGTTGCAAATGTTGGATTTGTAGCACATTGATTCACAACTGTTAAAAGGCAGAGTTTGTCCCGTTATTGCCCGTTACGCCAACAAAATATCTGTAATAGTGTACCTCTCTCGTGTCAAAAAGTAAAATAAACCAACTTAAAAATACACACAACCACCCCTACCCTGCTTTAATTGGTAACGTATTTGGTTGTTGCAAGAACTGAATATGACACTTCTTCTTATGACTTACATTTTGTTCAATATTTTATTAAACCTTTTCCAGAGGAAAACCTTTTTCTCTGGAAAACCACTGGCGTGTGGACCACTGGTGACATGTAAGGACGTAGAGTGAAACCAAATCGGAAGTGCAGGCCAAGAGAGAGGGATAGTCATGATGTGACCTGTGCAGACTATATAACCCATGGTGTGACCTGTGCAGACTATATAACCCACGGTGTGCCACATTAACCCGACGACCCCGGATAAATGGGAGCAGAGTCACACAATGCTGTGGCGTAATGAGCAATAACTCTAATGTGCGGTTGAATTTATTCCCGCTCAGGCGCTACTAAGGTATGAGAAATGAGAGGTTGTTCTACAATGCACTTCAATCCCTTCAGGTTACAGCATTGTTTAAGACCCCCCCCCTCTTCGGATTCTGGAAAGGAAAGTGTTTCATCACGTGGTTCCTATCTCAGTAATGCAAAGTGCTTGGATCAGCGTCCCCTCACCCCCCCATCCCCCCCCTCCCCCCACCCCACCCCCATGACCTGGGTGGTGGCGGATTTTCACAGCATTGTTCCTACCTCCCGAACTCCGCCATCTTGTTTCCTGTTCAGAACAGGAAGTCCTGCCTGCAGCTGTTCCCAGCTCTGTAAACTCTGAGAGGCGCATTTGTATGTGTGTGTGTGTGTGTGTGTGTGTTATATTTGTATAGCACACACACACACACACACACACAAGCACAAGCACACACACACGCACACACACACACACACACACACACACACACACGTGAGTGTGCACAGTGCACCCACTCACACATACATACACACATACACTCTATCTCTCACACACACACACACACACACAAGCACACACGTACACACACACACACACACACACACACACACACACACACCAACTATCAAACACACACTCACCAACTATGTCTCTCACACACACACGCACACACTCACACAAATTAACTTATACATCAAAACTCACGTACACCTCCACACACAGACACACACACCCACACCCACGTACATCCATACCTCCCCACACACACACACACACTCTCACACAAATACACTTATACATCCAAACCACGTACACCCATACCCCCACCTCCACACATAGACACACCCACATACATTCCCACACACACACACACACACACACACACACACACACACACACACACACACACACACACACACACACACACACACACACACACACACACACACACACACTCATCCAAATACACTAATACATCCAAACTCACGTACACCCATACCCCCACCTCCACACACACACACACCCACATACATTCCCACACACACCAACACACACACACACACACACACACACACACACACACACACTCATCCAAATACACTAATACATCCAAACTCACGTACACCCATACCCCCACCTCCATACAGAGACAAACACACACCCACACATCCTCTTCCTTCTGGCCTCCTTTGGTGAAGATTACCCCCAGGAGAAGGAGGGCCGACCGAGGAGCACGTATGCTCACCTAGCCAGGATATGACATTTTCCTGGACACCTCTGAGTCACTCTCGTCACTTGGGAGTAGCGGCGTTTGAAGAATGCTAATCGATACAGCATACTGAACAGCATCAACATCAATCTCGAAACGAAACAATTTAGAACCAACTGCAATGTATATATATACACATTAGGAAAAAACCCTTCCAGGAACATTTTAACATGCATGAATCATGCGTTAAAGAGGACACTACGGAGAATTCATTTTTGATTGTAATTGTTTTTGTGTAATTATGAATAGAGCATTGAAGTGGGACAGTGTACTGTAGTGTAGACCTTCAGAGATCATTGTGTATGTGTGTGTGTGTGCGTGGGCATGTGTGTGTGTTTGGGCATGTGTGTGTGCACATGTGTGTGTGTGTGTGTGTGTGTGCATGTGTGTGTGTGTGGGCATGTGTGTGTGTTTGGGCATGTGTGTGTGCATGTGTGGGCATGTGTGCGTGTGCATGTGTGTGTGAGCTTGTGTGGGCATGTGTGTGTGCCTGTGTGAATTTGATTTGCCAGTCAGTGCGGATCACATCTATCCTCATTACTGTGACAGGGATACGATGTGAACGGATGCAGACACGGGCCTACATTTGAATCTGCTTATCACTATTTTCCAGTTTGCACTTCATCCTGGCATTCCAAAGGCTGTCTAAACAGAAGCAAATTACTACAAAAATGAAAAATAGACAATATGAAAACCCAGCAATATCAACTCCAAACATATGGTGGAAAAAGTTTTTCCTCACAGCATAGTAGAGTAGAAGTTAACCTTAGACCTTATCCTGTTGGTAAAGCAACACATAACTGTTAATGTTAATGTTATGTTTCTGTTTACTATCAAACAGAAAAATACATTCATTAAGCTACACGCTTCAAGCTGCTATCTGCAAGCTGATTATATAATTTGCATAAAATAGCCTTATACAATATTTGATATCGGAATGTAATTGAAAGAAGAAGAAAAGGACAATTAGTCAAGTAAAGTGCCTCAGTAGAACATCTAATATACAGTACTTGAAAGCACAGTATGGATGAGTAAAAAACCATGACCATCTCTTAAACCTTAATGAACACCTCATTTTAAACTCGCTCTTTGGGTGATGTTTCAGCGCAATCGAGTCATCTACCAACACACTTTGCACGGCGTGAGAAGTAAAAACCAACTCATGAATCCATATCAGCTAACCCCCAGGCACTGCACACACACACACACAGTAACTGAGAGAAGAAAACTCTCCTACACTCCTGCCTTGACCCCCACCCGTTGATCCACAGGCTTTCTTCTCGATCACCGTCCATATGCTTCCTCCGAGGAAGGATTTTGCCACACCTCCTCTTCCTCCTCCTCCACATACGCCGTCCACCCTTTTCCCTTTGACCTCAAACCTGACACGGTGACGCAGTGAGGTTCAGCGGTGGGTATCCGGGCCAGGGCGTGTGTACATGGCTAATGAACCGCTGTGCGCAGGTAGCACATTGTGTCCAGAACACGCTAGAGAGGGCAGGGAGGCCAGGTGTGGTGATGTCATCTGTTCATAGGCTCATCATCGCTTGTAACAGAAGAACATGAGAGACTAATTGTGAGGTTGTTGAGTTGATGACCCCCCCCCCCCCCCAACAACCCCACACACACACACACAAACACAAACACACACAGTGAAACTCGTGTTATGCAATCCAGCTAAGATGCCGGGGATATACAGTATAATGCTGTATTCCAGTCATGTAAAAATACACCTATTTCCTGTCTGCTTATGACCTTGTATTGCTTGTTGACGAGTAGGATAATTAGGCGCATGGCTATTGATATAGACGTTTCTCACAGCACTACAGTGGTCGGGTTATCCTTGTCAGAGGAGCAGCCTTGTAACGCTGGAAAATCACTCATAGCTGCAGTAGCAGCCCTTGAACACAGGGGGCAACGTCCACCCACACAGGCCATCTAAATATGTGTAATTCGGCTCGTGAGTCAGTGTGAAAAAGCAACAGATGACGGTCAGGAGGAGGAGGAGGAGGAGTGCGAAAAGTCTTTTGGCCGCGCCGGAAAAGCAGCAAGCTTAATGTATTTGAATAGCAAGCGAGCGGAATGAATCACCGCTGGCATCGGCCCCTCGACAGGGGCGAGAGGGTCGGTAAAGGCTCTCTCTGCCGGCGCCACAGGAACTGCCTCCCGCTGGGTGGATGAAGAGGTGAGAGCTAGAGAAGCACCTCGTACACTGGTGTTGAGTGTATCAAGGCCCGGGGAAAGAGGAATTATGCAAAAGGTGTGGTCGAAACGTATCCAACACAGCAGCTCTGGGGCCGCATTCTGAATCACCGTCTTCATATCACTTGTTAGGGGGAGACTGAAGCATCTTCCTCCAGCCCTGTGGCTTCAGCTTCATTAAAGATGATTAACACAGAGGCAGCTTTATTTCAGAGCAGTCACGCTGATTAACATGGCGGACGAAATAGGCTTATAAATAATCATAGTCATCTGTGACTTATGTTGTGTTGTTTTACTAAAAGAGGCCCTCTTGTTTACCACCAGGTGCGAGTGTGTTTAGCCATCACAAGCTGTTTCAAATCAAGTCATGTGACTACCCTCCGGCGACATCAAAAGCGGGAGGAGATGTAACTGTCCATCCAGATGTAACTATGGGATAAGCCTACCAGTTGGTACAGTCCACTGGGTATGGGCTGGTATAGACTTATATAGCAATCACAGCTCTCGGTGGACACTCCCACGTGTGATGTCACTGGAGGGTAGTCACATGACAATTTTGAAAATGGCTTGAAATTAATAATTACTAATCACACCCACACCCGATGGTAAACCAGGGGCCTGTGGAGTGTGTGGTTGGCGGCTGGTATAAGCAACCTCATCTGGCCCCAGTTAGACTGATTAGAGTCTGGGGCTGCTGGGTGAGGCTGCCCACCTGAGGGTCCTTGGTAATTAAGGGCCACAGGGTAAACCAGCCACCACCACACACATACACATAGGAGGAGAGCGCTAGCATGTACCACCCGCTCTGGTCACATGCAAACTCTACAATTTACCCGTTTACCCATCACCCCTGTGTCATCGGGAGAGCCCAAGAGGAAGAAGCCATTTAGAGCAAAGTCTGAATATGCAGAACATACCGTTTTGTCGTTGTGTGATGATGATGTCATTCATATTTGCAGCATTACTCCACACATCCGCTCGCATTACGTAGGAAGTACCCCCTGAAAGTGTCCTGCTGCGCTGCTTGCGTGAACACGTGGTGTCCCCACACCTGCCTGTGCGTCTATGGCACAGAAAGCCAGCGCTTGTGACAGCCTTCCTGTCACTGGCAGCTCCTGCGGCGGGCGAGCGCAGAGAGGAGGCACAGTGGGAGGGCAAATTCATCTTGGCAGTCTTCTCGGCTCTCCCCGAGTAAGCCACCAAGACAGGCTAGCTCTTAATGTCCCGGAAATGAGCAGTTAGCTCATAGCCCCAGGGAAAAAGGAAAGATTGTCCCCAGAACAACTTCAGGCCGATTGGCTGAAGCGATGCGATGGTGAATCATTCACAGAATGTTTGGAGTCACTGAGCACCAAGCAGTAAAATAAAAACTGGCTCCTTCCACACCACATGTTCAGCATTTACTCTGTTTGAAGTATAAGTATCAGACTTTGTTTGGTTTGATTGTTACACCATAACCAGATGAGCGTGTGGAATGGCTCAGTGGGTATGTTTGAGGCTCAGTGGGTATGTTTGAGGCTCAGTGGGTATGTTTGAGGCTCAGTGGGTATGTTTGAGGCTCAGTGGGTATGTTCGAGGCTCAGTGGGTATGTTCGAGGCTCAGTGGGTATGTTTGAGGCTCAGTGGGTATGTTTGAGGCTCAGTGGGTATGTTTGAGGCTCAGTGGGTATGTTTGAGGCTCAGTGGGTATGTTTGAGGCTCAGTGGGTATGTTTGAGGCTCAGTGGGTATGTTTGAGGCTCAGTGGGTATGTTTGAGGCTCAGTGGGTATGTTTGAGGCTCAGTGGGTATGTTTGAGGCTCAGTGGGTATGTTCGAGGCTCAGTGGGTTTGTTGAGGCTCAGGAGGAATGTCGATTCGCCTGCTTCAAAAAAGGAACTCTGAGGTACTTTGTTTGTCGTCGTCGTACTCTACTGAGATGGTGTGATGATCAACCCATCTAAGTAGATGTTACTGGAGGTTGCACCTGCACACAAAGCCCACGGCTAAATATACTAATATATATACTGTATACATATATATATATATACTATTATATATACTGTGTATATATTTATACAGTATATTAAGCCTTGGGCATTGTATGTACTTAAATACTGTAAATACTGTAATTGAAATACACTAGGACTATAATTCAAGTGTACTCCAAGTGTAGATATACGTATATATTATCAAACTACAATACCTTTAAATATGGTTTCAAATACACTGTTGGCATAATGAAAGTGTAAATCGATTGCCTTTCATATATAGCGTTTTTATCCAAAGCGCTTCACAAGTCATGCCTCACATTCACCCATTCATACACCCATTCAGCCACTGACAGTGGAGTCAGCCATGCAAGGAGACAGCCAGCACGTGGGGGGCAGTTAGGGTTAGTTCGGGTGTCTTGCTCAAGGACACCTTTTGCTAGAAGGTGCCGGGGAACAAAACCAGCGACCTTCAGGTTGTGAGACGACCCCTGAGCTACCGCTGCCCGTGTACTGTATATATATATGTATGTATATGTACATGTATATATGTATATATCGATAGACGTATGTTGTTGTTTTTTTTAAACAAAGCATGAGGTTTTTCATGACTTTTATGAGTGTACTAAATGTGTCCTATTTTAACATACTCACGACACTTGAATTCCATGTCAATTTTCCAACAGTAGGAGTACTTTTGGACAACTCCACTTTACGTGTGTGTGTGTGCACGTGTGTGTGTGTGTGTGTGTGTGTGTGTGTGTGTGTGTGTGTGTGTGTGTGTGTGTGTGTGTGTGTGTGTGTGTGTGTGTGTGTGTGTGTGTGTGTGTGTGTGTGTGTGTGTGTGTGTGTGTGTGAGAGAGCAAGATAATGTGGGGAAACAAGTGTGCTAATGAGACTGCAGCAGACAACCCTCTGATGTGTGTGTGTGTGTGTGTGTGTGTGTGTGTGTGTGTGTGTGTGTGTGTGTGTGTGTGTGTGTGTGTGTGTGTGTGTGTGTGTGTGTGTGTGTTTGTGCTTGGACAACTGGACAAGTGTGCCTAGTGTAGTGCCAATTGAACATATGTTTCACTTTAATATATAGTATCTAAAGTATAGCATTTTGTTCACCTGGGGTGTTAAACCACCCAAGGCAACAACCAGAGGTGCATTCAATAGTCTCACTCAATGCCATCTTCACATGCATTTCTTCTTAGCTTTACCAATAAAATCATAATAATGACCAAAATATAAAAGCTCCTTCGCTTGCGTGTCACCCTGAGGAGCAAAACTGGTGCCAAGATACAAGAGACAAGATTTTGATTGGCCATTTGCAACAAGTACAATGGATAAGTAGATATTGTTCTAGATATTGTTATATATTGTTTTCCAACATATTGTACTTTTCCCTTAAACTTTTACCTGAATTGTTGTACTTGTACCTGAGCACTGATTCAGTTATTGGAGACTTGTTAGGTTAATGAAATGCACTTTTGACTTCTGGTGACGAGTTGTTCTCTCACCTTCCTTTGTTGAAACACACTATTGTAAGTCGCTTTGGATAAAAGCGTCTGCTAGAGCAGTGGTTCCCAACCTGGGGGGCGCCAAAGATCGCAGGGGGGGCGCCAGGCCTCAGATGATTTGAGGCCTAATATCATATTTCGATTATTATTATTATTATTATTTGAATATTGAATATTTTGTCTAAAAATGTCTGAAAAACGTAAAGGAGATGACAGCTCATCTGCAATCAAAAAGAAAATGAGGACCTACCTAGAGAGCTATCTTAACTTAGGTTTCATGGAGGGAACGGACAAAACCCGCCCAGAGTGTGTGATATGCAGAGAGAAGCTAGCCAACGACAGCATGAAACCCTGCAAAATGAAGAGACACCAACAGACCATGCACCCAGAAACGGTCGGGCGTGATCGGGACTTTTTCATAAAGAAACAACAGTTTGTTAGGGCTGGCAGCGATGTACAGAAGGCCACCGAGGCCTCTTTTGAATGTGCACTTTTAATAGCAAAGGCAAAGAAACCGCACAACATTGGCGAGCAGCTCATTAAGCCAGCTTGCATTAAGATGGTTGAGAAACTGTGCGGCCCGCAGGTGGCGGAGAAGCTAAAAACTGTACCACTGTCAAACAATACGGTGAAAGACAGAATTGACAAGATGGCAAGTAACTGCGAGCTGCAGCTGCTCGAAAAGCTTGGAAAGGGGCCATTTGCCATACAACTTGATGAAACTACAACTGTAGCAGACGAGGCTGTGCTCATCGTTTATGTGCAATATATCGATGGGGAAGATTTGAAGCAGGACATTCTTATGTCAGTCAACCTTACCACTACCACCCGGGGTGAGGACATTTTTACTGCAGTGGATTCTTTTTATTAGGCATAGTCTATTATTTTGAAGTGTCCTGTTCTTCGAAATTTTAAATAAATATGATGCATACAATTGCAAGTTAGTAGCTAATAAAGGCATAAAAAGACAGAAATGTATCATTTTGTCTTTAATAGAAATGTTTCTTCTGCGCGTAAGGTGTCGGTTTCAGTTGGATTATTTGTCACAGTTGCTCCGATCAAATCGGTATCCTCCATTTTGTAGATTATTTACGACTTTTGAATCCACATAAACACATCGGCAAAATCCGGCTTACTTTGAGTATGTGTTTTAAAAAATTCCGGGGGGGGGGCTCTGGGCAAAACAGGAGTCATTTGGGGGGGCTCTGGGTGAAAAAGGTTGGGAACCCCTGTGCTAGAGGACTGTAATGTAATGTAATGTAATGTAATGTAATGTAATGTACTCCCCATTCATAACATAGACATTATGTAGCACTTTCACGACTTTCTTCCCCATTTTGTCCCATTTTGTACCCCGTGACGTCATGTGACTGACCTGTGAGGTCAGCCAGGCTTTAGTCATAACGGTGATTTTGTTGCCACTAACTGTTTGGTGGGATGACCTATTTTGGTAAAAACAAAAACAACTAACGCACAAATTGTAAAAATCGCCTGTATCCACGTTGGGCACTAAACCTTAACCTATTGGGGGCTCAGCAGCTCAGTCTGTCGGGACTTGGGGCTTGGGAACCGAAAAGGTCACAGGTTTAGGTCCAAGAAACACCTGGGCACTGCCCAGGTGCCCCTAAAGCAAGGCACCAGACCCCATACACATACACTGCTCCTCCCGGGGCAGCTGTATATATATATAATAGCTGCCCATTGCTCCTTATAATAGGATGGGTTAAATGCAAAGCAAATCATTTCACTGTGTGTGTGTGTGTGTGTGTGTGTGTGTGTGTGTCTGTGTGTGTGTACATGTACGTGACCAATAAAGAGAATTCAATCCTCTAGATTTTGATTTAGATAGCGACAGTCCCAATTTTCAAAGCTGTTGCAGAGTTTCAATTCTTATAATTCCGACTAATAAATACAATTCTAGACTTTTTTTTGTTTAGCGATGCATTATGCACCGCTTATAAGCTAAGGAAGATGGTCACCGACCATGTGTACATAACGGTAAACTGTGCAACACGGTTATCTTGCAATAAGGCAACACTGACCACCATCCAACTTCCACTGGTAATAAATAAACATGTCCCGCTACAGGCAGTGGGCCTACTGAACTACTAGGAGTGCTGCCACTATCATAACATTGTCATTAGAATTACACTATCATACTTTGCTGGACTTTCTGGACTCATTACAGTTACTGCACTGTACTGCACTGTATTCACCATGCTGCTGCACTACTGGCACTTAAAATGCTTTTAAATCTTTTGGCACAATTCAAAACATGTAAATATCATCCGTCAGTCACTTTATTGTTCTTTTTATGTTCATTTTTATTGTACATTAGTAGTATTTTTATAGTATGTTTGTTTTAAAAATTCATACGGCGGGATGGAACGGGGAGTAAGCATTCCATTGTACTTGTTGCAAATGGCCAATAAAACGTCTTGTATCTTGTATCTTGTATAAGGCGACACCGACCACCATCAACCTCGACTGGTAATAAATAAACAGGTCCCGCTACAGAGATCTACCGCACAACCAACGTAGACACAACCGGGCTCCTCTGGTGAGCGAGGCCACGAGCCCACAAGCTCATTACAGCGCTGAGTGCAGCTGGCCTCGCCGGCCCAACATGCAGCGTGGTGTTGTTGTCATAAAAAAGCCCCCCCCCCCCCCCCCCTCTGTTATCCCCCCTCCGCGATGACACACATCTGGCGCTTGTAAAAGGTCAACCACGATTAGTTTACAAAGGAGGTAAATATTTTGTAAAAGCAAAGTGGGAGGGTGGAAGGGAGAGAGGGAGGGGGAGAGAGAGAGATGGAGAGAGGGAGAAAGGGAGAGATGGAGGGAGGGAGAGAGGGAGGGAGGGAGTAGGGGGAGGGAGGGGGGAGAGAGGGGGGGAGGGAGAGAGGGAGGGAGAGAGGGAGGGGGGAGGGTGGGAGGGAGGGAGAGAGTGAGGGAGTAGGGGGAGAGGGAGAGAAGGAGGGAGGGAGAGAGGGAGAGAGGGAAGGAGGGAGGGAGGGAGGGAGAGAGGGAGAGGGAGAGAGGCAGGGGGAGAGGGAGGGGGGAGGGAGGGAGGGAAGGAGAGAGTGAGGGAGTAGGGGGAGGGAGGGAGGGAGGGAGGGAGGGAGGGAGGGAGAGAGGGAGGGAGGGAGAGAGGGAGAGAGGGAGAGAGGCAGGGGGAGAGGGAGGGGGGAGGGAGGGAGGGAAGGAGAGAGTGAGGGAGTAGGGGGAGGGAGGGAGAGAGGGAGGGAGTAGGGGGAGGGAGGGAGAGAGGGAGGGAGTAGGGGGAGGGAGGGAGAGAGGGAGGGAGTAGGGGGAGAGAGGGAGGGAGAGAGTGTGTTTTTCAAATACAACATCCATTTAGCCGCTCGTGTCCCCGCCACCTGCAGCGATGCTCACAAGCTAGCAGAGGAAAAAAACAAAAACAGCTTTTGTGAGGCGTGTTTGGATTTTGAAAGTGGACTGGGGAGAGAGAAAAGCTTATTAACAGGGGGGGGTGGGGGGGGGGGGGGTGTATTATAGGATAACCTGTAGCGGAACACACTCGGGGGGAGGGAGAACGCAGCCCCCCCCCCCCCCGCCAGGCCAGCCCAGGGAGACCACACCAGACCAGACAAACTAACGCTCCCAATTACATGTCACTCCAGCTGGATGAACAAGGAGAGTGGTAGGGCAAGGGCCTCATGAGGCAGAGAGTGTTTTGTGTGTGTGTGTGTGTGTGTGTGTGTCACAGTGTGTGTGTCACAGTGTGTGTGTATCTGTGTGCGTGTGTGTACGTGTGTGTACGTGTGTGTGTGTGTGTGTGTGTGTGTGTGTGTGTGTGTGTGTGTGTGTGTGTGTGTGTGTGTGTGTGTGTGTGTGTACGTGTGTGTGTGTATGTGTGTGTGTTTGTGTACATGTGTGTGTGTGTAAGAGATCGAGAGAGAGAAAGATAATGTGGGAAAACAAGTGTGCTAATGACACTGCAGCACACAATCCTCTGCTGTGTGGCGGTGTGCTGTGTGTGTTGTGTGTGTGTGTGTGTGTGTGGTGTGTGTGTTGTGTGTGTTGTGGTGTGTGTGTGTGTGTGGTGTGTGTGTGTGTGGTGTTGCGTGTTGTGTGCGTGTGTGTCTAAGTCACCATTTTTCACTTTGGATAGTGATGATTAGGAGCTGGGAGGCAGAAAGAGACAGAAAACTGCCAAACCAAACCACCACCACGTCTGTTGGCCATCCCCATCTAACATATTCATCTTCATACAATCCACATCCAACTGCATTTTAGCACTTCTAAGGCTTTATCCGCAACCCGGTATTATGATTGTAAATAATACTATATACTGTATTTTAAATAGTAACATCTGGTGTTAAATGTGATGTCAGTTGTGGATGATTCATGGATCCGTGGCGGACTCCGCCCCTCACAGGGGGGGGTGTCTGACCTCCACCATTAAAAAGACGACTTCCGTTGAAAGATCACATCAGTGACCACATCGTGACCTGTCCACCATGAACATTATTGATAGAGCACGCCACCTCACAATGTCAATAGTCCACACTGTATCGTTATGAACTCATAT